>OY757915.1:68266545-68294045 GCA_963585895.1 Sepioteuthis lessoniana | reverse complement strand
CACACACACACACACACACACAATTTGCATTCGCCATGCAATTTAGAGCAAGTTTGATTCATAGAGCAGTTATATTTTAGTCTCAAAAATTATATATCTGCCGTAAATCGCTATCTTGGGGAAAATTTTTTTTTTTTTTTTTTTTTAATGCAAATTTTCAACAAAAAAAAAAAGATGAGAACTGAAACTTGCTCTTTTCTGAATGATGTATGCAAGTAGTGCATTCCTATAATTTTTGTTGTATATCACCGCAGACATTTTCTCAGTGGGATCTTCTAGACAAGTACCAGTTATGAAAATGATATCAGCATTGTGAATAGAATAAAACGCACTGAGTCGAAAATGAAAATTAGTCAACTTTCTATTTAAAGAAAATAGATTGAGTTTATATCAGTTTTTGTTTTGATAAAATTGAATTTTTTTTTTTTTTTTTTTTTAATACGGACCCCAAAGTTTTTTTCCCCTTCAGTTGTTACTTTAAAATAAATAACTTCCATGCATTCATATTTCACTCTGTGGAAAATGAAAATGTATTTTTAAAATAATTTTACAAATAAAGCCAAAAGTATTGAAGCAACTTCTATCATTGAAATTAGCACTACAACTTGTGTGTGTGGCTATTAACAGATTTCTCATTAAGTGTCGTTTTATCGTGAGGAACTACGCACAAATCTAGGCTCATGCTCGGCTAGACCTCAAAATGCTTGGTCCCTTCGACATTTCTCTGTTAGGGCGTCTCAAGCAACAAATTCAACCCTGCCAAACAAGAGAGAAGGCCTCCCTGAGACTAGACACTCAATTTTTCTCTCACCCGGCATGCGCGCGTGTGTGTGTGTATCTGCGCGTGCGCGTGGTTCATTTTGCTAATTGTGTTATAGAAACAGAAGAACCTTGCGTTGCCCGGGAATAAAATGATACACTAAATCACATTTTTGTCAAACATTCATTCTATTTGCTTTTTACACGAATGTATCCTGTCTTATTGATTTTCTTCCCGAAAATTCCAATTCCCCCCTTCCCATTTCCACCAATGGACGGGGTCGTTCCTGCATATGGCAATTTTATTTGCTTTCTGTATGAATTAGATCTTCTTGATCAATTTTAAACTAAATCGTTCCGGGTACATCTGTGAGCGGAGTTGGGGGCTTCACTACACTCACCTCCACAGATAGCATGTAATACTCCTTGAGGTGAAAGTAGTTTACGTGTTAAGATTGGCCGCCTTGGTGGAGTCTCATAGGTGAACAACAAGCAAAGCGAATTAAGCATTTGACATGTTTCCAACCCATTTTTAATTTATTTACTGAACAGTTGTTTAATATTGTCATTAATTACGCTCTTGAAGGAATTTTATTTTAGCACTAAAAATAAGTGAATAATAGCAATTCGGTTATGTAAATATTTATTTTATAATTTTTTTAAAATATTTTTCTCTCTCTCCTTAAATGACTTGAAACTCTTCATATTTCATGCCAATACTTAATGTTTTAGACTCCATTGATTCAGTACATAGTATGATTTTATTGTGAAACATTCATTCACTTAGCCAGATTTAACGTGTTGGTCTCTTGAGAGAAATAAAAATTTAAATCCCTGTTTTTTGGAGCTCGTGCCAATATAAACACCTTATTAATAGTTAATGTCTTATTGGTGTTAGACTAATAAATGTCCCTACTAATGTCACAAACCTGACTAACGAATTTATATAATATATATATATATATATATATATATATATATATATATATATATATATAATGTGTGTGTGTGTTTCACTTTTTTATTGATAATGACGTTGATTATATCATGGTTTTTGTTTTCTTTTGATTTTTAATATAAAATCTTTCAAAAACGAAGTATAGAACATAAAAATTCAATTATTTCAAAAATAGTCAGTTTAATTATTTAATTGAACCGTAGGAAATAGATTCCACTAAAAAGTTTTTTACAAATATTTTATTCGTTTTTTAATGAAGAAATAATTTCTTTTATTGAAATTAAAGATAAATCTTCTAAACGGGTATACTGGAACGAATAACTAATTGTAATAACTGGGGGTGATGAACGTTTTTCCGACTTAATGGATTATTGTACTCGTAAATTTTTTTTCTCACTCATTCACCAGTCATATCATTATTTTTCAATACCATTATTGTAAAAATACAAGTAGTTTTTTTATCCTGCAGTAAATTGTTGTTACTTTTGCAAAATAAATGTATAAATCAAATTAATGATAGCGCTTATGTAATATTATCTACGTTAAAAAAAATCCGAAGATTCACCTACATATTTTATGATCAGATTAAAGTAAAATATTCTAGCATCATTTTTAATTAATATGCAAAATTGTTATAAATGCTAAGATTTTTTTTTTTTTTTTTTTTTTTTTTTTTTAAGAAATTATCAAAGAAAATGATTTATTTGAATATTTGTTTATTATGTCATCTCTATTCTTTTAATGTGAAACTTTATTAATCATAGAGATATTGTATAAGTGAAAAAGTGTAATCATGAAATATTTAGAAAAATTTTGATATTCTTAATTTAAGGGTTATATAACTTAACATGGAAGAAAGCCTGCATAAGCATCAACCAAAATAATTGTATTTTTTAATTCCTGATACATAAAATCATTTGTAAATGCGATATTAAAAATGCATTTATTTATTTATTTTTTAAGATCATCTAAGTCTATTGTGATAATTGTAATAACAATGATTTGTTAACCTGAACTTTTGATACAGCTGTTGAATGTGAACAAACCGGAAAAAATTAAGTTTATTTTGGTATTCATATAGGAAAACATTCAGTAATCTGCACGTGACATTTTTCAAATTTGTCATGTATATGTCCATTTAAGGTGTCCTTTCCTTTTATAATTGAATAAATAATTTTTTAAGAGTTTGGTCAAAAAGTGTGTGTGTGTGTGTGTGTGTGTGTGTGTGTGTGTGTGTGTGTGTGTGTGTGTGTGTGTGTGTGTGTATTTGTTTGTTAGTTTTTGTTTTTTAATTATTTCAATAGTCATAACTAAAAACGGTTTCAATTAAAAAAAAAAACAAAACAAACTAATTTTAAAAGGTAATGTACCATCCATTTTAAGGAGATCTCATTTAATTTAATATCATTTCTTCGGAAATGATGGCAATCTTCTATGATTGTTTAAACAATTTGTAAATAGCTTAGAAATCATTAATTTAGCAGAAAAAATTATTCGGAATCAATAAACCTACCAGGAATTCTTAATATAAATGAATTCTTTGAAATATTTTCTGTTGTATTTTTTATTTTATTTTTAAAAATCGTACGGTAGATAATTGAGGTGATTTTTTTTTTTTTTTTATAGTTAAAATAAATTATTTTCTATGACAATCAAAAAGAAAACTGATTGTATCTAATGATGGTTTGGTTAATAGCATATCAACCTCTTTATGGAATATTTAGTGCCAAAATTAGGTTCATTTATAATTGTTTCTTTATAAGCATAACTATATTTTCAGTGTTGCATTGCAATGATTTTTGATTGTCTATAATAATCATTTGTTTGAGCTCAATTATATGGTTTCAAGTATTCTTATCTAATACAAATAATTTACACACAATTGTAAGGTTTCAAGTAACTCTTCCTATTTGATGATAATTTGTTGACAGTTACTTAGTTTCAAGTGTTCCTATCTAATATTGATAATTTTCAAACAGATCTATTTGAATTATAGATGGGACCCTAATAGGTACTACCTCTGGGTCACAGTGGAAATGGGAGTAGTGACAATGAAGGAATATTTTGCATTCTTCAGAGCTCCAGAACTAGAGCCTGACCACTGAGTGAAATTTATTACCTGGATACCTTCTTCAAGGTTGGGGTCTTACCTCTTTGCAGAAGATGCAGTCAACGTATTCTAAGCCTCATTAACAGTGAGGTTCCGATAATTCAGTCAATGAATAATGTAAGAGAGAAAAAAACAGGTTTACCAATGATTGGGGGCTGATATGTAATAAATTTGATCACGGATTGCCCTATTTTTGTTGTCCTGTTCTGAACTAAGCTAAACTAAATTATAAGTAAACGCTTGTTATTGAACTTCCTGTCAATGGATGATGACAGATATTTAACGATCACTTAATTCTTGATGAATTTCATGAAAACAAAACTTCTACTCTATTCTTATTACTTTCATTGTTCTCTTTTCTTTCCTTTTTTTTTTTTTTTTTTTTTTTTTTTTTTTTTATTTTTTACATTTTAAACATTTTAAGTAACATAAAATGTTTTCAGTTCAAGTCTTTTATGGAAACTACAAAAAAAACTTGTTTTGATTGATAAATTTACTATAAACTTAATCCAAGCCAAAAAAAAAAAAAAAGATACAAATCATGTCCAATTACAAATAGATTCAAATACCATTGATGTTGGCTCTCCAATTAATCCTCTCCTAATCCTCCAGCCCCTGTAATGTTAACATCTGTGGGGGAATATACTATTTTTTTAGTTTGTTGTTATTAAAATTTGGTTGGATTGGGTAACTTCAAAATGAGCTTCAATATATGGAGTTCACAAACAATAAAGATTCTTAACCTTTTACATAAAGTTATACATCAAGAGCCTAAACAATACTTATTATGGATTTAAGTTTTATAATCCGTTTGTTTTGTTGTCTACGTCTGCTAATTATCTAAAGGTGAAAAATTTTAACATCTGATGAATTTGTGGGTGCCTCTCAGTTTGTTGCATAAACTTATTGAAGCAAAGACAGGAATGTGTATGCAAAATTAAATAGTATATGTATAATAAATAAATAATAATAAAAAAAATGGATGGAAACTTGATTGATATAAACTATTCAAAGACTTTCCAGCCTTTCACCATTATGATTTAATTTTTTAAAGTAAAAACTGACTTTAAAAATTTTTTTTTTTTGTTAATTTTATTAGGTGGGGTAAATTAAAATTATTTTCGTAATTATCATATAAAAAGTTTTATATTTGTTTAAAAGATCTACTGTTAAATTTCTTATAACCAAATTACATTCAACTGTTAGTGAAACAAAGAGGTACTATTTTTTTATTTGATGATCAGAGCAGTTTCAAACTTTCCTTTTAAAATCTAAATGATGATCATAAATAAAGTGCTATATTTATTCAAATGATTCCTATACTGCAAAAACATTTTTGTCTTATTAATTGTTATAGAAATTATTATATTTTAGCATGAAATAAGTGATAGTATCTTTGTTTGGTTATTTTAACAGATTAAATAATTAGTTTCATATTTAGTATATTGCATAGAAAGATGTGACATAACTCTAGCAATCCCTAAAATTTGCAAGATGCTTTCAACTCGAACTTTAGTTGTTAAAAATTGATAAAATTAACAAAGAATATTTAAATATTGTATCACTATGCTAAAATAATGTTAGGTGTTATTTTATTTATTTATTTTGTGTGTGAAATAAGAGAAAAAGATAGACCTGAAAGCTTTAAAAAATGTAAACCCACTGATCAAGTTGATGTCATACAATGTAACTTTTCACTGAAAAAAAAATGTTGATATAACTTGCTCTAAAAAAAACAGACTTATAAAAATACTTAATCAGTCTTTAAAATATCATTTGAGACTCTCTCTCTCTCTCTCTCTCTCTCTCTCTCTCTCTCTCTCTCTCTCTCTCAAATTTTTTATGATGTGCCTCGTATGGCAAACTTACCATGTTCTACATATGTCTCTTCATACAAAAAAAACAATTTTACTCTAGCAATTTTTCTTTAGAATTTTTATCCATAATTTGCTTTTTATGTGCCAAATTTACATTTCAATATTTTCTGCTGTGTAAAAGAAATTGCAGATTTTAACTTCTGACTTTTTGGAGGTGGGGGAGTGAACATACCAAACTTGACAAACATAGTCTTTGCTATGCCTTTCCTTACATCATCTTTTAGAATATTTATTGCTCTTTTTTCCTGCCTATTTTTCTTAACTTCAGCATCTTCATATATGATTGGTGTGTGTGTGTGTGTGTGTGTGTGCGTGCGCGTGGTGCTTGTTTTGCAAATAAATCAACAGTATATAATTATTTCATATCATTTACATAGTGGAACACATGTAACTAGTAAGTCTATCAAAGTTATCTATTTCTAATCATAGACCTTTTTGTTACAGGATCAGCTTTACTTGAATATTCATTAATTTTAAGTTTCAATTAGATTTCATTTAATCTACCATCTTAATTCATATCATATTCAAATACTTTGTTTTTATAAAATTTTCAATAAATTTTGTAGATGCAGGTTTTTACTCATATTTTATTTATATTTTCTCTCTAATTTTGATAGAAAATGATAAATATCATAAGCTGAAGGAAAATGGTTTTCTTCTGGTGTTAAGATAAATCTTATTTGATTTTATTAAGAATGGGATTGTTTTCCTATAACATGTCAACACTAAATTTAAGAATTTGATTTGTAGATGTAACTACTGCTAGATTTTTGTAATATTAAGTAAAGTTGGCGACCGTAGTTGAACCTCAAAATTTCCAGTTGAAGTTATTAGAAATATGCCTCCCTTATTAGATTTTTCAAAGTGTGTTTTTTGTTTTTTTAATGGTGAATAATATTTGAACTTGATCTATTTTCTTAAATATATTTTAATTAATATTGTTGAAAGCTTTCAAGGAATAATTTTATTCTCCAATCTACTGTAATCCTATTTGTTTAAATCCAAATAGTCTTCCCTGGGATATCAGGTGTGCTATTATGGCATCTTTAACTTTGTAATCTCCAAAATATCAACATTGCTTTCTTAAGTATTTTGTTCATTTTATAATTTTTTAAAAAAATTTTTCTGTAAGTAACTTTTTTGTTGAGTTGAATAAATTTTTTTTTTTTTTTTTTTTTTAATTATGTATATATCCATTGATTATTTATTAGCTTGGAACAGAAAAAGTGTGTGTGTTAATTTAGTGCTACTTTTAATTAATGTTCACATTCTAAATCCAATGTCAGTTGTGTACAATATGGAGATTATTGGTTATACAGTGATATTCTATTTTCAAGTTTATTGAAGTAACTATTGATTGAAATATTTAGATATAATAAATTTTTAAAAAATAATTTTTTTTTTTTTTTTTTTTTTTTTTATTTACCTTTCCCTAAACAACAGACACACATAAATTTACAAGTTAGTTATTTTGTTCATTAGAAATTATTGTCAGAAATTATGAAGTATATTCTCTTTGTAAACTCAAAATCTTTATTTTAAATTCAAAGAGGTGATCAAGTCTTGAAAGAATTTTTACTTTATTTATTTATTTTTTTTTTTTTTTTTTTTTTTTTTTTTTTTTAATTGTATAAAGCATAAACAGGTGTGTGTGAGACTCATACTTAAACATACCTCAACCAATTTAATTTCTCTTTCTCTCTCTTCTAAGCTAAAGATATAACCCAAAATATGGACTTATTGCGGTTCAAAAATAAGTGTAACTTATATTTGTGCAATCTTATTTTTGGTTACAGTTTCAATACTGTAGAGTCTGGTAATAAATAATGCAGAATGTTTTAATTATATGATGTTTTGATAGAAATAAAATCCTCATATCTTTCTAGTTCTAGAACAAAATTCACTTTCTAATGAAAAATTTGTTATGGAGTATACTTATTTATAGGTAATACTGTATATAATTTCATATATTTTCTGCATTACTTTAAAATTTTATTTTTTTTTACTACACTTTTAAGTATTTAAACCATGTGAAAATTTTCCAAGAAAAGTACAGTAGTTAATTCTTGAAATTGGTGTCTTGTTTTTAAGTAAATTAATGAGGTTCCAAAACAAAAAGTAAAAGTTAGGCTTTCTACTTACAAAATCCTAACTTTCACTTAATATAAACTCACTTGTTTTTTCTTTCTTTGACAAATCAAAAATAATTCTATTCATCCTATTGATATTATCTTAGTAATTCTGTAAATTTTCTTCATTTTTATAGCTTCTAATTTAGTGGGTGCATTATTCACAATTTCTTTGAAGCTCGTATCCACTTACCTTAAGGATATTGTTTCAGTATTGATTTTCTCTTTGATTGGATCTTACCTGAATATGAATTTTACATTTAGATAAAAACCTAAAAGTGAATTTCAAAAACTGTAATTTTAATAGCTTTTCGTAATGACTTTTTCATTAAAGCAACTTTTTGTTGGTTTTATGAAGAATCTGAAATGCTTGTCAGGTGATCATTTTTCATTGTTTGTATAGTACAGATTTGAGCTAGGTGGCTTGGTTGCTTTGTGACAGGCTCACTACAGTCACTCTCTTGGCCACTTGTAACCTCACTTTTACAGTATTTGAAATATTGTCATATAATCTTATAGACTTGTCTTCTCACAAAATGTGAAAAGGCAGACCTGGCTGTTCCTTTTTTCTTTTTCTTTTTTTTTAATTTTTTTTTTATTTTTTTTATTTCTCTTTATATTGTAGATGACTGGGTCATTTATGAAAAGAATTTCCTCTGAAGGAATAAGATGCTTTATATATAGATCATTGTTATGTATATATAAGACTTTTACTAGTTTGCAGTTATTCTTAATATTCATTATACTATATGATTTTATGTTCTATATATTATTCTGCACTTTTGTAGTTGTTTACCTTTACGCTTGTTGATTTCATTGTCAATACCTTATATTCTATTGGATTGCTGATAGAACTCTATTTTATATTTGATGCCTTTTTAAGAACACTATTTTATCTTGTATTTTCATGTTATATAAGTAAGTATAAAGGCTGACATTTTATTATTAAGCTTAAAATTGTTACTGTTTTGTGTCTTGTATATTAGTATCATAAAAAACATTCTGTAATGAAAAATGCTTTTCAAGACTGAAGTACTTCCTCTATCTTTTTTAATTTTTTTTTTTTTTTTTTTTTTAACCTTTCATTGTTTTAAAAAAATTAATTTTGAACATTTATAGTTAGAGAACTGAATATTTTGAAAGTTATTAATTTAAATTTGGTTTTGACAAGGTCGTGATACTTGAAGATTGAACTATAGTAACACTGTCAGGCCAGTTTGCTAATCAGTAAGCTACAAAAAATTCATGCAGTATGAATGGAAATGCGTTTTTTTTTTTTTTTTTCGTCATCAGAGATCTAACGTAGAGAATGTATAGACTGAATAAAAGTTTTAAAAAAATACTTATTGTAGTTATGTTTATATTCTCTTTTCTCTAGGTTTACAAAACTATTAGTGATTGTCTAAATGTCAGTTATTTCTGTTATATAGACTGCACACATTTCCTATTCCTCCTGAACATTTTTTCTCCTCTCCTCACTGTTAGCTGAAGTCTCTTCCAATTTTTAACAGATATACAATAAAAAAAATACCAGTACTTTTCTTTTTCAAGGAGTAGTTTTTAAATTAAAGTACTTGGTACAAAGAAAAAAAATTGTGTGTGACACATAGTTTATAAGTTGCTATCTCTGGAATGCCAGTCTATTACTTTGTTGTTTAAATAAATATCCTCAAAGTAACTTCGGTTATCATTAGCTCTGTTATTTATTAGATGACACCCACATCTGTATAAGCAGTATTACTAATATAGTAACTATGCTATTTTACTTTTATGTTAAATTCAATTCACATTTGTCTTATTCATTTTCTAGTTATACTATTTTGTTTTAGGTTTTAAGGAAGTGATAGATACCACATAGTATTACTTTTATATATCTAAAAATACTTACAAAATTAAAGCTTTTCTTTTGAATGACTATTACAGTGCAGTTATTATAGTGATACTTTTGAGATCCACTTTTCAGAGTTTGTTTCCAATTTAGTTCATGTTTCTAGGGCATCTAGAAGCTTCACTTTGGATGATTTCTATTCTAAAAGTATAATTGTATGATATATTACATTCTATAGGATATGCAAATTGACTCCAAAACCATAATTGTACAAAAACAATAATTTGAAGGTATATTGAATTTCATGACTTTGAGAGTTAACTATATTTTAATCTATAGATTGAAGGATAAAATGAATGGCTGTAAATTCTATATCAATAAATCCACATTGTAATGAATTTTTTCATTTATTTTATACAAAAGATTTAATCTGTCTTAATGCACTTAATTCAGTGCTAAATAGTAATAACTTGGATAATTCATTTCATTCTACAGTGAAAATTTCAAATTTAAATGCAGTTAATTACTGTATCCGGCTATGTACTTATTCACACCACCCTATTACATTGAATTTTTTTTTTTTTTTTTTGATAATATTAATTGTTAATCAACTATTTTACAATATGGAAGAGAAAAACAAAAATATATTGAATATTTTAAAATTTAACATGAACACTACAAGTATTTTTCAAAATAATTTGTCTGCAATTGGTATACTATTTTTAGTAGAAATTCCTTTTTACTTTTAAGTATTATTACTTTATTAAAATAAATTATGATGTAGATAATTAAAGATAACTAATGAGCTGGAATTATGTCAAGTTACTGACCTATTTAAGTGGATGAATGATGACTTGCTTTAGTGTTGATTGAATGTTTATTGCTTTCAGCATCTGATAGATTTCAAGAGAAAATTTCGTTTCTGCTAGATTTTAAAAAAAAAACTTTTTAGCTCTACAAGTAATGTTTTAAAAAAGTGTTGAATCATTTTATCTAATTGTTTGCCATATTGCAGGGGTCTTGAAAAAACTTTAAGGTTTTGAAATAAAAAATTACAATTATCATACTTAATTACTTAGTCAAGTCACATTGAAAGGAATGGTTCCAAGTAGATCTCTAAAGTTAAGCAATGATGAGTTTGCTCAGTATTTAGGCAGGTACTGTAAGCAACCTAATTACTTATATGCCAGAATAAGCAAAACTTCAATAAATAACAACATGAAAAATTCCTTTCTTCCTGACTCCTTTCACTTTTCAGAAAAGCTAAAGTTAATGAGGTCAGGATATTATAAAGTTAATAATTTAGCCTAAAATATTTTTTTATTTGGAATTTTATTCTAATTGTTTTTTATGATTGTTTTCGGAGCAGTTATCTAAAATAAAATTGCTTTTTTTTTGCTTTTTTTTTCCCCCCCCAATTTTTTTTTCTCCTTACTGGATTGTTATTCTTTGTTAACCCAATAAATATTTAATATTTAGAAACCAAAAAAAAAAAAATATATATCTTCTTTAAGAAAAAACAAAAATTGGTCACATTAGGATTATAAATTTATTTCCATCCTGTTATGGGTTTTGGTATAAATCAAAGACACCAAAAAAAACTAACAGGACTTCTTCAGATCTTATGGATTGAGCTCTTTACCAGGAAAATTTAAATGTTCATTGTTGAATGGTTTTTTTTTTTTTGTCCTGATGGAATTACTCCCAACTCTGGTTTAACTGGACCGAATAATACAATATATATATATATATATATATATATATATATATATATATATATATATATATATATCCCCACTCTGCCTCTCAGAGCAGTAAATTCCTAACTATTAATCTCAATGAAATTTAACATACAATATATGATACATTTTTAAATACTCTGTTGCATTTTATTAGATGTGAAATACCATTTATTAACAAATATTAAACTTAGTACATAGTTTTGATTGTATATAAAGTTTACGTAAGAATTACCCTATTTTTTCAGTAGCAAAATTAGATTAAGAGAAATTGGTATTAATGAAGAATTATGGACTATAATTATGTGAATAATAATTAGCTATTGATCTTATTTATCAATTTTCAAATGTATAGTTAAGAGCTTTTAGTTAAACTTTGAATTTGAACAAGGTAATATGCTAATTACAACAGAATTGATTTCTAGATCATAGAGAACTTGGTTGATTATATTGAAATCATCCCTAATTTGAAAATGTATTTCAACATCAATTTCTGTCCTTAAATTGTTACCAACTATTTAACAAAAGCCATCTAGCATATTTTATTTTTTATTTTTTTAAACACTTGAAAGCTTGCATTGTGTATGCATGCTTAAAAACCATTGCTTGCTGCTCTGTGATTTCTATTTTATTCCATCCTTTATTATTTTTCTGGCTTGCCCCATTCCATGGCTTTATTTAAAACTATAGTTACTCTAAGTTTCTGATTAATTATACCTTAATTGATATTGATGATCACAGCTGTGATGAAAGATTTTGCTTAAAAAGTTCTGTAATGACTAATAAGCTTTTCTTAAATAGATCGTAGGAATCTTAAAATAGGTATTTAGTAGACAAATATGGTTAGGATTTTTAAAGATATTTGCCAAATTTAAAAACTCATTTTGATATGAATAAATTGAGAATTTCTTAATATAAAAATTATTTATCATTTATTTCAAAGTTTATTTAGTACCAATATTTTTTAGATGTTAGTAATACCCCCCACTTTTTTTTTTTTTTTTTTTTTAGCATAATTGTTTTTCTTTTGGTAAAATTGCCATATCTTTTGATAGTAAAAAGAGAAAGCACTTTCTTTCCCAAATTATATCTACTCTAAACCAAATTCTGAGCTAAAAATAGTTTTATTTAAGACTGAATTGGGTTCTTGCAAATTTTCATTTATTTGATTAAATGCATTTTTCATTTCAACCATATAAATCAGATCTATTTGTACCTGATAGAAAATGTTTGGATTTAGTTCTTAGTTGCCGGAATTTATCATTCCAGTGTTAATTAAATCCAAATTTCTTTTTGTTATAACACTATATTCTATTTTGTAGCTTTCATTTAAATGACAATGGTTGACTGGATTAACTAGGTCAACAACTTATTGCTTGTTATACACAAGGGAGTCATTATCTCTTTACTATTGTTTCTTTCACTATAACTTTTAATGTTTTAATTATTGTATAAATGGAGTATTTTCTACTGTAGATTCTTGAACTGGTCCATGGAACCATAGTGGTTTGAGAATAAAGAAAATCATTTCAAAAAGATAAAATGAAAAAATAATTTGGATAAAATCTGTTTTGGGGAAATAAATTATTTTTATTGTAGCTTTGTATAACTTGAATTAGAGATCCATTCAGTGTTTGTGAAATATCAGCAATAAATGTAAAAAGTTTATTTGTATCACTTTATATTCCACTTTACAGGTACCATTTAAAAGATTGATACTTTAAAAATTTTGGCCAACTATAGAAGGATATCTACTTATTAGAAAAAAGTACTTTTTCCTTTTCCATCTAAGCAGGATTTTCTAAAGATGCAACCATAAAAAAATGTAATCAGTAAATGATGAGGCAAATATGAGAGAATCCAGTGTTTTTTGTAAAGCCAAGCTGACTTCAAAGATTTGTGTGTAAATAACCAAAAAATGCTATCATTCATCCCATTTTTTTTTTTCTTTCATGCCTCCTTTTAAATATGGTTATTTATTATGCTTTTTGCTTAGTTTTGCACAAGGACAGACATATAGTGAGATTCAAACTCCTTTTCAATGGTTTGCCTGACTAGATTGCTATTTGACCAGGCAAAACTTTCACCTGGGGAAGTGTGAGTGTGCGTGCACACTATATTTGTCTTAAAAATATAAATAAATTTTCTACTTCCTGAAAACTTGTGATATTTTAAATTTATTTTTACTATAATGACCTATCAGCATAAATCTTTAAGGGTCCACATTCTTTGAAAACATCAAAGGATCTATGGGTGGGAAGTTTAAAAATCATTCTATGTTAATATGTATAAGTTATTTTTAGTAGAGGAATGTTTTTGCAGCAAGGAAATTTTTTTTAGTATTACATTTTGTTGATATTGTGATTATTATTTATTTTTTTATTTTTTATTTTTTTTCAACACATTTCAGTGTTTTGTACTTGTTAAGTATGTACACCTGCTATATGTAAAAGAGGTAGGGGGTGTAGCAAATAGCACATATCTGTTTTGTTAGTTTGAGATTGAAATCAAGGTAATTCTTTTGTTTTAATCATTTTTCATGATTGATTAATTAAAAAAAAATATTTCAAAAGATAATGTTCACTCAAGTTGATTGAGTGAACATTATCTTGAAATATTTTTTTAATTTTTTATTTGATTTTTTTTTTTTTTTTTTTTTTTTTTTTTTTATTTTATTTAAATAAATAAGAACAAGTATATTCTAATGTACACACATTTAATGATTTTTTTTTATTTATTTTTTTTTTTTTTTTTTAAATCCTAGCTTTTCCTTTGTGTGAACTGTAAACCTGTTATCTGCTTAAGTAGAGGCAGCTGCTTACTTAGGGGTTTTTTTTTGGTTTTTTTTCCCCTCCCTTTGTAAATTTAGATAAATACTTGTCTTATTTAAACCATCTGTTTTAATCAAGATCCATTTTACTTTTATTCAATTTACCTATATAATGAACAGTAACATTTTGTATGTTTCTGTGTAGCTTCTTTTGGGGTGAGTTTATTTGTGTGCCCTGCCTAAGAATGTAGAAGTTTAATTGAATATATTACAAAAAGAAATTCAAATGATCTTTTCACATGATTTCTTATTTTTACTTTTGAGAAAACATAACGTTAATACTCTTGGGGGTGGGGGATTATTTTCATTTGCCTATTTTGGGTCTTTTAGTTTTTAGAATAACTGAATTTCCATGAGTAAATGTACTGCACTAATCCTGAGCATAAGTTCATATCCATACATGAATCTCATTATTCAATTTTACTGCACAATATTTTAAGATGACATTTGAATAATAAAATATTAACACTATTTTGTGCTAATATGAATTATTGTGGCTAATCAAATATAAACATTTTATTTTATCTTGCAATAAATGTCCATAATTTGACCACAAGTCAGGTTTACTCAAAAATTAAGTAAAAATAAACTAAACTTTAGATTTCCTTTTTCTCAGATACTGATTACAAGGTCTGTTGAAGGGAATCTGCTTTAGATGGAGGCTTGTGAGTTTTCACAGAAGACGGTCGAATGTAACTGAACAATATTCTACATAATTATAGGAATTGTAGCAATCTGCTTGCTTGAATCTTTTAAGGAACTTACTTTTCTTGGCAATATAAGATATTATGAATTGATAATAATTCGTATGTACATTGAGAACTCTCCTCTTCCCTGTGCTTTTTGTTTTGTTTTTTTGTATATAACTTAAGTTTGAATATAAAGTTTATTTATCAGTACACCATACATTTATTGATGATGTACACTTGTGTGTGTGTGTATATATATATATATATATATATATATATATATATATATATATATATATATATATATATATATATATATATATATAATTTTTTTTTTTTTTTTTTTTTTCTAATTCTGTTCAGATACCTTATCAATTTTAGTTAGTTCTTTGGTTAGTTGTTATCATCAGGATCTTGGATTTCTTTTACATTAAATGGATTTTAATCCATTTAATTTGAAATTTTTATCCAGCTATTAATATTTTGTCAGGAGCCTCATAAAGTCAATTATTTCTTAGTGGTATTTTGAGCTTTGGTTTTCTTAACCTTAGTGCAGCTTTTTTTTCTTTCTCTGATCTTAATATTTAGGCAAAATATTTAATTTGTTTGCTTTTATAAAGTTTGTAACATTTTTAAATTGAAGTTATTAAAGTTCAAGATGCCTCTAAAGTATTTGAAGTTGTGTGTTTAAATCCATTTTTGTATATTGCATGAGTAAGCTATTTTCCAATTTTATAAATTTCTCTTTTTCTTTTACAGTTTGTAGCTGCTAGCATGGAAGTAAATTCAAGAAAGTTTGAGCCTATGGTGGCCTTTATCTGTAATAAGCCAGCAATGCATAGAGTACCTAGTGGATGGGTGGCTGATGATGATCCTGCTAAAAGCTGTGTTAAACAGCCTGAAGAAATTCTTGAATATTGCAAAAAGGTAAAAAAAAAAAAAAATAATGAATTTCTTTTCTTTTTTTGGGTAGTTTCAGTATTATAAACAATGAATATTACCTTTTTTAAAATTTGTATGTTTTAATTTTGTTTTCCTGAGAAATCTTTTAGAGTGAAACTGATTGCTTGAATCATAATTATTCAAATCTCACATTACAATTGCTACAAATTCCATAAGGTAACTTACAAAAATTTTAATTCTTTTGGATTGTAATTTTACAAAACAACCTATATATAAAATGGTAATTTGATTTTTGTGAAATTATCTCAGAATTAAGACCACACACACACACACACACACGAAATACTTAAATAAATAAAAATAAATAAACACTTACAAATGTTTATATACATCAGCTTGTGATGCACCCTGTGGATGTTGGATATTTTCTTTCAACAATCAGACACATCCTACCATCACTTACATATTTAACAATGCAAGTCTTAATAGCAATGTAAACATTCCTAAATTTTTGGTGTATTGTAAATAGTTAAGTCTATCTTTTTAATAATAATTCATCAAAACCATTTCAAATGATTTATTTAACAGTAGTTAATCTATGACATTTAAGCTAAATTTATAGACTTAGAAATGCTCCCACTTTGGTATATGTTGTATCTGTACTTTTAGAAAAGAAATTTATATACATTCTTTTACAAGTCATCTTGAATCATTAAGTTTGATAAGATATTTTCTTAAAGAAAATTCACAACATTTTAAAAAAATCTTAACTTACTTGGTTTATTTTACGGCATGATTAGAAAATCAACTCACTGGAGCTTTTTTTTTTTTTTTCTTCATTAGAGTGAAAGATGATAAATGTTTGTCAAAAGAAACAAAATAAGATTCTGTCATATTGTCTCATACTGTTTTTTTTGTTGTTTTTTTTTTTTTTTTTTTTTGAAAAATTGTACTTCTGATTACAAATTGCTAATGTAGGAAAAGTATTCCTTTATAATTATTTTAAGGCTATCAAGAATACTTATAGATGATAAACTTATATGAATTAATGTAAAAATGTTGTACTCATTGTTTTAAGTTACAAACTCATTGATGCTCTTGCTGTATTTAATTGTATAAGTTATAAGACCAAAATTTAAATGATAACAATAAAAGGTATCTACTGATGATTTATTAACTCGAAATATGAGAAAAATTGTCTGTAATTGAAGATTATAGAATGGAATGGTGGAATTGTGATTACAATATCATAGGCACAAAATGGGTTGAATTGTCTGAAGAAGAAAACATTAGGGAAAAAAATGACCTTCATTCAATTTTGTTGAAAAATTATGTATTGCTATTTGATAGGGAAAACTAATGGCCAGTGAATAGATGCATGCAAAAAAAAAAACTTTCTGAACTTGGTGTTTAAATACAAATCCACTTTTATTTTCTTAATTTAAGAAACAGTTTTAAGTTTAGCTGGCTCTGTAGCCTTCTATTTTGTTATTGGTTCCTGGATATCTTTAAGCTTAGTTTCTTGTCCTCAAATTATATATGCAGTGGCACCATTGGATACTTATAAATTAACTTCCCTATTATTGTCAACATGCATCTATCTAATGGGTTTTCTTAATGTTAACACTTACGTAAGAATTATTTGGAATTTGATTTTTAGAACCAATTCATTTGGCTGGGACTTTTGCAGTTAACATCATTATTGTCATTAAATGAAAAAAAAATTAAAGGAAGAGTTTTTTGTCGCCCTACCCCACCCCACCTTTAAATTTACATATTAGCCTTGCATTATAATAACTAGCTCATTTAAATTTTTAAAAAAGTAAGCCTCTGATTTTTTTTTTTTTTTTTTTTTTTCTCTCTCTCGCTACAATTATACCATGATAATTTAGCCTGCCTTTAAAGAAAAATAAAATTTGCTTTTCTGAAGCCTGACAAATAATTGAGTTTTCTAGAAGTTAATAGGAAGGTTGTTTATGCAATAACTTTGTTAAAACTTACATCCTTGCTTCCAGTAGACATTGTATAAGAAATCTCAAGTAGTTATATCCTGTTGCTAAAATTGTCACTATAAAAATGTCTTATTTTTACATGTGTGTGTATATATATATATATATATATATATATATATATATATATATATATATATATATATATATATATATATATATATATCTGTCAGTCTCCTTGTAGTCTAGTCACAGCTTGTAGTTGCAGGAATTGTTAAAAGATTGGCTCAATTCATATTTTGTCAAAGTTGTTTCAAGATCCTAAATATTGATTAAAATACTTCAATTATTTTAATTTTAACCACTTGAAGTGTCTCCATAGTAATGTTTAAAGATTTGATATTTATATAAATATTAGTTTTCTTTATTTCCCTTATTTTATTTTATAAAAGTATATTTTTCTTTTCAGTTATATCCAGATCATGATATTACCAATGTATTGCAAGCCAGCTACAAAGTAACCATTCCCAATTGGTGTGGATTTAATGTCACACATTGCCACAAACATGGCAACCATACCGTCAGACCATTCCGTTGTTTAGGTATGTACTTCATCAAACTATTCAAATTTAGGGCTTTTTTGTATAACGTTATAATTTATATAATTAATTATTTTTATATATATATATATATATATATATATATATATATATATATATATATATGCCTTATATGCTTATTAAATTCCAACAATTTAACAATTGCTTTAGATTTTGATCTCAATGATAGTTAATTTTTCTCTTTTATTGTTTCAGTGGGTCCATTCCAGAGTGAAGCCTTGTTGGTGCCTGAACATTGCATATTTGATCACTACCATGATCCTCGTGTTTGCAATGAGTTTGACCAATGCAATGAAACTGCTATGAGCAAATGTTCTGCTCGTGGAATGACTACACAGAGTTTCGCTATGCTGTGGCCTTGTCAAGAACCTGGCCACTTCAGTGGTGTAGAATTTGTCTGCTGTCCTAAAGGTAACTGTTGTAATTTTGTGTCAGGGTATCAGTTTTAGTCTTTCCTACACTTTACAGATGAAATTTATTTAGTAGTTGATCATTGAAGAAGTCATAACATTTTGTCTTTTAAGTCAGTTTAAGTGATTCTATAAAATCTCTCTTCAATTTCTGATACTAACTAATTGAAATAGTGTATAGCTACAATATCTATTTAACTTCAATATATGTAGTTTGCCTAATATTCAATAGTTTTTAATAGACTTTAGTAACCATTGTAATTATTATGAGCTACTTGATTTGGCACTAATGAGCTATTAAGACCCTAAAATAAGTCTTAATACATTAAGTCACTAGCTTATATAATTTACTGATACTAAAAAATGTTGCATATTAAGAGCTGCATTGCATTCATTTTGATGTAATGCTTCAAGTTCCATTCATTTAAAAAAAATGTTCATTTTGGAGGTATGATTATTTGTTACTCTCTCTCCCCTTTCTTTTTTCCTTCTTCAAGTATCTTTACAATATCATTTAATTTATTTTTGTATGTAGAAAATAGGGATTGTAAAGAAGTAGTCATCTGTTGCATCATACTGCTTGCTGGAAGACTGTATAGTAATTGGAATGTGCTACAAATGCAAAATGTTATCTCATGTATATATTTACCCAAACTCTGTCCCAGCCAGAATAGGGCACAAGGTCAATTTTAAAGCAGAGTAAGGCTGGTTTGAATTCAGTTTTCTTTCTCCTAAAGAGCCCAGTCTATTCTACTATTTACCTTAGCTTAGGGGAGAACAGATGTTTATGTAATATTTAGACATAAAACTTAATAGAAAAGAGTATTTCTACATAGTACAAGAACATTATGCAGATTTTCCGGGGAGTGAGGTGTGTTTGTTTACAGGCTTCTACATTTCATTTTCAACTTGCTTATGATTGACTTGTCTAGTCACGCTAGGGTAGTTAGCCAGTACTTGCCCTTGGCATCCCCTTCACTAAATCTTTCCTCAAGATATGGTGAGTTATAGGCCACTGGCCAATCATCTGGTAGGGAGCTTGAATGAGGTTCTCTTTCTAGATTGGCTGCCTCACCACAGCTAAAGAGCCTCGTGGTATTTTTCAAGATGATAGATTTGTTGCATGTGATTTTATACCACCAAGCTGTTACAGTGATGTGAAAGGAAATTTAAGTTTGTAGTAGGCATAAATCATTATCAACCATTACATAAGATTTTGTATAACTTTCAATAAAATTCTCATAACATGCAGAGACCAAGTCTAATGATGGACAAATTTCTGGTTATGCTTCTAAACAACTTTTAAAAAATTAAACTTATGCAGCTGAATAGATTTGTTATTCTACTCTGTAATAAACATACTTATAAAATTCCCAATAAATGTATTTTATACATGCCAATGGACATAACTTGTTGAAAAAATAAATTATTTGATTTTAAAAATCAATTTTTTACTAAGTGTACTCAGTCCATTGTCCAATGCAAATTTTTTAAAATCAAAATTACAAAGGTGAAAATAAAAATAAGACAGTATGAAATTAAATAAAAAATAAATGATGAGTAATAATTAAAGGCTTCTCTTTTAACTGTAAAACCTGAATATTTTTTTAAGGTTTCAAGTGGAATTTTATTCCAGCAATGCTTTGTTCAAAGTATTAAGCTATTCCCCCTCCCTCCCCCAAACTATTTTCCTTACACCTTGATATTGAATGGATAATCTACCAGTTCTCAATGGGATTGTAATCTGCAGCATTTGCAAACCAATCTATAACCATGATGTCTTTTTTTTTTTCAAGTCATTCTATTATTATCTAAGCTTTAGTAATGGTGGATGGTAGATGAAACTGTTCTTTTCTGACTTTTCGATGTAATGCCGAATATTTTTGTTTCCTGTCCATTCCTGGTCTATACTATTTTTAGATCATTCAGTTGGAAATCTCCAGTATGAAATTTTGCAAACCCCTTTTAGCCTGTCTTTTTATCTTGAAATAAAAAGCATTTATTGAAAATGCTGTTTGATCAATGTTAGAATAAATAAAGAAAAATATGCTAATTTTGACAAAATAAAATAAGAATTTAAGAAATGTATCCTGACATGACATTTGATTGAATAAATTTTGAATTTTTAATGTAGTTACAACTATATACTCCTGGTGTCATCTAATAACATTTTTTAGCCAATCCAACATTTAACCTAGAAAAGAAATTTCAACCTGTAATTATTGTTTAATATTTTAAACTAATTAAATCTATAAACCAGAATTCACTAGTTAAATCAGGTTGTTTTAAAGCAAATAGGATATACCTCACTTTCATGACTTTTATTTCTTAATTTTTTTGTTTAAATTTTTTATTTTGTTAGTGTTGAGAACTGCAATGTTCAAACTATAATGAACTATATATTAATTCTACTTTCAAGTTTGTTTGTTTGTTTGTTTTTTTTTGTTTTGTTTTTTTTACTTGATGCCATCTCATGACTCAGATAGATACTTTCCACTTGTGCCAATAGTTTATGCTAAAGTTCGGCTTCTTCCTTAATGGTATTTATCTTGGTCCATTAATTCTTCATAGATTATTTTTCAAAACTATAATGAAATGTAGTCTTTTTACAGCATTGAAAGTTGGCATTTAATGTTCAAGTTGTAGTCTCTCTGATTCCAGAAAGCACAGAGGCTCCCAAATCTTCCCCACCCACTCCAGCCAAATCTGAAAATGGCCTTGATGATTACACAGCTTACCTGAAAGGAGACACCAAGTATATGAGCAAATATCTTAATGAGCATGAAAGGTTTAAGGCTGCTGAAAAGGTTATGCAACAATTCCAGCGTGAAAGGGATACAAAGGTAAAAATTTAATTCACTTTATTTCTCTTGCCTGATTAAAAATAAGTACTTTTAGGATTATTTCATAATTATTCTTTTGTTTTCTTTACATTATGTTTGATATTCACTTATTTATATTTTTACAAGAATTAGATTAAATCTATCAATTCTGTGAAATTGAATTGTCTAACTTTATACACTCTTTAAGACAACATTTAATCTTCATTTTGTTGTCAGATCCTAAATTATTCTTTCCTTCAGTAATGTTAGAAAACCACTTTCTCATCTTAACAGTATGAAGTTTTCTATCATCCTAATACGTATGTAAACAAAAGAATTAAATATATTAAATGTTAATTTCTGCATAAACATGTGTATATATGAACAACTTTGCTTTTGCATACTCTAATTTCTAATCTTCATTTTTCTATCTTATTTTTCTTTCACTAAAAATATCAAGTGCCTTATTAGTCACTACCTAACACACATTTTTAATCTTTCAAGACCATCGTTTCTTTTATGTTACAGATGATGAAAGACTGGAAAGCTGCTCGTGACAGTGTTCGTGAGAAGAAGAAGACTGACCCGAAAAAGGCTATGGAGCTAAACAAAGAACTTACAGAGGTGATACACTTTTTATTTTCTTCTTTTTTTTTCTTCTTTTCTTTCCACCACATTTAAAAAGCATATGAATTTTTTTTTTCTCTCTCTCTCTCTCTCTCACAGTCATTGAAATTTATGAATCTACTATAAATGTTTTTAGAAAGATGACATGATACTGATATATGTAAATTTGTAGATGTTTCCTATATGAATTTTAAAGAAATCTGAGTTTAGAAAAAAGTAAATAAAACACTGTATTATCTTTTAATTTAGGTTTTGGATTTATCAACAATTTCATTTTTGACTATAAAATACAAATATATTTTTTTTTTTTTTGTTAGCTTCTATAATAGAATTCAAAATTCATAAAAGCAGTTTTTGTTAATTTTGTACTTTTATTTATTTTGTTTTTTAAATTAAAAACCATAGTTCACTTTTCTTTTTAAATATTTTCTCATGTTTTAGCGGTACCAAAAGATCTATCATGCTTATGAGCAAGAATCTATTGCTGAGAAGAAACAATTGGTTAACACTCATCAACAACATATACAGAGCTGGCTGAACAACAGGAAGCAACTACTAATGGAAAAACTGCAGGACGCTCTTCTTGCTAAGCCACCCAAAGTGAGTGCAAATTTTACCACAAATCAAAGAATACCTATTAATCAGAATTTTAAATGTCTACATTGTCATTTTTGCTTAGTTGCTATTAGTGTTTAATCTATTGTATAAATCACTCAAACTTGAAGCTCAAAACTATAACTTCTTCAACTCTTAGTGTGCTAATTAAATTCTAAATTTAGAATTTTACCCCACAAGCTAGTGATGTAGCATGCAAATCAATTCTTACAACCTCTTTCTGTTGGCCAGTAAAACTAACTAGTTAATGTGATTTTTCTATCTCAAGTCCATGTACACAGAATGGACCATTTGCTGTGCAGTAATTTTTTTTTTTTTTTTTTTTTTTTTTTTTTTATACTTGTGAATTATTTTCATTTAGATATGAGCATGAAAACTTGTTGAATCTCTTGCATATAATTTTCATTAAAATTTAGATTTTTAAAACAAGAAAAAAAAATGGCAAAGTTTTTAGATAACTTTGAGAAAAGATGACTTTCCAAACAAACTATCCTACTGACAGGTCACAGTCACTCTATCATAGACTAGAGGCATGGTTGATCCAGAAAATATATGGTTCCACACTTTGCAAATATCTCATGAAAGTGTTTTTTAAAAAAAATGATAAAATGACAGCTATGTATACAATTATATTGTGACAGAACTCTGGCAAGACAACCCTCTCCCTAAAAAATAGGACTTTAAAAATCTGAAAATCTGATCTAAAGACATTGGGGTAGGGTAGAGAGAGGAGGAGATACTTTAGTTATTTACTAAGCTTTTTGCATAGCTGTGGCTCAAGGCCATATGAATGGGCACCCAATGAGATTCTAACTCACTTTTGAAGGTTTGCTAGTCTAGCTTGCTAACCACAACCCCACCTGAGGAAGTACTCGATGGAATTAAATCAAAATAAGGAGAACAAGTTTGAAAGAATCTGAAAACACAGTTTGCTTTAATAACTTTATCAGGATATTGAATATAGGCATTAATATCATGTATAAACCAAATAAGCCATAAACTTTGGATTTTTTATGCATAGTTAAGAGATAACAGTAAAGTTCAATAAGTACATTAGAAGTTTATGAGCTCAGTTCAAAGGTTAACATGACAATCTCAAAAATACAGACTTTGAGGAACAGGTTTGATATACGTGGTGCATTCAATAAGTTTCCAGACCTTTTTGTACAGCCATTTAAAATTGTCATAGACACTTGAAAATTCAGTATGTTATTGCTATACATCTTATGAGAGGACTGACCAATTTTTATGATTTCAGTTTCAAATGAACAGCTACAGCAGCAATTGGAATACACCCTACTAAAGCCTGATTGTCACAGCTGGTGAATTTCAAAAATGCAATCTGGACATGAGGACACTTTAGAAGAACGATATGCAATGAAATTCTGTTTTAAACTTAGAAAAAAGGCCAAGGAATTGTATGGAATGCTTCAGACTGCTTTTGGAGCATCTTGCATGAATCAAACATCAGTTTTTGAGTGGCATAAGAGATTCAAGGAAGGCAGGGAGTCTGTGAGGGATGATGAAAGGTGTGGGAGGAGTAAGGAAGTCAATACACCAGATTTGATTGGCCAAAGTTAGGGTTACTATGTTGAGGTTTTAAGGGAGTTCAGGAAGAGATTCTGTCGGAAGAGGCCAGCACTCTTCAAATCAGGTCAGTGGCATTTCCACCAGGACAATGCACCAGTCCACAACTCCATCCTTGTCACAGACTTTGGGCATCAAGACAGTTCCTCAACATCCCTATAGTCCAGACCTTGCTCCCTGTGACTTTTGGTTATTCCCTAAGCTCAGAGGCTGTCGTTATGAGACAATTGAGGGGATGAAAGAGTCTGTGACGAAGGTCATTGACACGCACACACAAGAGGACTTCGATGGGGCCTTCCAGAAGTTGTTGGAAAGGTATAACAAATGCATTGCAACAGAGGAGATTACTTCGAAAAGGACTATAGTTTCATGTGTGTACTATCAATAAAAGTGCCCATATGAAAAAGTCTGGAAACTTATTTAATGATCCTCGTATATATGGGATAAGCATGTCTTTTGAAAATCTGACAGATACTTGAAGGTTTGTAGAATATGGTTGAAATGTTGGAGTAGGGAACCTAAGGAAATCAGTCTGAACAAACCTCATAGTAATTTTATATATATTCATTTAAAATTTTAAAAACCAGTATGTTCAAAAATGATTAGCTGATTGTTATTATAGTTACATGTTAAGATTTTTGCAATTTTTTTCTCATTAAATCTTTAAATTTAATGAGCAAAATTTGATAGACTGGAAAATAAATTTTAGTCTATTAATAATTTTTTCTACATTTGAGAAATTGTTCAAATTAAATCTTTAATTTCAGAAAAGCAAAATTGAGAAAGCTGCCACTGCTTACATCAAAGTTGAAGAAAAGGATAAAATGCATACTTACAACCACTTCCAACATCTTCGTGACACTGATCCTGAGGATGCTGCTAATATCCAGGATCGTGTCCTTGAACACTTGAATCTTATTGATGACCGCATCAGAAGAGTTTTGGATTGGCTTAAGAGAGATCCAGAAATTGAGAAACAAGTCCGTCCTAATATTGGTAAATTTTTAGATTTATTTTTAATTTTATTTTATTAATTATTTAATTCATTTTAAGTAAAATAACTCCATTATAGATATGCAGTTTAAGTTTTGATAAATTTGTAAAATATAAATTTTTTACATTCCTTTGATTATAATATCAACCTTTAATTTTTTTTGGCTTCCATTTTGAAATCAAAAATTTATTTTACTGATAGTTGATACTGTTATTTAATGTTTTCATTAATAAAATTGTTTTATTTTTCCTTTTTATGATTTTCTTTGTAGACAAATTTATGGCTAAATACAAGGACATCAATGCCAATTCTATGAAACTGCTCCTTCGCCAAGAACCCCCACCTAAGGAAGCCCCTGTTGAAACCCAAAAAGCTGAGGATTATTCTGAAGAGGATGAAGGTATTTTTATTCAATTTGTATTGTTAATACAAAATGGTATTCACCATATTTGTAATTTCTCCTGTTTAAAATAATGTTATGGTAATATTATACCTATAACTTAGAAATAGGATATCTGTTGTGTTTTACCTATAAATACGCTTTTGGATTATGTATTTCGTGGTTATAAAAATAACAATTTATTTGACTTTAATAGACAAAATTTCCACTGTTGTATTTATTTACTTGTTTACTTTGTGTTATTAATTCTGTCATGTAATAATTGTTATATTTAGTGCTTAATATATATATATATATATATGTGTGTGTGTGTGTGTGCAAATATAATTATTATTAGACACAAGTAGTATTTTATCTTTTCTTAAATGGATCCCTCCTACCTCAAAAGTTAAACATCATTTTGCATTAGCAAACAAACAACTTATGTATTAATCTAATCTCTATTTTCAGCTGCAGTAACTGGAACTGCTAACAAAGTGAAGCCTACTGAAGCTCGCCCTGAACAGCAAGAAGATATTAAAACTCCAGGATTTGATTCTGAAACTTTTGAAGATGAGCGCCCTACCATTGCAGAGCAAACTATCCATGACCTTCCCAATCATCACAAGAAGGGATACATTGCTCATGTACAGCAACAACCTATGATTGCAGATGAGGTAAGCTGTATTACATGTCACATTAGGATTACAAACTTTTTCAAAATAGTACCATGCAGGTAATTTAGAATGTGAGGTAGGATACTAAATCAGTTATTGGGATAACAGCATGCAATTTAGCTTTTGAAAGAAGGAAATTAAAACTAATGTGAGAAGTTCATATTGACATTAATTGAGAATTGTATTGTATGGTTATTTAAAATTTGTACCAACAAAATATTGACCTTTTTTCTTTTTTTTTTGCATGTCAACTGTGGCTGGTGTTCATGAAAAATTAACTAAATTAAGTACATTTACTTTACATAATTTTTACTGAGTTAAAGGAATTATAAAATTTTGTAAGCTAACGGGAAATAGACACACAGTATTGGACACAAAAATCACAATGAAAAAACTTAACTATTTTTTATTACCACAAGCTTCAATGGCTTAGACACGCGTAGGAAGAGATAGTAAAATTGGCGACCGTAGTTGAGGGCAATCTGAAGGGTCCCTTTTCAATAGCTACTACACCGAGGTGTAGGGGAGGGCGCTACTCCTTTCCCTGGATTGCTCCACTTTACTCTTGGTACATACCTTATAATGCTCCTATTTACCCAACCCCTCCGCCCGGGCAGGATATGACACAAGGTCATTTTTTAAGCGGAGTTTAGCAGGTTTGAATTCAGAGTTTTCCTTCTCCTAGACTAGTTGCCTCACCAAGGCTGAAGAACCCAGTCTGCCCTACTATTTACCCATAGCTGGAGGGAGAATAATTGGATTCATACCTTTCCCAAGGGTATTAGTGCTATGTGAAATGCAATCAGTTTCGTGCCGGATTTGAACTCGTATCGCCGTGTCCATATCCTGTGACGATAACCATTACACCACGGGCACCTTATAATGCTGAGTGTTAAGCAAAGAGGTATCAAGTACCATTTTTAAAGTCTTTGGTATGACTCAACGTGGGATTGAACCCCGGTCTCCCAGACCATTGGCAAATCCTTAATTATTGTTGT
>OY757915.1:68086545-68264045 GCA_963585895.1 Sepioteuthis lessoniana | reverse complement strand
GTTAAGATTATACACAATTTGATTAAAAAAGCTTAAGGATAAATAAGGATTTTTTTTCTCATCCATTTGAGTTTATATTTGCATAATATATAGCAAAAATGTAGTTGTAATTTTTTGTCAGAAACTGCTGTAAATCTTCATTATAGTCTGCTGGTCTCAACCTAATTCAACTTACCTTTCAACCTGCTTTTAAAACTATAAGGAATTTTTTTTCAATTCCCTCTTACTTTTTCCATCATATATTTAAGTTAAGGTCCCTCCCACTCTTCTTTTTTTTTTTTCTCTTCCCCATGTCTTATATTACTCCGTTGTCCCTTATAACTTTTATGAAAATGAATTTTTAATAAATTAAGTAGCTTCTAAAGAAAGAAAAAAAAATTTTTTTTTTTTTTTTTTTTTTTTTTTTTGTTTGTTTGTTGCAGAAAAAAATTAAATATGAAAATGTGTGGGTCACTTGGAAGCTAAAAAAGGCATTTGTCATTATGTCACTAATGTTCTGTACTTAAATTCCTCCTGTCCATTTGTGTAAATTTGTGCATACCTTATGAAATACTTATTTTTCATGCTGTTCCCAAGCTGCGCCGTCACTTTTACTACTAATGTAAGGTTAGTGAACAGGTGTGTGTATGTGTGCTCCGATAGTGAAGGTCACTATACCTTCATGTCAAAGCTTGACTAAAACAATTCTAAAAATTGAAAAACAAAAAAAACAAAAAATGAAACATACAAAACTCATTTACTTTTAAGTTCTTTTTTTTTCTTTTCTTTTTTTTTTTTTTTTTTTCTTCAATGCTATCCTCTTTCAACTTGCTTATGGTCAGAGATAATCCAAAATTAGATATGAAGATTTTCTTTTTCTTTTTCTTTTTTTTTTCTCCACTGCCAAAAAACTGTCTATTCATTTTCTTTATCTGCTTACTATTTTTTCATTTTTAAAAAAAAAAAAAAAGCTATATAACATTAATGTTATTAAATGTGTAGATTCTTTCTTTTCAATCTTTTTTTATATTTACATATATATTTAACAAAAAAATTATGTGGGAACACTCTATTCGCTAAAAAAACAAAGACACCAAACCAAATTAGTTGAGCAGCGATATGATGAAGCCAGCTACCAACATACCCTCTAGTTTAAGGTATTGCATATTAAGAAATTTTTTTTTTCTTTTTTTTTCCCCCCATATAAAGATGTTGCTGAGGTGGCTGAGGTGGTATAAATATTCTATCAAACTTCTATAGAAATTTTTCAGAGCTATATAAAAAAAGATTTGCACATAAAAAAAACAAAAAAAAATTCTGCACTTTTTTTTTTTTTTTTTTTTTTTTTTAAATATGCTTCAGTTTTTGTTTTGTTTTTTTTTTTTGTTTTTTTTTTTCTAGATATTTTTAGCTAAAACAAAGAAATATTAAGATTAAAAACCTCTTAATTTTTAACTATGATCAAATTTACTCTAAATACAACACTTGTGTGCTGTTGATGGTAGAAACTGATAATTACTATAATTCTTGAATCTGTCCTGCAAGTTGATTTGAATCGTACTTGCTATTATTTTTATTTATTTTTTATTTTTTGAGTCATTATGTGATCAATTTTATTGGACTTTCAGACAGAAATGAGCAAGTGCCTACAGAAGACAGAACAAAAAAATTACAACAAACTAGCACTCTTCTTCAGTCATGCAACAATAACTGATTTTCTTTTTATCAAAAGCATCTCTTTCTTTCTTTTCTTTTTTTTTTTCTCCTCTCTCTTTCTATCTCTTTCTCCTCCATCTCTATTAAGTCTGAGATTTTCTGTCATGTGAGTAGGAGTGCATAAGATTGCTTGCTTCTTTCTCTTGTTGATTAGAAGATGAAAGATAAGTCTACAGATTTTCAGTTTATTCCTCCAATGGAAAACTAAAAACCACTTTGCTTCTCTTGAGACAATCTCTTCTTCCAAGCTTTTAATGCTTTTAGCCTCTGAATCTTCTCATTGTTGACCATCTCTTGATGGTTCCTATACAATGAGGTTTTTCTGTAATTGCTGTGATGATCAGTACACTTAAAATGCAAATGTTCATATCTTTCTGATAGTACATAACAAATGGTTAACTTGGCTAAGAAGGAAGCCATCCAAAGTCTTAACATTTTTGTCTGTTTAGGGACAGTGCAAGTGATTGATTGTTGCACACATACACACGCATTGTTTATGAATCTCTTAAACTTGAGCTTTTATGCCTGAGACGGGGGAATCAAATTAAAATTAGTTACTCTAATATTTAGTTTATTCATTGCTTGTTTCACCTATGTATTCTTTTTTTTTTTTTTTTTTTTTTTTTTTTCCCAACTCGTGGCCATGAGCAGTTGAGATGGATCTTGCAAGGACAGCTGTCTATCTCAAATTTTGTACTTGTATCTGGGATTATTATTCTATTTATTTATTTTGATACAGCCTATATTCTGGAGATCAATTTAGGTTGGATTGCATTTAGAAATTGTGACACTTTCATTCATTTGTTTTATTTATTTTATTTTTTCTCCTGGGAAGAAGAAAAAAAAAATCAAAATTAAGTTCCTGATTGCACTGGGAGTCAGACTACTCCTGTTTTAATATGCTGTTTTTTAAATTAAAAAAAAAAAACAAACAAAAAAACCCAAAACTCATCCTTAAATCATCAGATATTTTGGTAGGTGGCAATAGTGTTTGTTTTGATATTTTGCTCTCTTTTTTTTCCATTTTTTTTCTCAAAACAACCCTAGTTAGCCAGCTGTTACCATTTCAAAAGAATAAATGGCCATGCTATACATTCCAATACAATTTCTTTTTGCTTTTGCCATTTGTAATCATATCACTATTATGATTATCATTATCTCTGACACTACTTATCTCCCCCACCCCACTTTTTTTTTTCTTCCCAATTTAGAAGGGATGGCAATGGGACAAGATGTGATTCATGTACTGGAAGAAATGGTCTCTCTTCCTTAAGCATTTTCCTTTTTTTTTTTTTTCCCCTCCCTCTTTCCCCTTTTTTTTTTTTTTTTTTTTTTTTTTTTTTTTTCTCAATCCCTCTATGCAGAAAGTTTGAATCCCTATTCTTTTCCAGAATACTCTGAAAGGATCTTCCTACATTTTTTCTTTTTAAAGTTATAAAAAAAAAAAAAAAAGCAAAGAAAAAACCTGGACTATCACAGAATTAGTATGTCTGGTGTAATTTACTATTTTGTTGTTTTACAGAAGATATAAAGGTAAAAAATAGCTTTTTGTTATTTCTTGTGTAATGGCTCAGTGTAAAATTTCAATAAAGTGTTCCCACCAAACTATTTATGGTTTGCTTTCTTTTACCTTCTCAGGGATTTGAAATTGAAACAATGACTTACAAGATGACTTGTCTTGCCTACATGGTTAAGTTTACATTCTAAGCTTGGCCAGTGTTTTTGCTTATTGTTATTGAAGATGAAAGCTTTTCTTATTCATGTATAGTTGATTCAAACTGTTTGAATCGCAAAACAAGTAACCAAGTAAGATTATGATTAACAAGAATTGACTATGATTTCTGGCACCTTCCCTTATGGATAGCATTATTTTTTTATAAATACATTTCCATAATCAATTACTGTTAATTTTCAGGACACAGCAAATTGCTGACTTAGCCTAACTTTTGGAACAAATGACTTTTCTTTTTTTTTTTTTTTTTTTTTTTTTTTCTTTTCCTCACGAATATAGTATCATTCAGTGAATGAAACCAGATCTTAATGAATTCAATATTACTCAGATTACACACTTTATATTGTAAATTTGAATTCAAATATCACGATTCTTGGTAAATCATCTCTTCACATCCAAAAAGTAAGGTACAAACACTTACTAATTCATATTTATTAATATACAAATGAAACGTTACAAATCTGTTCCAATGGTGCATGAGCACATAAATACCTTTCTCTAAGAATGTGGCATCAAGACATTTGCTTTAGTGTCCAAAGGTTGACTTTTTTTTTTTCCATTCATATCCCGACTTGTTAATAATTTCATCAACTTTGGAAGATCAAGTTCAGCAATTATATAACAAAGTTCATGTCACTTATCTTGAATAAAAGTGCCAATGGGAGAAAATGTTGATGCACTATACAAATTTCATGATTATATGGCTGTGGAATTTGGTCTTACAAAATTGGTGATCTATGAGATTTTCCACTGGAAATTAGGATACATTATCCCAATAAGTCCCAAACTAATTTGGAAAGCATTATTGGCTTAATGCTACCTTCTTTGAGGAAGCTATTTATTTGCTTGTGCATGCCTTGGGTTAAGTGCATAAATCTTCATGCTGACTGGAAAACTAGTTTAGTAGAATTGATACTGTGCAGAATGTTTTGTGTAGTAATAAAGACAGGATTAGTAAATGTTGATACCTTACATATCTAACTGTATGTGTGTGTGTGTGTTAATGTTTTATATATATATATATATATATATATATATATATATACATACACACACAAAGGTTCTGCATTACGTATATGCACAATCTTCTAAACTTGAATTTGCTCTTTGCAAAATTCTACTTTATCTTTTCTTTTATTAATTCTATAATCAAATTTATTTGGCTTTGATGAATGATTAGACTGTTGTATATTTTTGTTTTAATCTTAAATTGTTTTCTGGACTGTTTTTCTACTGTACAAAAATTAACAGGCTGATAGATTCAGCTAAAATTGTATTAATATCTATACAGTGTTTAATATGATACCAGAACTTGTATAACTATTTTGTCAATTGTTTATCCTCTCAGCAGATAATCTTACTTCCTATTTTGATACTCAAAGCTCTTTGGACAGAATGCTTTCATCATTCCTGGAAATTTTATGTAGCATGCAACCCTATGAATAAAAGGATAGTCGTAGTAATATATGCACACATAAAAGTTTAAGGTTTGGTTGGCTTGGTTTCTTTGTTTAATGGCATATCAAGTCTTTTTTGGTTATTTAATGCCAAATCCATTCTCCTAGAAGAACAGTACTATTTAACCCATAGCTAGGAGGATAAGGGGGTTCATACCTTTCCCAAGGGTATTTGCCCGAAAGTGAACATAATAGCACGACTGGAGAACAAACTCGCATACTACGATTCCGCAGTCCATCGATTTAACCATTACACCACGAGGACACCCCCCTTTAAAAGTCTAACTGGACAATATTAGTCATGTGGCAACGCTGCTCAAAGACAACAGTTTATCAGTGGAAATGATTGTATCACGTACCAATCTCAATCATTTATTTGTGTTATCATATTTACCCAACCCCTCCGCTCAGGCAGGACACGACACAAGGTCAATTTTTAAGCGGAGTTTAACAGGTTTGAATTCAGAGTTTTCCTTCTAGACTAGTTGCCTCACCAAGGCTGAAGAACCCAGTCTATCCTACTATTTACCCACAGCTGGAGGGAGAATAATTGGATTCATACCTTTCCCAAGGGTATTAGTGCTATGTGAAATGCAATTAGTCTGGTCCAGGATTTGAACTTGTGTCGCCGTGTCCATTTTCTATTTCCATTTGTGTTATAGCTGCTATGTTGTTTTCTAAAGACGGGATTTGTTTATCAATTTTTTTTTTTTTTTAGAAATGTGAGTCTTTATTTAATGCACAATTTACCCTGTCTACACTTAACACAATATTATCAGTTCATTGATAAATCAATAAATTTCTTGAGAGTATACAGAACTGAAAGACCTCAGACTGCTCCCCCCTTCTGATTGTTTAACTTTTTCACTCCCCCTCCCCTCAAAAAAAAAACTCATTAAAGTCATCTTAACAGCTTTAAGGTCTATAAAAAAAAAAAAGTGTTTTTTTTTCTTTTTCTCTTTTAAATTTATTTTGATACACTTGTATATAGAATAAAATAAAATGCATTTGATGTTCATTCTAGTAAAAAAAAAAAAAATAATTTTTTTTAAACAGTGAATTCTATAAACCTGAAAATTTTAATTTTAAATGTTTACCTGAAAAGTGTGTCACCAAATTTGTGTATAAGTAAAAAGTAAAGTTGGTGACCTTTGTTGAGGGTGAGCCAAAGGCTCCCTTTTCAATATCTTGCTCCACTTTACCCTTGATCCTTATCTTATAATGCTGAGTAATAAGTAAGGCGGCATCAAGTACCTTCTTTTTTTTTTCCAATCGTTTGTATAACTCTACCTGGGATTGAACCCTAGTCTCCCAGACCATTGGCAAACACTCTACTCATTAGGCCAATGGTTCTCAGCCAGTTTTTAATTCTTTTTTTGACATGTGGATTCCCACACATGCACTGCAGTCATTCAGTATTTAAAAAAATCTATTAAGGTTAAATATTAGAAACTGAAAAAAGTTAAACTATTTTATGCATTGTAGAATTTATTGCACATAAACTTTTTACTAACAACTAAATTATATGGAAAATGTATTAAACAGTGTGTGTAAAATACTTCAGGCTCAACATTTTTTAAACCTTTGTATATAGAGCATCATCGTTAGTACAAGCCATTATATTTTTGAGTGGAATATTATTTCCAGGAAATAATGATAACTTCTTTTGAAAATTGTTTCACTTTTAATATCTGTTAGAAGACTGTTGGCCAAAAAAAAAAAGCATTTAGCTTCTAAGTCCATAATCATCCAAAAATCAAATAAGCCAAAAAGCCAATGAAATAGTTCCATTATCTTTCAGTAGATTAGAATTGAAAGATTTCTTTGTTTGCAGTTTAGTTACCAATTGTTTTTTTTTTTTCATCTTCAGCCATTTCATCACTGAGTTGCTTTAAGGAATGATACTAGTAATATTAAGCATCATAACTACTACGTGGACCGTTAGATTAACTGATTTTAACGGTATATCAACTCGTCTGGGGTTATTTCATTTTCTGTAATTTCTGAAGAGGTTTTCTTTGTGTGTGTATGCATACGGTCGTAAATGGGACCCTAACAGATGTTATCACTCCAAGTCAGAGTGAACCCGAGAGTAATGGCAATGAATGGGCACTCCATATTCGTCAGAACTGGAGCTTGGCCATCAGATGCAGTTTAGCGTTAAACCCAGGATACCCCCTTTTACGGGGGAAGTCTTACCTCCCCTGGAAGGGTTACAGTCAGTATATTCTAAGCTCTGCCGACAGGTGGGTTAAGCCTTAGAGAAAAAAAACAATTATTACTTGCGATACGTCTATATCAAAACTTGTCCATTGACCACTAAAATACTATTGTGACCCCCTCTCATACACACCTAGTTTGCTCGCGTGGACCTCTCTGCAAAAAAAAAAATTCATATGGACCCCGATTTGTAACCACGAGGTTAAATTGTTTCAGTCTTGGCTGGACAGTTAACACTCGAATTGTAAGTCACAGATATTAACTACTCTAATAGTTCTAGTATCATCATCATGTCGTGCCGCAGGCACGGATATCCCTGACCCTCTCTCGCCACTTCTCCATATCGTTCATCGCCTCTGGTAGGTCTTCAGGGCTACATCCCGTATCCTCACAGAGCTGCTGTATGTATGTTCGAGCTGGTCGTCCTGCTTTTGCCCGGCCATATGTGGGGGTCCATCGGAGTACATCACTTATGAGCTCGTCCCTGCTTCTCCAGCAGTGTCCTGTATGTCTGGTTCATCTGAATTGGATAGTTTTCGTGATGGGAGGCAGGTGGCCGTATACTTGGTGCCTTGTGGGGTGTTGCTTCCAGGAGTTGTTCAATATTGCTCGCAACATTCTTGTGTAATTGCCGTCTAGCTTCTTCTCCAGCCGTTTAGTTAGCGTCCAAGTAGTGCATCCATACAGCAGTATCGATACGACCGCTGCCTGGAAGAAACTGCGTTTCATTTTATCTGTCAGGCCTGATTTCCATATGATCGTTAGCCTATCGATAGCTGTCCATAGTTCTAGTATAAAAAGAAGTTAATCGTTGAGAATTGAAAAAAAAAGAATGCATAATTTCAAGATACGTTTGTAATTTTAGTACAATACGAACTTACGAAGTCCATACTTGATATGTTTTCTTATTAAATCAACTGAGGTGCCCGTGGTGTAATGGTAAAGGAAATGGACACGGGGACCCAAGTTCAAACCCTAGATGAGGCTGCATTTCGCTCATACCTAGGGAAAAAGATGAATCCAACTATTCTCCTTCCAAGGCAGACTGGGCTCTTTAGCCTTGGTATGACAACCAGTCTAGGAGAATGATAACTTTGAATTCAAATCCGTCATACTCCGCATCAAAAATTGATCTTTTATCGCATCCTGTGTAAAAATACAGTTTTCCTCCCTTTCCCTTCCCCTCAAAAATTTTCAGGCCTTGTGCCCACTTTTTAATACTTTTTTTTATTTTAAAGAAATAAAATCACATCCTGCTCGTGCGGAGGTCTTGGTAAATACATCCATACTTATAGAATCTACAATTGATCTTTCAAAGAAGAAAAACGGGATCTGACAGTAATATTATGTGTTGACATCTTTAAATTTTTTTCTTTTGGTTGAATTCGATAATTACTAAATGTTGATTCGTCCCTAGTGCTATTAAATCGAAAACAAATTGTAAATTGCAGCAACACGGGAAATTCAACTTTGATAATCTGGTCTTACGCGGTAGCAATTTTAGATGCAGAAGATCAATCTATCGGTCCTTGTAAGGAAATTACGCGTTACATCTCGCTGCGTTCAAACACCAGATAATATCACCACTGCGAAGTAGGCTGCAACCAGATCTCGACGAAGTTTAACTCTTAAGCATGTTCTGTCCTTGGGAGTGTTTGATCAGAATTTGACGAGAATTTTTAGTCTTCCATCTCAACAAAAAAATTGTTGTATAAGAACTTAAAGTGAGTGATGCAACTGCAAAGCAGTTTACGAAGCCATCTTGGAAAATGTTCCTGCTGTGCTCTTTTGTGACGAAGCCCATTTTCATTTGTCCAGCCAGGTTAACAAACAGAACTTGCGGTAATAGGCAGCATACAATCCTCGTCAACTTCACGTCCGACCTCTCATCAGTGAATGAGCGTGTTACTGTTTGATGTGGTGTGGCAGGATTTAATTAGTGTGCGACACAACCACCTGCTCACTCTGTGCATTTTCTTCATTGTGATGTTAGCTAACCACGCACTCTTATAATTTTGGCAGTTTAATCGAAGTGCACGTGTCCAGAAAACGGTGACCAAAAAAAAAAAAAAAAAAAAAAAGATAAACACAAGATTCCGAATGACCCAACTTACTCACTGAGAGGATTGGTGTGACACTCTGGGATTTTTCTCTAATTCTCAGCCCTATTCAGGCATGGTGGGCGAGAACAACCCACCAGCCAGGAGGAGAAGGGTCGTCTTTCAGTGTACGTGCAACCCCAACTGTAGCTAAAACCAAAAACTGCTATCTTTGCTCACTGTCCTCCCAGCTAATCTCGCTGACCATCATTTCTGGTCACGTCTGCCTTGGTTCAATTGTCAGAGGCGCATATGTCAACTAACTCTCTCACGCACACAGGTCACCAGGGCAGGTACTTAAACTGGCTAGCCTTTGATATACTGACTTCTAGTTATACCTTGGCGCCACGGCCATTAAAAAGGATTCCTTTCAAGCTCCATTCTTATCACCTTCCGGGCTATCTCAACCTGCATCTTAATGTGACCGATTGTTGTTTTTTTTTTGTGGGGGGGCTTTTTAAAAATAATTTGCTCTGTGGATTTTACTTACATTGAGTTCTTTACCAGGATTATTTAATCTGATATTCTATTTTTGAATATTTTCTTTGTCCTAATTGGAATTATTCCCTATTCCGGATTTACTGGATTGAATAATATCTTATATATGTATAAATATATATTAATTTTTATATATATTAAATAGCATGGATGCTTATTTGCAACCACTGGTTTCATGCGGTCCTTACACAGCAATCATCAGACCAGTGGTCACAGAGAAGCATTCACGCTACTAGACATATTTGGTTAAATAGAATAGACATCTTTTGTCTACATATTTTTATTTTGATCCGTTTAAGTCACTATATGGATGCCATAGTATCCATCCAGAATTGGTTAATAAATTTTCCATACTTAATTTGTTCCCAACCAAATACGTCATAATAAAGAAATGCTGCCTAACTACACACACACACACACACATATATATATATATATATACTTCAAAATGAAAGAAAAAACTTCAACACAACTTCATAGATAAATTTAAACCTACATTAAACAGAACCTGACGCACACATGAACAGAATTACTCAGGGAGTAAGGTTCGTAGTTAGTCGGGTTTATGGCAAATCAATTACCGTAGGTTATTAAGAGGAAGAAGAGTAATAAGGAAAAAAAAGGAAGTATATACCCATACATGGATACGAACACTCACGTATACAGAAACATACAGAATACACTCTTGTAAACATACACACACGCACACACACACACACACACACACACATAAAAAATCCATATCTGCAGAGGCCAAAGGTTGTCGTGGACAATTTACTCCAAATGGACATTGACAGACACAAATCCGGGAATTTAAAAGAACTACAACCCTATCAAAACAGTCACCACTATAAAAATCAAAGGGAGCGTCCAAATCCATGATTAACTTCCTAAAGACAACTTTAAACGTCAGAAACACGGATAGAAGCAAATAAATAAACAAATAACACGAAACCAAATTCATTTACGGTCCTATTCATTTTTAAAGTATTTATTTTTTCTCTGGGGAGACCAATGAAAAAAAGAGGAAAAAATTATATTTACATATAGGATTTGTTATCGAATAGTTTGTGGTTATATTTTTAAACGAGCCAGAGCTCCTTTGTTTTCACACTATTAATTGATTGCATGTATTGCTATCTAACACTAATTTTTCTATTTACACACAGTTAAATTTTTTCCAGAATTGCTATTTATTGTTTATACACTGTTAAATGGTTTCAAGTATTGTTATCTAAAACTGATAATTCTATTTAAAATTAATTTGTTTGCACACACTGAAATAGTTTCAAGTATTGCTTTGTAACACTAACAATTCAATTTAACACCAGTCATTTATTTGCACACAGTTAAATGGCTAAACAGTTCGTTTGACACATAGATGAGACCCTAACAGGTACTATCGCTCTGGGTTCGAGTGGACCGTATTAGGGTACCACTTCATTGCCGTAATAGCATTGAAGTGGTACACCACATTCCCTAAAGCTTCAGGACTAGAGCCTCACTATCAGATGCAGTTCAGTGTCATACCAAGGACACTCGTTGGGGGAGGTGGTAGTCTCCTCAGATATGCAGTTGGCCTATTCTACAACCCCAGCCGACTGGGCTAGAAGATATTCTTTCTTATTGTAAAATTGCATTTTGAATAGGATCTGTTGTATTCATGTGCAAATGTCCACTTCATAAATAGCAGTAGATAAGCTGGAGGTTAAACAAGCCCAGACTTTGAAGACAAAACTACGAGAGAAATATTTCTGAATACTTTTAACTAATTATAATTTACTACATTCTATTCACTACTATTTCTCTAGTAGTTGCGTCATTAAGGTTTGGACTTGTTTTGCCTCGAGATTATCAACTGCTATTTATAAAGTGGACATTTGCATATGAATACAAGAGTATTTGTGTAGCCTTTTTTTTTATTGACGTTCCGAGAGATCATTCAGCCGAGGAAGGGAGGGGTTAGTTCTTGTGGCATCGTGGCTAACGCGCTGGACTGAGACATCGTGATAAGCGAGTTCGAGCTCCAGTTACACTGTTGAGTTCACTTTTGAGTTAATGCCCTTCGAACCCCCTTATTAATTCAGATATAATTTAAGTAACACCACTATCCTTCTACAAGGATAGCTTTTATCCTTATTTTCTCCAAGTATTCGTAACAGCACTAATACCCTTGGGAAAGGTATGAACAATTATTCTCCCTCCAGCTATGAGTAAATAGTAGGGAAGACTAGGTTCTTCAGCCTTGGTGAGGCAACTAGTCTAGGAAAAGGAAAACTCTGTATTAAAACCTGTTAAACTCCGCTTGAAAAATGACCTTGTGTCATATCCTGCCCGAGCGAAGGGGTTGGTAAATATGGCTTTGGCATTAAATAACCCATGAAGGTTGAATATGCCATTAAACAAAGGAAACGAAACCGATCTTTTGTTTTGCAAAACAATTTTACAATAATTCACCAAATGTCTTTTTCGTCTATCATTGCATAACCTAATGATGGTTGATTGGTTTTAACGGCATGTCAACCGGTCAGGGGTTATTTTATGCAGGGAGGTTAGGGAATCACGTACATTGTACATTTATATGTACATTTATTGTAGAGTTGCTTCTTAGGAATTTTTTTTTCGCACACAGGAAAACTTGATATACAATAATTGTAAAACAGATCTATTTAACCCTTAGATGGGACCTTAAGTACACTCTTACTCAGAACGTTTTTTTAATATTAAATTCATCCTGTCTTTCTAAGGACAGTCCTCAACTAATGGACAAAATAGGTAGTATTTAAAAACACATGGTCGAATTAGAATGAAGTTTCTTACTATAATATAGCCATAATAAGCTAGGTCATGCAACATAGACCACATAGCGTAGCTATAAAAGCAGCGGTATCAAACCGGGTCAAATCAGTTGGGCTGGATGCTAGCTGAGGATGCGGGAGAAATCAGATTCTCCCCCTGGTCGTTCTACAACCGAAGCCTAATCATCAGCAGTTGCCCATGAGGACTGCTTAAGGCTTCCCCTAAAGCCGACGTCCAGATTTCAGCTGCAGACGACGAAGGAAGATTGCCAGCCTCTCAGCTTAAAAGCCCTTTTCAGGTCTACTCAGAAAGTCTATCCAAACACCTCCTGAGACGGCACAATGCAGCCGACACAACTACCAGCCTCTCAATCTAATAGACCTTTTCAGGTTAATTCAGGAAGTTTAATACTCTTTGAGACGGCACCAGCAGCCACCTTCTTGCACCAGCGACCACTTTACTGCAACAGCAACTACCACTCCTGCACCGGTAGCCACTTCCCTGCAGAAGCAGCTACCAGTGCTGCACCAGCAGCTACCAGCCCTGCACTGGTGACCTTCCTGCAGCAGCGATTACCAGTTCTGCACCAGCAGCTGTCGGTCCTGCACCAGCGACTGCCTTCCTGCACCAGCTATCACCCTCCTGCACTAGCAGACACCAGCAGCTGCCGGTCCTGCACCAGCGACCGCCTTCCTGAATCAGCTATCACCTTCCTGCACCAGCAGACACCAGCGACTACCAGTCCTGAAACAGTGACCGCCTTCCTGCACCAGCGATCACCTCCTGCACCAGTAGATACCAGTAGCCACCAGTTCTGCACCAGCGACTACCAGTTCTGAACCAGCGACCACTTTCCTGCACCAGCAGATACCAGCAACTACCAGTCCTGGACCAGCGACCAGCGACCATCTTCCTGCACCAGTGGAAACCAGTCCTGCTCCAGCGACTAGATCCTGCTCCAACGATCACCATCCGGCCTCGGCGATTGTTCGTCGTACGCTTTTCCGATGGCGATTCGCCATAATAAAGTTTGGCCTTTCGAAGCAACACCCTTGTTTTGTCATTCTTGCCTAGTCCGTTGTCAATCACTTATATTCCAAATGTTTGCGGGGACCGGTATATTTATCTGGCCTCCGCTACACTGCCGTCCTAAAAGCAGCGCTGTACGAATAGCAGAATTTATGCGGCAAAACTAAGCCGAATGAATGCATGTCTAGTTTGTTCCGATTGGTCGCCGACAATGGCCATAACCAATCACACAAGCTTTATTATCTTGTGATAGTTAAGGGGGCCATAACAGAAGAAGGTCTTATAGTATTTCTTTTAACCCTCCCCTTTATTTTTTGGTGGGGAGGGGTTATTCTTCTCCAAAGGATACAGTCAGCGTATTCTAAGCCTCACCATAATGGTATCTCAGTGGTGAATTATAATCACTAAATTTTTTCTGGATACTTATGGGGCTTTGGGACATGTTTTTTCGCATATCTTTTAAAGTTAAAATCCTTTTAAAGTCTTAAAGAATGCGGAGAGGCTCTATATTCAATGTAAGTAAAATGCTAAACTGAACCCTTTGAGGCTTTTGAGTTGATGAAACCTAAACTTTACCTTTTTGTTTTATCGTATAGAGTAGATTTCCTATCGTAGCCAAAAATCAAAGTTATACCTTTTTCCCCGATCACAGGAAAATGAAATCTTTAAGAAATTGTGATCTGTTTACTTTTGCAGTACAAGCAATAGTCACCAGGAAAGCCATAAACGTTAACCTCTCGACAATGTTTATCAACTTATAAGTCCTTAAAAACATAGTTTGGTATTACATCTGTGTTCATTGCAATATGGAGGAATTTCACATCACTTTACGTAACTTGAAATCTTGCTTTTAGGGTGAATTTTCAGCAAATCTTTAAAAGTAGGAATTCTCGTGATATGTTGTCTTGAGTAAGAAATAACTCGTCGTCATAGATGGTATCTCGACCCTCTTACATACACACAGTCAATTTAACGTAGTGTGCCCCGCAAGAAACATATCTCGGAGCTGTTCAAAAAATTGTTTCGTTCCTTCAGCATTCTCGTTCAGAGGCACCGGACAATCACCCCAGACCTTAAGCCATTTTAAGCAAAGGGGCAGGCGCTGCCTGGGGGGTAGTGGTGGTGGTAGTGGTGGTGGTAGTAGTAGGAGGCTCCCAGGAAGAGAGCAATGGAGCTAGGCGGAAATCAGAGACCGTTCTCGTAGATTCTCCTCGAATGCCTGTCCCGTATTACCATTCTAGCCACTGCTCGTAGCGTTAGGAACACCATTCACCCCTACTCTAACATTTCAGTCCGTAGGAAAGGCTCGCTGTTCCGCACGTATGGAGTATTCAGTTCAGAAACTGATTTGGCCCGGCGCGAACTATCATCTTACCAATGGAATTTTTTAAATGGGCCATATTTGTCTATGCTTCCCACTAGACAGGACTTGACACAAGGTCTTTTTAATAGTGGGGGTTAGGGAGGGGGAGGTCGGGCACGAACCGAGGCTCGGGCCCTGCTGGACGTATGCTGGTCATCGGATCACTTAGTGCAATGTGAGCCAGATGAGCCTTCTTTTGGGCTTGGAATCACTCGATATATTTCGTGAGTCCGGCACGAATGCCAACTCATAGGTTGAACTGGACCAGAAAGTCTAATGTTATGCAATGCTTATCAATGACGTCATTGCCCACCTGTAGGTGGCCCGGCCTCGAATTTGTCTTGAGAAGCGTGACGGGAGAGGAGCCTCCTACGGGTACGTTGTACATATATGGAGTATTCAGTTCAGAAACTGATGAGACCCGGTGCGAGCTATCATCTCACCAGTGGAATTTTTTTAATTGGTACATTCAACGACAGTGAATTTAAACGCACTCACTTGTTCTTCCCAGCCATCGCCATAACGATAACAGTTTGGTAAATCATCCAAAAACTACTTGAAAAGCCCAACTTGTTTTGAGAGGCAGATTAAGCGCTACACATGCAAGAATTGCTCGGCTAAACAGAAATCGGTGTCGCTCAGATCCACCCGAGCGAAAATCATCTATTGGCTAATCGATTCGAGCCTCTCTCTTTCTCTACGAACGGATCTGAGCTGACCCCTTCAACTATATCCAGATAAAAAAAAAACAAATTCTTTGACTGCGAAACGTTACTGGACCGAGAAAACTTGAACAGACCTTATTGGTACTCAAGAACATTTTTTTTTTCTGTCCGGAAAATAATAAGATTAAAAATCTATGCAAATTTTTTATCAATTTTAATGGCTTTTCGAAGGTATGTGAAATCTCTGAAAGAATTGTGGTAGAGTCGATGATGATGTCGAACCAACAAAGGTTTAAAAATAGAGTAACTATTGTTAAGGCACGAAGAGGACAGACAAGGTGGTTATGTTAGCAATCACCAATTTCTATTTGGCAAATAAAGAACAATGATACGTTTCTTGGACCGTAAGCTGGTCGTAAGTTCCCGAACATCGCCGGCCATATGGTTGAGTAGGTGCCTCAGGCTGGTAGTTAGCCTACAGACCTAACCACTGCTATGCTGGAATCGCTGTCGCGGGCAATCAGTAGGCTTTAATAGTTTGATCGTCGGTCCAGGCGTCAGGTTAGCTAGGCTGCTACTGGTGCTTCTGGTTAGCTGATGTTTGTCTTTTAAAAGACACGCGCATAAAATAGTCGGTGTTTATCCTTGAAAAGATAGTTTGTTGCATAAGGTTATCGGTTTTAATCTTTTACTGAAAAAGACAGTTGTATCGTTTAACCTTTAGTTAGCAGGAATGACTGGAATAGATATTCTACTTTTATCCCATTCACTTGGACTGGGCAATTCACTCCAACAGGTAACTGTTGTGGTTTTTGTCTGGATTTTCTGTCCAACAACTAATCCTCGCTCCAAGATATATACAGGAACGTCCATAGGTGTTCAATGGCAGAAGGGGTTGAAGCATCCGCTTTTTGGGAGAGGGTGCACTGGTCCGATGATATGCGGTTTCTAATGTATAAAACTTGATGGCAAAGTTTGAATATGAGTTAATAGGGGAACGGCAAATCATCAACCTAATATCCAGAGAGACGTTCCGTTTGGAAGTGGCTCACTTATGATCAGGAATATCTGCTCGTTCTTTTGTCATTGCAAGGCAATCTTAACGGTGAGAAGTACAAAGTGCAAGTCCTTTAAAGATTCATCGTACCCGACAAGTATCAAGTCCCATTTTCAAGGATTTTAATGCCCGATCCTATGGATTGATTGATTTTAACGACATTTCTTCGATTTTCGGTGATCCGTAGTATTTTGAAACCTGTGATCGAAGCTGAAAAAGAGTTTACTTGTCATGAAAAAATGAAGAATACCAATGATTAATCTAATAACAAAATTTAATATGGCCCAATCGGCTGGGGCTGCAGAATACACACACTGCATCTCTGCAGAGGGGTAAGAACCACCCCACAACGAGTGTCCTGGATATGACACTAAACAATCTGATGGTGAGGCTCCAGTAATGCTGGAGCTTTGGGGAATGCAGAGTACCCCTTCATTGCCATCGCTCCCAAGTCCACTCCGGCTTGGTGTGGTAGCACCTGATAGGGTCCTACCGATTAGTCAAATAGAACTAAACTGTGTACTTATGCTAAACTGAATTGTTTGAAATAGAACTATTTTTTATATTGAAACTGTACTTATGCTAAAATGAATTGTTTAAAATAGAACTGTTTTTACATTGAAATTGTGTACTTATGCTAAACTGAATTGTTTGAAATAGAACTGTTTATATGTATAAAAATGGATTCGGCATTAAATTACCTACAATGGTTGATATGCCATAAAATCAAACCAAACCAAACCAAGAATTTAAAACTGGTGAATAAACAATGTACAAAATGCTGAAAGCGGGTAAAACATTATCATTCAGAATGACAAGAGGCAGTGGATTGCATTCAAACTATGACTTCGACAAATGCAACAGAATTCTTATAACGTTTCTCTGTAGCAATTTCTTGTCAACTCTTGCGAGAACTCAATCAGGTGGGTATATATGCTAAATTCCCCCGACGTCATCTGACTTGAAACTATGTCTCACATTATCCCTAACTGGGATCAGAGGGCCATTTCCTAACATCCAGCGGGCAGACGAAAAGTAGAATTGGCGGTAATTCAATACCGAACCCGTAACACCTGAAACATGACTGAAGCAAACCAGTGTATATATACACTAATATGCCCACTCACTGGACCAGCAACTAATCACTATCCAGAGAATGGACTTGGCCACCTTCGAATAGTAGAATGTCCCAATGTCCATAAAATCTCACTTCAACGCGTAATTCAGGATGACGCATTTCAGCACTGGGCACCTCTGGTGGTGTAACGGTTAGCAAGCTAGACTAGCAAACCTACACGAGTGAGTTCGAGTCTCATTGGGCGCCCCATTCATTCGGCCTTGTGCCTCATCGAAGCAAAGAGCTTTGTAAATTACTATGACGCATTTCAGCACTGACTCATTGCTACTGAACCTTACGATAGACTTTCAACAGTCTTCATATCCACTCATAGCCAAATATGGTTCAGCAAAATCTAAATATTTCTCTTACATCAAAAAATGGCAAGTATATTAAATAAAATGAAACATTTGTCATAATTAGGCTTATTGCATACTCGCAATACTTTGTATATTTCTAAAATCTGTCTTATCAATACTATTACAATATCACAAGTTATATAAACTGCCTAGTAAAACTATATTTTGATAATCACCATCTGTTCCACTTCACCATCTTAAGTGATTAAAATATATTCATCCAATAATAAGGTGGAGGAGTTTTGTCATTGGAATTATCCACACCCCACAGATATTCAGAATTACAGTCTTAACATTAAATGCAGTTTAGTTTCTGTGCCGAAAATTCATATAGTATATTAAATCCTTACTTTTTTGTAATTATTGGTTTGATCACATGTAATTTAATCATAAAAAATTGTTATGAGATTAGTGTAGGGCACCCAGTGTGACTCAAACTCATTTCAGTAATAATGGGTACCTATCGTAACTTGTTAAGGTCTCATCTACAGGTCAAATAGATCTGATCAATCATTTACCAAGGATTCTAATTACTATTTATTGGAAACTATTGAGCGATGTGCAAATTATTTGAATTACATAGGAATACTTGATAGATAGAACTAATAATGTTAAATAGCAATTCCTGAATCTATTTAACTACGTATAAAATAACTAATTTAAAAATAAAGTTATGCATGTATTATTCACTTACAAATTACACACACACACACACATATATATAAATATTGTTGAAATTTAATTCGGCAGTTAATAACTCCTCGAGTGTCCTTGTCTTATTTAAAAGTTGGACTGTTACTGACTCATTGCAGCTATAAATACAGGTTGCCAAGAGCAGTCAGCCTCTTTTTGGTTTTTGCCTTTTTGCCTCGAGCCTCCTTTTGGTTCATTAAGCTTTTTGCCTTAAGCCCCCTTTTGGCTCATTAGGCTTTTTGCCTTAAGCCTCCTTTTGGCTCATTAGTCTTTTTGCCTTGAGCCTCCTTTGGGCTCATTAGGCTTTTTGCCTTAAGCCTCCTTTTGGCTCATTAGGCTTTTTGCCTTAAGCCTCCTTTTGTCTCATTAGGCTTTTTGCCTTAAGCCTTCTTTTGGCTCATTAGGCTTTTTGCCTTTTGCCTTTGACTTTTGTTTTGTCTTTGCTAGTAGACAGTTTTATCTTAGCCAGAAGCAGGATAGAGCGCGCCAATTAGCCAGTTTGCCAGCCTGCGCAACAACCATTCAGCCGACGCTAATAAGTCGAACCGGATCGATATTCTGAATTCGGCACCCGTAGACCACTACACCCCAAAGAAACGGAATTAAAAGTCATGGAGAAACCAAGAGAGTGCATTCTCTGCGCAGAAAGAAACAAACGGTTGCGTACCCCCATCTTACTCTGAGAGTAAGTTTTTGACATTTTGAAGCTGAAGGAATATGGAAGAAATTCTACACTAAATTTGAATTCCGACAAGGGCCAGCCTACGGAATTGTCGAGACAAGGAAATATTCTACTCAAGATACAGGATGTTTTCCCGGCTGATTAGCGGAATTTCTGTAGCGACCAAGAAAAAGAACTTTGAATTCAAATACTATGTGAGGGTATTTCGCTCATAAACTGTTTCTAATAACTTTTTATAACGTTGCAGCCCAACGACGAAGTCTCTGTCTATTCCAATGCTTCTCCTTATTTTGTTTTGTTTTGTTACACTCATTTGTATTGTTTCTTCTTATGTTTATCTTTTATTGTTGTGTTCTAAAAGAGTTGAGTGTATTATTGGGATTTTACCAACTCTATATGGTAACAATATTGTGACATCGTCAAGAAGAAAGAAACACAACACAATTTAAAATGTTATAAAAAAAAACATATATTCACAGAGAAAGAGAGGAAAGAAAATATTGTCCTTGCAAACAGTTGGTGTGCGGGAAACTTATCCGTAAAAGCGCCCTTTTAACATTTTGTATTTCCTGTGTCCTTTTGGTTGGGTTGAAGAAAATAGAGCCTTGTTTCTTGTGCTTCAGTTGCCGGAAAAATCCTCACAGGCGTGTATTGGCTTCTTGAAGACTGAGAGAACGGCGGGCCAGTCTTGATTCTGAGGAATCAGCCAAGAAAAAGAGGAAAGGCGTTCGTAGGAAATGCCCTCATAGGAGCTTGGAGAAGATCTAAAAAAAAGGTAGCCTGTGATTGGCTGTTTTTCATCCAATCACTGGGCACCTAGTTAGCGACTCCGTAAATAATTTCAATAGTATAGCTTAAACTTCAGAGAGAAACATACAACGCGAGCGGTATAACTATTTTGTAAAATTTACTTCTTTGGGAATAAATTCCTTTTTGTGAGAAAAAAGTTGTTTTGTTTTTAAGAATACTGTCGTCACCTTTTTTTCAGGTTAATAGTTGAGTAAGTACTCGCCTTTCCTTTTTTTTCTACACCCTTTTTTTATCTACCTTACTTTCCTTCCCCTACACCACTATCTGTTTATTGCTAAATCCATAACGAGTTTTTAGAACGCATGCCAATTTGGTAAAAACTGTTTAGCGTATGGTTTGGTTCGCATACGCTATAAGTTAATTTGTAGTTGTTTATGTAGCGCAGAACAAAATAACAAAACCTCTTTGAAGAACAACGAAAAGTTTATTCTTATGACAGAAAGTATACTTGTGTCGGAAAGAGAAAAGTTCCTTGGAGTGTCGCAGGTCGCACCAGTGTTGCAGGTAGCAGCAGAGTGTTGCAGGTAGCAGCAGTTATCTTCGGCGAAGATCGTCAATGCTGAAGCGTCCAGTAGAAAATGACGGGAGGGATGTCTTTCTTCTCTGCTGGCCGAGTACTCTCTGTTCTGCTGACAGACTTCCAAAAAAGAGCTAGAAAAAATAGTTCTTTAGAGGAGGATGGAATCAATGCGCTCTGCCCGCTGTTTGGTCAATGTGTGGCCGAATCGCTTGCCGGAGGTAAAATATCTGTAGAGGGACATGTTATTTGGTAGATATGTTTAGTCCCTCAAAATTTAATGTAGTGGTTTTGGTCTATTTGTTTTTGCTTGGAAAAAGGCAAAATAGGCACATAGAGACAAATGTAGTAAATGAAGCAAATGAATGAAGATATGAAACGGCGCGGATAAAAGGAACATTCAAAACAAGGCGACAAACCAAACAAATTTATATCCATAACAAAACATGCAATGATACAATTAAAATATTGCTGTGGTTAGTAAAATAGTCCTGTGTGTATGTGTGTGTGTGTGTGTGTGTGTGTGTGTGTCTAACGCAACTAAAACTACAGAAAAGGTTAAATAATGAAAGCGTCCTATTAAGGTTGATTACATATTTTAAAATGTCCATTTCTTCTTGTGGTTTGAAACAGTCGGTGTTTCCGGGGCTGGAAAAAGTCTTATAGTCAAAGTATTTTGAAAAAATGAATGTCTGCGAGGCTTATCCATTTTGTGGCTTTTACGTCTGTTGGTGAATAAGAGAGTCACACTGGAGAGAGTGTGTTAGCGCTGCAATAGAAATTGGGAAAAAGAGAAAGAGTGTTTGAAGACGACGTATTTATAGAAAATACGTGTCTTGGAATCGGCTCCAAAAAACGCGGGACTAAATTCAAACGCGGACGTAGTTTTAAGCGGGTCACGTGGTTCTCCTGGCCAATGGTTTCCCGAGACTGAATATTTGCGTGCGTCCGCCATCTTTGTTGTGGGAACAAGTGACATACCGCCCAATTTAAATTATAGGAGTGTAAGTCCTATACATCCAACGGAATATCCAAAGTCATAAAGTTTATAAAGAAAACCATGAAAAACTGGAGAATGGAACTGACAACAAGAGGAAAAAGCTTTGCTGGGGTGAAAATCCGGTGAAGTATATTATTATAATTACTATTTGTAATGGCGATGATGCCACTCAATCACATACTTAAGAAATGCACAGGCGGCTACAAGCTTACTAAATTGCAAGAAAAGATCAATCTTAATATACATAGACGAGATCAAACTGCTAAAAATGAAAATGTGTAGGAAATCCTAATACAGGCAGTGAGAATATACAATCAGGATATACAGATGGAATTTGACATAAAAAAATGTACCATGCTAATAATGAAAAGCGGAAAACGACAAATAACAGAAGGAATAGAAATACCAAAATCAAGAAAAAATCAAAACACTCAGAGAAAAGGAAACTTACAAGTACTTGGAAGCAGACACAATCAAAAAGAGGTGAAGAAATTTTATAGAATGAAATAAAATTTGATGTGAAGTGGGTGACACTAGAACCAAGTTTAGTATTTAACTGGGTAATGTTTTTAGGCGGCTTTCGAGTTGAATATTAAACGGTAAGTTCTAACGGTAAGTTCCGCAGCTTTTTAGTTCGGATACTGATTCCAAAAGATAACACAGACAATAATGTTTTCAAAAAGGAATTTTATACAAAAGAAACAAGAAAGAAAGTGATAGAAAAGATAAAGTGTTGCGAATTTTAGTGCAATTTGCTGGAACTTATCTGAGAGAGTCCAACAAACAAAGTTCTTTGAATTTGAGTTGTTTTCTTTTCTTTTTCTTTTTTTTGGGGGGGGGGGAAATATTTCAAAGTTCATTAAATTGCGAGTTTTCTTTAAAGTTCTTTTCAGTAGAAATCTCGGTTGAATTTTCTTTCAGTTGTTAAACTTGGTAGAATTTCAGTAGTCGACTTTCGTTTAATTTTACTTTTATTTCTTGGAAAGCTTCATTCAAGAAGCGAGTGACGAAACCTTTTAGCTGGCCTTGAGTTTTGGTCCTCGAATTCGTACCGAGGGTCAAATAGTAGTTCTCAACAAAAGGGGGGGTAACTTTTTGGTGCCGTATTGTTTGGGTTTCCTTCTCCCTTTTCCACTCTGGCCAAATCAAGTGCCGCACGTGGCCGACTAGATTTTTTTCTTAGAAATGAATTTTTATAGAGGAAATGAAAAAAAAAATTAAAAAGGAGTATCTTAGGAGAACAAGAAAACTATTCGAAACCAGACTATATTGCAGAAATCTCATCAAAAGGATTCATTCCTGGGTTGTCTTCTTTGAAATATACTCAGGACCATTCTTGAAGTGGACAAGGCAAGAACTCAGACAAATGGACCTGAGAACAAGAAAACTAATGACGATGCATAAGGCCTTACACCCGAAAGATGACATAGACGATAAGTGTCAAGTAAAGAAATAGTAATAGGAGTCGCCAGCATTGAATATTGTGTCGATGCAAAGATACGAAGACTGGAAGACTACATAAAAAAAGAGCAAAGAAAGACTAATTACGGTGACCAGAAATAATACAAACAATATAAGGATCAACTGAACAAAAGAAAACAAAAATGGGAAGAAAAACAACTGTATGGATATTTCAAACGACAAACAAGCGAAATCTCACACGAGAATAATTGTACATAGCTAAGAAAGAGAAACCTTATGAGAGAAACTGAATTTCTTGCTAGAGAATTGAAAAAACTAAGGAACATGAATGTGACACTGATACCACTTGTAATTGGTGCGCTCGGAACGGTCCCCAAAAGCTTTGAAAGGAGGGACTGTACGAGTTGGAAATCAGAGGACGAATCAAGACCATCTAAACTACGGCATTCTTAAGATCGGCAAGAATACTGAGAAGAGTTCTGGATATCTGAGAAGATTTGCTATCACTCAAGCTCTAGTGAAAAAACATCAGCTAACACTCATGTGAAAAACTCTTATAGAAAAAGAAGAAATAATAATAATAGAGAAAAAAAAAATTAACAGTGATAACTAAACTAGCAAGCCTTTATGAGTGATTTCAATTCTCATAAGGTGCCCCATTCTTATGGCCTTGTGCCACATCTAAGCAAAAAGCTTAGTAAATTATTACTACTCCCAATCATCTGAGCATCTAAGGGAGATAAGTTGAGAAATAAATATTGAGTTATTTCCCTTGAAGATACTATTTATGAATAGGTATAAATTTATTTTATGTGAAGTCATTGTTAAATGTTAACTTAAACAAGCATTATTACTAAAGTGAGCTATCGTCACATCTACACTTGTCTCTAAATGATTTTTCATAATTAAATTACATGTGATCACACCTATGATTAGAAAAAATTCATATTTAAAGATTTGCATGTTGAAGCCGTCTTAGTAAGAATTTAAAATACCATGTCATTTTTAGGCACAGATCCATGAGAATATATATATATATATATATATATATGTGTGTGTGTGTGTGGGAGTCTCTTGAAAGAAAGATAAGGAGGTTGTCATTTGATCTCGGTGATAAAAGAAATGGATAAACACACATCTACAGTTTAGTAATAAAATTCATCTATGTGTGTGTGGGTTGGGGATTACAAGAACACAAATTTTTTATTGATTTAATGGCATGTCAACCTATCTAGGGTTATTTTATGCAAAGAAGTTAAGGAATTGCATTCATTGTATGTTTATATTTACATTTTTTGCATAGATATTTCATACTAGTTTGTTTTTTTTTGCATACACTTATTTTTTGCATACACTTAGATATCAATTATTCCTATTAAATAAAAACAATTTACATGCAGTTATATGATTTCAAGAATTCCTATCAAATGCTAATAATTTATACAAAATTATATGATTTCAAGAATTCCTATCAAATGCTAATAATTTATACAAAATTATATGATTTCAAGAAACTAATGATAATAATCCCTTGTAAAGAATTATAGCTTAAAGTAACAATTCTTTGTAAAGATAATTTTCTTAACACAAATATTTTTCAAACAGATCTACTTGACTCCTAGATAGAACCTTAAAAGGTTGCTTGGTTGGTTGGTTGGTTGCAAGTTCTGGCATATCCACCCTTGTAGGTTATTTATTGCCAAATCCTGTTTATATGTATATATTAGATATATGTGATTTGTAAATGAATTGTTTGTTAGTAATAATTTTTAAACAAGCCAGAGCTGATTTGTTTACATACAGTTAAATGGTTTCAAGTATTGTTATCTAACACTAATAAATTTATTTGCACACAGTTAATAGTTTCAAGTATTTCTATTCAACACTAGTAATTTTATTCAACGTTATTTGTTTTCACACATTTAAATGGTTTCAAATATAGTAAATGATTAAATAGTTCTATTTGATTCATAGATGTGACCCAAACAGGTACTACTACTCTGAGTCCGAGTGGACCTGGGAGCAATGGAAATAAAGGGGTACTTCACATGCCCTAAACTCTAAGACTGAAACCTCATCATAAGAGGACATTTAATGTCATACCCAGGACACTAAATGGTTTTAAGTATTACAATATCATCATCTTCATGTCGTGCCACAGGCACGACATGATGATCCCTGACCCTCTCTCGCTACTTCATGATATCCCTGACCCTCTCTCGCTACTTCTCCCTATCGTTCATCACCTCTGGGAGGTCTTCAGGGCTACATCCCGTATCCTCACATAGCTGCTGGATGTATGCTCGAGCTGGTCGTCCTGCTTTTGCCCAGCCATATGTTGAGGTCCATAGGAGTACATCACTTTTGAGCTCATCCCTGCTTCTCCAGCAATGACCTGCATGTCTGGTTTGTCTAACTCATGATGGGAGGCAGGGGGCCGTATAGTTGGTGCCTTGTGGGGTGTTGCCACCTGGACTTGTTCAATATTGCTTGCAACATTCTTGTGTAATTGCCGTCTAGCTTCTTCTCAAGCCGTTTAGTTAGCGTCCAAGTCATGCATCCATACAGCAGTATCGATACGACCGCTGCTTAGAAGAAACTGTGTTTCATTTTATCGGTCAGGTCTGATTTCCATATGATCGATAGCCTATTGATAGCTGTCCATGCCTTTGTTAGCCGCATGTCAATGTCCTTTTCTGTTGATGATACATTGCTTCCTAAGTAGGTGAATTTGTCTACTAGTTTAAGAGGGGTTCCATCTAGTGTGGTGATGTCACCTGTTTGATTATAGCACATATATTCCGTTTTGTGTGCATTGACATGGAGGCCAATGCCTGCAGCAGCTCATTCCAAACTATGCAGTAGTGTTTCGGCTTGGTTGGGTGTATTTGCCAGTATCGCTATGTCATCAGCGTAGTCGGCATCGGTAATTGTTTTTGTGGGGTGCCTTCTGCTCCTTTTCTTTGTCAGCTCAAAGCCGTTTTCTCTGATTTTATCAATCGATGTTCTAAGCACATAATCTAGACAGATGATAAAGAGGTATGGGGCTAGCGTGTCTCCTTGTAATATTCCTGCTACAATTTTCAAAGTATTCTGTGTCTCCATCTGGTGAACGTACTTTCACTTTGGTGTTTAATCATTTCTTTGCACACACTTAAATGGTTTCAAGTAGAGTAAATAATCAAATAGTTCTCTTTGACCTATAGACATGATCCTAACTGGTACTATCACTCCGAGTCAGAGTGGGCCTGGAAGTAATAATAATGAATGGGTACTCAACATTTCTCAAAGCTCCAGGACTAGAGCCTCACCATCAGGTGGGTTAGTGTCATATCTAAGACACTCATTAGGTGGGGGGAAGTCTTACCCCTTTACAGAGGATGCAGATAGTGTATTCTAAGTGCATTTTTAAATTTTCTTAGAAATATCCTAATCGTTATATTTATTTATCCAACCCTCTCCTCTGGAAGCAGGATGCAACAAAAGGTCAAATTTTTTCCGTGGAGTACTGCTGGTTTGAATTCAGAATCTTCCTTCTCCTAGACTGATTGCCATACCAAGTCTAAAGAACCCAATTTGACTTAATATTTATCCATAGCCAGGGGAAGAAGAAATGGATTCATGCTTTTACAAAGGGCATTAGCACAAAGTGAAATGTAAATATTTTAATCATAGTACGTGATTGGTTTGGATAAATTTTCTTATCATCGCTTTTTTTTCTCTTTATTGTAGCAGAAAGAACTTCGTATATTTGGCACGTAAATTATTTTGACCGTTGGTCTCGTCATATATTTTCACCAATGGGGATGACGAATCCCATTCGGCCTGGACGACTTTCCCAGACATACCGAATTCGGTGAAAACCCGTCTGATTCATGGACCCTTGGGTGTACACTTCAAGACTCAGTTGAAAATAAATTAGACAAATTAATTCCTGGACAACCTTTTCTGGAGACCTTCATACTTCTCTCCTATAGCAAACAGGACCACGTATCATGGCTGAATATTTCATTCCTGATCTACCGTCTAATTCATGGACCTTTGGGTCTACACTTCTAGACCCAGGGTTCCACCATTGAATACGAATTAGATGAATTAATTCCGCCTCTGACAATTCAGCTACTTCATTCCTGGACAACGTTAAGAGGACAGCGATTACTACTCTCTCACAGCAACCAGGACAACGGCTGAACATTCACTCCAGTTCTAAAATCAGCAACTCAATATTTGCCATGTCTACTGTGCTGCATTTACTGCTCAGACATTTAGCTGCTGTGATTCTTTCTCAACTCGATAACTATTTCTTCCTTCCAACGAGACTTGCAGCATAAAAAGAAGAGAATAAATTCCACAAAATCCCTAGTAAGTGAACATACAATTTAAGTATATTCAAAATTATCTTGCTGCATTCACGCAGACGTGAAAAATGTTCTAAGCTTAATAGTGGTAGGATTGTTAGACTTACACGCATGTGGTCCATTAGATGTTATGAGTGCGGAGAGGTAAGGGGTGTTTGGTGATTTACGGTTCAGTCGCTTCCTTCAAAATGGAGAACAGGAAAATCAATGTGGCTTATGCATGGTTTTGAGTTTCTCTCTCTCTCTCTCATTCTCTCTCTCTCAGAGTTTGGGTTCTAGTCTGCCTTCCTTTTTGATTTGGCTCTGCTGTCCAGAAATTTGTCTTTTATATTGTTTTTCTCTTCTGATCAAATCAAATTGAGTTTTCTTTGTTTTTTACGGTGAAGCCCACAGATTGGCCGAAAAATTGCTTTTAATTATTTTTATTTTTTGATAAATTCCATTGACATTTCGCTATGCACTGATCCTATGCACAGAAACCCCTTTTTCCCATTTTGAAGAAAGTCTCAGCATGATAACATCTGGTGAATGCTCTCGTGAGCGCTAGTTGCAGTCATTATTTTGTGTGTACAATAAATTAGAAGAGATCTCTTTCGGTCATATAAAATTACTTTGTCTATTCTGGGTTTGATAACGATCATGTAAACAAGAAAAGATGGAGGGTACAAGGTTGAAATATAGTATAATGGAAATGTCAAACGGGTGCCTCCACATTATATTTGAAGGAAAATAAATGAATTGAAATGAGATATCGAAAGGTTTTCAAGAAGGTTTAATGGCAGCCAGAATAAATTTATTCTCTTCTCTTTTTCCACTTGTTATTGGGTTTCCATAATGCATTGGTAGAAGGATATACATCTTATTTCAGATAAGACCAAGATTAATAATTGTCTCTTTCCTCATAGACAAGTCTTTTCTTTGGGTATTCGTTTAATGAGGTTCACCATACCTCAGAGTCCTGGTTTATTCAAAGGAGAAACTCTTTCTTTTCTCTCAGGGTTCTATGCGCAGCATTATTTTGGAATTTGGGTTTCTTTCATATCCCAAATTACGTGTCTTCACTCTCCGACGAAGAAACGGCAACTAACTCGTTTCCATAGTTCGAAAATTCATCACGTGTTGACTTTTTGGTGGTTTCTTCCTCAGTACCAATCATGGTCGCAGGTTTGCTTCTCCGCTGATGCATACATGGCTAATAGAGAGTGAGGTTCTTCCCTGCCCATATCACCTTGTAATAATAGAGAGAGTGGAAGAGAGACGGCCTCTCTCACTTCCACTACTCTGTAATTCTTGCTTACTACTATAGTCCGCTGACAACCAGAGAGTCGCAGCTCCCTTCCCCACAACCTGGCAAATGAATGAAGGTGTCATATTACCTCGTCACAATATATATATATACATATATGTAGGTACAATTTTCTTTTTTAAACATGTTTTATTAAATTGGACAGACATTTTATTACATCTTTGATACATTCAAGTCATTTGACTTGAATGTATATGCCTGTATATGTATGTATGTATAAATTGACATCTATATATATATATATATATATATGCGTGTATATATATATATATATAAGTGTATATTTGAGTATATATATGTAAATGTGTATATATATGTATAAATGTATGTACGAGGTGCATACGATAAGTTTCCAGACTTTTTTTCGTATGGGCACTTTTATTGATAGTACACACATGAAACTCTAGTCCCCTTTGAAGTAATCTCCTCTGGCTGCAATGCACTTGTTGTACTGTTTCAACAACTTCTGGAAGGCCCCATCGAAGTTCTCTTGTGTGAGCGTGTCAATGACTTTCGTCACAGCTTCTTTCATCTCCTCAATTGTCTCTTAACGACAGCCTCTGAGCTTAGGGAATAACCAAAAGTCACAGGGAGCAAGGTCTGGACTATAGGGAGAGTGACAAACTGTCTTGATGCCCATCTTGGTCAAATAGTCTGTGACTAGGATGGAGTTGTGGATTGGTGCATAGTCCTGGTGGAGTGCTGGCCTCTTCCAGCGGAATCTCTTCCTAAACTCCCTTAAAACCTCAACATAGTAACCCTAACCCTAACCCTTTGGCCAATCAATTCTGGTGTATTGACTTCCTTACTCCTCCCACACCTCTCATCATCCCTGCCTTCCTTGAATCTCTTATGCCACTCAAAAACTGATGCTCGATTCAAGCAAGATGCTCCAAAAGCAGTCTGAAGCATTCCATATGTTTCTGTGGCATTTTTTCCATGTTTAAAACAGAATTTTATCATTCTTCCTCACGTGCAGATTGCATTTTTGAAATTCATCAACTGTGACAATCAGGCTTTAGTAGGGTGTATTCAAATTGCTGCTGTAGCTGTTCATTTGAATGTGAAATCATAAGAATTGGTCAGTCATCTCATAAGATGTATAGCAATAACATACTCAATTTTCAAGAGTCTACATCAATTTTAAATGCCCATACGAAAAAAGTCTGGAAACTTATCGTATGCGCCTCGTAAATGTATATTTGTTTATAAATCTGTAAGAAAAAGTAAAGTTATCAACCATTGTAGAGGGCAACCTAAAGGCTCTGTTTTCATTTGTTACAATACCAAAGTGTTGGGGAGGGTGCAACTTCTTTCTCTGGATTGCACCACTTTACCCTTGATTCTTGCCTCATAATGCTGAATGTTTAGCAAGGAGGAATCAAGTACCATTTTTTGAATCTTTGGTATAACTCCACCTGAGATTGAATCTCAGTCTCTCAAGACTTTGATTAACACACTACACACTAAACCATCTAAAGAGAATGACAACATAATTTTTAAAGATTTAGGATTTTAGAATTTGGATAATTTTGTTAGTAGGACAGGCTACACCAGCACCTGAAAAAAAATATATTTATAACTTAACTCAAAATTTAACAGACGTATTCACATACAGATAAGTAATTGTTTCTCATATTGCTGCCTGTTATACTGCTTGCTGTCCAATCATCCTACTGCCTGTCGTACAGCTTGATGCCAAATTATTTTGCTGCATGTCATACTATCTGCTGTCAAATTATCTTGCTGACTGTCATACTGCTTGCTGTCAAATCATACTGCCGCCTGTAATACTGCTTGCTGTCAAATCATCCTGCCACCTGTCATTCTGTTTGTTGTTAAATCATCCTGCTGCTGCCTGTCATACTGGTTGCTGTCAAATCATCCTGCCACCTGTCATACTGTTTGTGGTCAAATCATCCTGTTGCCTGTCATACTGGTTGCTGTCAAATCATCCTGCTGCCTGTCATACTGCCTGCTGCCAAATAATCTTGCTGACTGTCACACTGTTTACTGTCAAATCATCCTGCCACCTGTCATACTGTTTGTGGTCAAATCATCCTGTTGCCTGTCATACTGGTTGCTGTCAAATCATCCTGCTGCCTGTCATACTGCCTGCTGCCAAATAATCTTGCTGACTGTCACACTGTTTACTGTCAAATTATCCTGCCGTCTGTCACACTGTTTGTGGTCAAATCATCCTGTTGCCTGTCATACTGGTTGCTGTCAAATCATCCTGCTGCCTGTCATACTGCCTGCTGCCAAATAATCTTGCTGACTGTCACACTGTTTACTGTCAAATTATCCTGCCGCCTGTCACACTGTTTGCTGTCAAATCATCTTCCAGTATGTCATAGTGTTTGCTGTCAAATTATCCTGCTGACTGTCATACTGCTTGCTGTCAAATCATCCCGCTGACTGTCATACTGTTTACTGTCAAATCATCCTGCTGCCCGTCACACTGTTTGCTGTCAAATCATCTTCCAGTATGTCATAGTGTTTGCTGTCAAATTATCCTGCTGACTGTCATACTGCTTGCTGTCAAATCAACTTCCAGCATGTCATAGTGTTTGCTGTCAAATCATCCTGCCACCTGTTATACTGTTTGCTGTCAAATCATCCAGCTGACTGTCATACTGCTTGCTGTCAAATCAACTTCCAGCATGTCATAGTGTTTGCTGTCAAATCATCCTGCCACCTGTTATACTGTTTGCTGTCAAATCATCCAGCTGACTGTCATACTGCTTGCTGTCAAATCAACTTCCAGCATGTCATAGTGTTTGCTGTCAAATCATCCTGCCACCTGTTATACTGCTTGCTGTCAAATCAATTTACTTTCATCATTGAAAAATGTTGGTTAGAGTGTTCGCCAATGGCCCAGGTGACCTAGGTTCAATTTCAGGTCGAGTCATACTAAAGCCTAAAAAAAAAGTGGTATGTGATGCCTCCTTGCTTAACACTCAGCATTATAAGGTATGGATCAAGGTTAAGCGAAGCAATCCAGGGAAAAGAGTAGCACCCTCTCCTACACCTTGGTGTAGTAGCTATCGAAAAGGGTGCCTTCCAGTCTCCCTCAACAACGACTTTACTTACAATTTAAATCAAAATTTTTAATCTATGTTTGACTACAAAGATGAAAATAATGAAAAATTTAAGAAGAATAAATTTTATGACAGCAGGCAGATTTTTAGTATATTGCACTTGGATGCTTCGGAGAGTTATGTACATATTTTGTAAAACTTTATTATATCAAGTTAAAGTTTAGTGGTTCTCTATTCCAACTTTAAAGTGTCTTCCTGTTACAATATAAGCACTTTTGTCCCAAGATGCTTATATTTAAGTACAATAATGCATATGCATGTAGGTATAATCATATCTATATGAGTTTGCATGCATATTGACACAACATTTATATATCATGGGTCATTAGGTTTGGTTTGGTTTGGTGATTATTTCGTTTGGTTTCATGTTGTAGGTGTTGTTTGTCAGTGACTGAGTTTAGTATCTAATTCCTTTGTTCTTCTTCTTACCCCATTTAACTTGTCAGGTTCTTTGTCTGTGGAAGGCTGCAAGAGAATTCAAGGAAGGAAGGAAAGAGACAAAGATACATTTTTAACTCCAACTTTATTTTAGGGTTGAATGACTATCCTGTGAGCATAGAAATTTTTCCTGAACCAATAGAAGTTTTCATGTTTCCCAGACAAGGTGTTAAAATATATTGAAAGTCATTTTTGGTGGGCTTATGAAGTTGAAATGGTTGAATTTCTCTTCAGTACCTGGAAGGACCTTTCTTTAGACAAGCTCAATTCTTGCTTCCTGTCAGAAGCTTCTGGGAACAGCTACATTTTTTAAATTCATTCTATTTTATTTAATTTATTCATTTTCTTTTTTCTTTTCTAACCCCAACAATATATATATTTACCTACCCCTCCACACTAACAGAATTTAACACAAGATCAATATGAAATAAAAGTTGCATTCTGGGAAAAATGAATCTTCTAATAACTATAAGGAAATCTAACTCATGTATATATTTATTAACTCCTCCACAAGCAGACAGAGGGTCAATTTTTTAAGCAGAGTTTAACAGTGTTGAATTCAGAGCTTTCCTTCTCCTAGACTAGTTGCCAGACAAAGTTTGAAGATCTAAATTTGCCCTACTATTTATGTATAGTTGGAAGGAGAATAACTTGATTCATACCTTTTTCAAGGGTATTAGTGCTTTGTGAAATACAAACAGCATCATCTAGGATTTGAACTCACATCACCATGTCCATTTCCAATGCTAATAACCATTACACTATGTATATCCATGCAGATGGAGGTAAGTATATCATAATGGGAGTTTGTAGGCATAGGTATCATTTATGTTTCTATCACTACAGTCCCAATAAAAATATGCACACATCCATATATATATATATATATATATATATATTGTCATCCACAGACTGTTTCATTGTATTACAACTCTTTAGTATGGCTAGACTCATGAGATGGTTCAAGCTGAGATTAAAACTCGGCTGACTTTACGTCTGTTCGCTATTTTATCCCAGAGCCATTGCCATTCTCAGCATAAGAGGAGGAATTTTTTTACAGATACATTATCAGCTACCTGAAGTGTTCAATTCATGAAAAGAGCAATTGCATTTCAGCATATGTGGCAGCCGGCATATTTTCCCACTAGAGTACTCAACCCACGAGGTGAGCATATATATTGTCATCCACAGACAGACTGTTTTATTGTATCACAACTCTTCACTATATATATATATATATATATATATATATATATTTACTACACCTATACGTGTGCATTGGCTACTGACCTCTGACCATACCTGCACTAGACATATGTATGTACATGGATGTATGGGAATAGTAGTATTAAAAAGGGACGTTAAGCTAATTTTAATTGATGGGGATGAAAAGATTAGTTTTTTTAATGTCCATTATAAACAAAAGTCTTCGGTGTGAATATGGTCAGTAGCGAAGGATATCATTTTTTAAAGTCTTTTAGTTCTGGGAGGTCCACGTGAAAGCAGAAGCAAGGGCATCATATATTCAAGGAAGCAATCAGGAAATAGGCAGATGAGTGGCTACCCACTTTGCCCATTGTTAGCTGACCTTTAGACATATGAGGTAAGAAACCGAAGAAATCTTCATAGTACATATGTGCCATTATACCTACACACCCTCATATGGATATTCTCATCCCCTACACACATATAGGCATATGTGGGGGTTGTATGTAATTTGGTTATTTCAGTGGATGTACGTCCGTACTTTATGGGTATTGCTCTCTAAATTATTTCCACCACAAATACAACACAAAACTTTACAATCACATGAAAGAAATGGAATAGAACACAACGAACATTAAACAACAAACAATTTAATATGCATATAACAGAATATGAAAACAAATAAAATACATGATGTGTAAATGACCTTTTGGAAAATAAAGTTTGGCAAGAAGAAAATAAATTTGTTTAAAGATGTGTGTATGTTAATGGAGTCCGTAAATAAGTCGTTCTTACTTACATCAAGTTCATGTCTTGTTTTATGATTGTGGCGACAGCGTGTCGCATTGATGAAAGAAAGTTTGTCGGGTTTTTCTTTTGAATGTAATTTGCGACTATCTGAAGTTAGGTCATGAACTTTAGTTGAGGAAGGAAAGGAATTTGTCGGACTCAGTATCGACTACTGCATTACTGGCTTAGTGGCTTGTGGTGCTGTCTTAGTCTTCGTGTAAGTTTTCGTTTTAGTGAATGGCTCCCTAACTCTGTGTTATTTATATCCTACAGGTGGATCAAAGAATCGTCCCAAAATTTTGGTGCGTAGACATTTATTGACCAATCAGATTTATATTTTACTATTTTATTTTCAAGCCTAAATATTTTCTGTTAGTTGACTTCCAATCCTATTTTTCTAGAATGTTCAATTCTATGTTTTTAGCTGATTGGTTGAAAAATATAAAAATGTAACTTAAATGCTAATGCGGTTTTGATCCTAAATTTCAAGAATGTTCTTAAGTATGTTTTTATTGCTTATTTTAAGACTAGAAAAAAATGTGTATCCCATACATACATGCCGCACTTATATGCATGCATACTCATATAGACATGCTTATATATTAGTTCATCTATATATAAGCACTCAGGGGCAAAAGTGGTCATATTGTCACAGACACCTGCAGAGGCAGTCATGGTGTAAAGGTTACTGTCATAAAATACAGAATTGGAGACCTGAGTTCAAATCATGGATGAGGCTGTTTGCATTTCACATAGCAGTAATACCCTTGGGAAAAAATGAATCCAACTATTCTCCATCCAGCTATGGGTAAAATAGTAGGGCAGACTAGGCTCTTTAACCTTGGCATGGAAACTAGTGTAGGAGAAGGAAAACTCTGGATTCAAACCAGTTAAACTTTGCTTAACAATTGCCCAGTCAGCTGGGGCAATAGAATACACCGACTGCACCTCTGCAGGGGGGTAACCCCCACCCAATGGGTGTCCTGAATATGGCACTAAACAATCTGATGGTGAGGTTCCAGTGATGTTGGAGCTTTGGGGAATGCGAATCACCCTTTTATTGCCATTGCTCCCAGGTCCACTCTGGTCTGGAATGGTAGCACCTGATAGGGCCCTATCTATCGGTTAAATAGAACTAACTGAATTGTTTAAATTAGAACTGTTTGACTAAATCAAATAGCTTGAAATAGAAATATTTTTGACAATTAAACTGTACTTACATTCAAACTGCATGCTTATGCTAAACTGAATTGTTTGAAATGGAACTGTTTTTGACATTGAAACTATACTTACACTAAGCTGAATTGTTATATATAGAACTGTTTTGACATTTAACTGTGTGTAAACAAAATTAGTCGAATTAGAATTGTTTGAATAAACTGAATATTTAGAAATAGAAATGTTTTTGAAAATTAAACTGTACTCATACTAAACCGAATTGTTTGAAATAGAACTGACTATTTACATAAAACTGGATTTGGCATTGAGTAACCTACAAGGGTTGATATGCCATAAGACCAACCAACCAACCATCTGCTTAACAAATTGACCTTGTATTGAATCTTGTTCGTGCGGAAGGCTTGGATAAATACATATATTATTACAGTCAGACACTTTAAAGTTGTGATAGAGACTCACTAAACTTTAACTTGGTGTCCTAAAATTTTACAAAATATGAAGACATATATATGCAAACAGCATATTGTGAGGTGTCACATGCTCCCTTCCACCATGTTAAACTTGAAGAGTAAATAAAGAAACTCACATTTTCTATACCAGCTCCTTTCCTATATTTACCAACCCCTCCGCTCGGGCAGGATATGACACAAGGTCAATTTTTAAGCGGAGTTTAACAGGTTTGAATTCAGAGTTTTCCTTCTCCTAGACTAGTTGCCTCAACAAGGCTGAAGAACCAAGTTTGCCTTACTATTTACCCATAGCTGGAGAGAGGATAATTGGATTCATACCTTTCCCAAGGGTATTAGTGCTATGTGAAATGCTATCATTCTCGTTAAGGATTTGAACTTGTGTCGCCATGTCCATTTCCTACGACGATAACCATTACATCAGCTCCTTTACTGTCTAAGCTATGACAGCAATGAGAGAGGAGAGATTCTGTGGTGTAATGGCTAAAGTGAAGGAGTGCGGCCTTGAAGTATGCAAAGTCAAATTCCACTCATGCTGTTACATTCACTTTCAGACTAATGTCCCTTGGGAAATGTATGAACACCTTTATCCTTCCAGCTATGGGTTAAATAGTATCATTGCTGCTCTTCTACAAGCATAGTTTTGGCATTAAATAACCCACAAAGGTTGATATGCTGTTAAACAAAGAAACCATAAACCACTATTACAGCAATAGGCTAAATAACAAAAGATTAAATAATATTTATAAAATCATTCAGTGTTTGTCTCTAAGTTTTTGGTGCAATTTTTATTGCTTTTTCTTTTAGTCACAAGTTGTGTTAAAATATTTATCTTTTAGATGAAGTACTGTAAATCCTTATTAATATTAATATTAGCTGGTATTCTTCTTGGGGGTGTCCTTGTGGTGTAATGGTTAAAGCGATGGACTGCGGAATCGTAGTAAGCGAGTTTGTACTCCAGTCGTGCTATTACATTCACTTTCAGGCAAATACCCTTGGGAAAGGTATGAACCCCCTTATCTTCCCAGCTATGGGTTAAATAGAACCACTACTGTTCTTCTCTTCTTGGAGAATAGCTTTGGCATCAAATAACCTACAAAAGTTGATATACCATTAAACAAAGAAACCAAACCAAACCAAGCTAGGTATTCTTCTTAATTTTTTTAAAAACCACAGTCAAAATCTAAGTCCTTTTTAAAAACAGTCACCAGTGACATCTCATCATTGAGCAATACTTAGGAAGCTAGTCTAGTTGATCATTATTCTTAAAATCTGTTTTCGTTTCCTTTTTTTACTTTGTATAGCTGACCCGTGGCTTGTACAGTTATGACCAGAACCCAGTGGCTGATAGAACTCCATTTGGAAACAATTACAACATGAGTTGGGGAGAGACATTGGCTAGCTGGTGTGACTGGGCAAGCTGTGACAAAATACTGCCACATGTCCAGGGTTTTTGATGCATTTTAAAATGCAAATCAGTTTTCTGGTTTATATATGAACATACAAGGGTAAGTGAAGAATTTAGGTAAACAGTTGAAAAGGAAGGGTCCTGGGAAGTTTATTAAGTCATTTCTAGATTTCTAGAAGCTACTGATATATAATCATACAGTAAGTTCTTCAAGGAGGTTCTTAAAACTGAAAGTAGACTCTATTTTCTTACTGGAATTCTTGTCAATTTAAAAAGAAAATTCTTTTATTATTATAGTACCAATGTTGAAATTTGCAAGAACTGTCTTTAACAGTTGACCAATTTTCATATCTAAGTTTCTGCTAGTATTTGTTTTAGGAATGCAGATCACAAGATCATTCCATGATATTTTTCTCAACATGGTTTGGAAAAAAATTATACCATTAATTTAAATTACTTAATCTAGTTTATTTAAAGAATATTTGATGAAGCCAGAATGTTTTGCATCTTATCTGTTATTAGTTTATTTACTGCTAAATAAAAAAAATCCAAGATGAACATCCACTAAGTGTGCTAACTCCATAATTTTTGCCAGAAGTAATGTATCTCACCCAATCCAATATTTAAAAAGAAAAGAAACAAAACAAAAAACCAAACTGAATCATCTCTGTAACATCATATATTTTTATAAGGTATATTCAAAAAGTTTTTTTTATCATTTAGAATATTTGGACAATTTTTCATTTTCAGTTATACTCATAATGTTTTGGCCAATAAATTTTTTGGCCTTTTTCAGGTGTATTTTATATTGAATTTGGGAACCTATGCAGAACGTTGAAAAAAAAGGTTTTCGTTGAACATAGAATATGCTGACTGTATCCCTTGCAGAGGGGTAAGACTTCCCCCATAAAAACGGGGTGCCCTGAGTATGACATTAAAGTACATCTGATTGTTAGGTTCCATTTCTGGAGTGTGTGAAGTACCCTTTATTACCATTACTCCCTGGTCCACTATGACCCGGAATGGTAATACCTATGAAGGGCTACATTTATATGTCTAATACATCTATTTAGAAGTATTAAAAAGAAATGCTTGATATAACTTTGAATCATTTGTATTAAGAATAGTTACTTGAAGACATAAGAGGTTTCTAATCTTTTAATATTCTCCACACCCTCAAATCTTACCCAGGAGAAGAATTTTCAATTTAGGAAAGAATAAGTTTTCTAGAACAAGGTTTGTTGAGAATGGCGGGTGATAAGCAAAAAAAAAGTTGGAGACAGTAGTTGAGGGCGACCAAGAGGCTCCCTTTTCAAAAGCTACTACACCCAAGTGTAGGGGAGGGCGCTACTCCTTTCCCTGGATGGCTCCACTTTACTCTTGATACGTACCTTATAATGCTGAGTGTTAAGCAGAGAGGTATCAAGTACCATTTTCAAAGTCTTTGGTATGACCCAACCTGGGATTGAACACTAGTCTCCCGGGCCATTCGTGGCGGGTGATACACTTGCAAAAACCTGATTTACTTTAAATTGTTGATTAAAAGTATCAAGACTGACTTCATGATTTTTTCTGATTGTCAATGACTCGGCTTAAATTGTTCAACTGTCAATAAATAAATAAATAAATAAAGCTTCCATCTTTATACTTTTTGATCACCCTTCAACCTCTTTATTCTTCAGCTTAAGGTAAATAACTATCTAATTCTAATCTTATAGTGACCTCCCTTGTTTAGATTTATTTCTTAGCAAATATATGAGGGCATTGATTCTCTGCTTAACTAGCAAATTCGCCTGACATTGCACGGTTTTGTGCTCACCCCAGCAGGTGGTTCGGTCGCTTTGCAACCGACTAAATACATTTACACTAGATATACATTTTCCTTTTTTAAGTAGAGGAATTATATATGTTGTGAGATTGAAAGGCAGAACCCGCAGACTGCTATCTCTGATGAGCCAACCGTGATTCGTCGTTCAAAGAGACAACGATAGAATTGCTGTATATGCAAGCAAAACAGCCGACGTTTACGTGAATCAGCAATCATCTATGGCTGGATAAAAAAAAAACAAAAAAAAAAAAAAACAAGTGGTGAACCGAGTGAACGAGAAAATGAAATGTGACAACGAAGCTGTGTGAATTGAATTCCTTTCATAGCAACACTGAAAGAAAGAAAGAAACAAGAAGTGACGAGCAAAATGCCCAACCTCAAAGTTCTAAAATGGTGCAAATGTGTCTTGCGTATAGAGTACCAGAAGTATAGAACAATGGAGAGTGAGCGTTGTTGGGAGTGCAATTTGTAGGTCACGCGTCTCGTCTCTGGTGGGATGGGGTTTGCAACATATGCAAATTTCGGTCAGCTAGAACCGGTATAAAAGAAGCATTGTGGGGAGAGGCAGTTGTTGCTTCACAGTAGAATTGTGCAAACCAGTGTATTGACACGACAAGTGAGAGAAAGAGTGATAGAAAGAAACAGAGAAACAGGACCGGTGGCGAGCAGTTAAAAGGTTTCAATATATAGTGAATAGAATTACCATGACCAGAAAATCCGGCGAACACTTACACACTGCATACGGAAACACTGGACAGCTGTTTCGACCTTATTAGGTCTCATCAGCAGTGTATACCTCGATTTCCACCACTGGAGGTCGAACCAGCAACCATAGATTGCAGAGCCGAAACTCTACAACTGAATCTTCAGTCCATATCGCACACAAGTGACTGGAGGTGACCGTATCCTCTGTAAAGAGTACGGATGTAACTTGCAAGACACATTCAGGCTAATTGGCCGTGCAATAACCATGACTAGTAAATTTGGCTGCAAAATAAATATCAACCATCATTGTTACAGATTTACATCATATATTGTACAATACATATTACCGATTATAACTCTTACTTATCATTGTTTATTTTTTTACTTGGTATCTAATACCCTTTTTACTACCTTTTACCTCGTATCTAATGCCTTTTAACTGGTATCTGGTATCTTTTACCTTGCATCTAATACCTTTTTTACTGGTACCTTTTACCTCGTATCTAATACCTTTTAACTGGAATCTGGTATCTTTTACCTTGAATCTAATACCTTTTAACTGGTATCTGGTATCTTTTACCTTGTATCTAATACCTTTGTAGAGAAGAGGAAAATCTCGTATTTTGTTTTGGCGCGCTATTTAATTCAACACTGAATTTCACCCAATCAGGATGACTTATCCCATTCAGCCCGGACCTTCATTTCCGGCTCGCAAAACGGGTGAGCGGCCAAAACCACTCTCTTCAGCGTGAGACGGCGACCAGAACAGACGTGCCTATGGTCGTCTCTGCTTAGCGATGCTTTTTAGCTAAACAAGCCACCCAGTGTGGACATCTCACTGTGGCTTTAACACTAGCAGCAGCAACATGGACACTCAACGAGGGAACCATCTAATTTATGGATTCATTACGAGGAATCCCAGTGGAACATAAATTAGAAACATACGCATGCCTTCCACAGGTACCACTTCTTGTCACCCCAAAAATTGACTATGTCGATCAGAGCGTCACTCCGCTCTCGACACACAAAACTAAACGGTGACTTTGAATACTTCCCTCACACGTCCAACAACACGCTGCCATCTCAACATCCCGCTAAGCCATCGCGTCTCCAAAACTAACAAGCCTGAACACCACGAGTCTTGCAGCACCAAGAACAAACCATATTGAAAGCTGCAAATAGAAACTTTCGTTGTTGTGTGTGTTAAAGAATAGTTTCGTAATTCATTTGTGTGCCTAAAAAATATAGTGTTATCCTCGAAACCGCAATAATCTGGTACCTTTTACCTTGTATCTAATACCTTTTTTGCTGGTACCTTTTATCTTGTATCTAATACATTTTTTACTGGTATCTTTTACCTCGTATCTAATACCTTTTAACTGATATCTGTTATCTTTTACCTTGTATCTAATACCTTTTAACTGGTATCTGGTACCTTTTATCTTGTATCTAATACCTTTTAACTGGTATCAGGTACCATTTACCTTGTATCTAATACCTTTTTACTGGTAAATTTTACCTCATATCTAATACCTATTTTTACTCGTATCTAATACCTTTTCACTGGTATCTGGTACCTTTTACCTTGTATCTAATACCTTTTAACTGGTATCTGGTACCTTTTACCTCGTACCTACTACCTTTTAACTGGTATCTGGTATCTTTTACCTCGTATCTAATACCTTTTTTACTGGTACCTTTTACCTCGTATCTAATACCTTTTAACTGGTATCAGGTACCTTTTACCTTGTACCTAATACCTTTTTTTACTGGGAACATTTACCATGTGTCTAATGCCTTTTTTAATGGTATCTTTTACCTTGTATCTAATACTTTTTTACTGGTATCTTTTACCTTGCATCTAATACCTTTTTTTACTGGTATCTTTTACCTTTTATCAAATACCTTTTAACTGGGATCTGGTACCTTTTACCTTGTATCTAATACCTTTTTTACTGGTACCTTTTACCTTGAATCTAATACCTCACAACTGGTGTCTGGTACCTTTTACCTCATACCTACTACCTTTTAACTGGTATCTGGTATCTTTCACCTCGTATCTAGTACGTTTTCTACTGGTACCTTTTACCTCGTATCTAATACCTTTTAACTGGTATCTGGTACCTTTTACCTTGAATCTAATACCTTTTAACTGGTATCTGGTACCTTTTAACTGGTATCTAATACCTTTTTTACTGGTAAAATTTACCTTGTATCTAATACCTTTTTTACTGGTATCTTTTACCTTGTATCTAATACCTCTTTTTACTGGTACCTTTTACCTTGTACCTAATACCTTTTTTACTGGTATCTTTTACCTTGTATCTAATATCTTTTTTACTGGTATCTTTTACCTTGTATCTAATACCTTTTTTACTGGTATCGTTTAGCTTTTATCTAATACCTTTTAACTGGGATCTGGTACCTTTTACCTCGTATCTAATATCTTTAACTGATATCTGGTACCTATTACCTTGTATCTAATACCTTTAAACTGGTATCTGGTAGCTTTTGCCTCTTATCTAATACCTTTTAACTGATATCTGGTACCTTTTACCTTGTATCTAATACCTTTTTTCTTACTTGTACCTTTTACCTCATAACTAATACCTTTTAACTGGTATCTGGTACCTTTTACCTCATATCTAATACCTTTTAACTGGTATATGGTATCTTTTACCTCGTATGTAATACCTTTTAACTGGTATCTGGTATCTTCTACCTCGTATCTAATACCTTTTAACTGGTGTCTGGTACCTTTTACCTTGTATCTAATACCTTTAAACTGGTTTCTGGTACCTTTTACCTCGTATCTAATACAATTTTAACTGGTATCTGGTACCTTTTACCTTGTATCTAATACCTTTTAACTGGTATCTGGTATCTTTTATCTCGTATCTAATACCATTTTAACTGGTATCTGGTACCTTTTACCTTGTATCTAATACCTTTTTTACTGGTTCCTTTTACCTCGTATCTGGTACCTTTTAACTGGTATCTGGTATCTTTTACCTCGTATCTAATACCTTTTAACTGATATCTCGTACCTCTTACCTTGTATCTAATACCTTTTAACTGGTATCCAGCATCTTTTTCCTTGTATCTAATACCTTTAAACTGGTATCTGGTACCTTTTACCTCGTATCTAATACCTTTTAACTGATATCTGGTACCTTTTACCTTGTATCTAATACCTTTTAACTGGTATCTGGTATCTTTTATCTCGTATCTAATAACATTTTAACTGGTATCTGGTACCTTTTACCTTGTATCTAATACCTTTTTTACTGGTACCTTTTACCTCGTATCTGGTACCTTTTACCTTGTATATAATAAATTTTTATACTGATACATTTTACCACGTATTTAATACCTTTAAACTGGTATATGGTACCTTTTAGCTTGTATCTAATACCTTTTTTTACTTGTACCTTTTACCTCGTATCTAATACCGTTTAACTGTTATCTGTTATCTTTTACCTCGTATCTAATACCTTTTAACTGATATCTCGTACCTCTTACCTTGTATCTAATACCTTTTAACTGGTATCTGGTACGTTTTACCTTGAATCTAATACCTTTTAACTGATATCTAGTATCTTTTACCTCGTATCTAATAACTTTTAACTGGAATCTGGTACGTTTCACTTTTATCCAATACCTTTTTTTACAGGTACCTTTTACCTCCTATCTAATACCTTTAAAGTGGTATCTGGTACGTTTTACCTCGTATCTAATACCTTTCAACTGATATCTGGTACATTTTACCTTGTATATAATATCTTTTAACTGGTGTCTGGTATCATTTACCTCGTATCTAATACCTTTTAACTCGTATTTGGTACCTTTTACCTTGTATCTAATACCTTTTAACTTGTATCTGGTACCTTTTACCTCATATCTAATACCTTTTAACTGGTAACTAGTACCTTTTACCTCGTATCTAATAATACCTTTAAAATGGTACCTGGCAGCTTTTACCTAGTATCTAATACCTTTTAACTTATATCTGGTAACTTTTACCTTATATCTAATACGTTTGTTTACTTGTACATTTTACCTCGTATCTAATACTTTTTAACTGGTATCTGGTACCTTTGAACTCGTATCTAATACCTTTCAACTGGTATCTGGTAACTTTTACCTCGTATATAATACCTTTTAACTGGTATCTGGTCCCTTTCACATCGTATCTAATACCTTTTAACTGGTATCTGGTATCTTTTAGCTCGTATCTTATACCTTTTAACTTGTATCTAGTATCTTTTACCTCGTATCTAATCCCTTTTAACTAGTATCTGGTACCTTTTACTTTGTATCTAATACCTTTTTTTACTTGTACCTTTTACCTCGTATCTATTACCTTTTAACTGATATCTGGTACCTTTTACCTCGTATCTAATACCTTTTAACTGGTATCTGGTATCTTTTACCTCGTATCTAATAACTTTTAAGTGGTATCTGGTACCTTTTACCTTGTATCTAATACCTTTAAACTGGTATCTGGTACCTTTTACCTCGTATCTAATACCTCTTAACTGATATCTGGTACCTTTTACCTTTTATCTAATAACTTTTACCAGGTATCTGGTATCTTTTACCTCGTATCTAATACCACTTTAACTGGTATCTGGTATCTTTTACCTCTTCTCTAATACCTTTTAACTGGTATCAGGTACCTTTTACCTTGTACCTAATACCTTTTTTCCTGGTACCTTTTACCTCGTATCTAATACACTTTAACTGGTATCTGGTACCTTTTACCTTGTATCTAATACCTTTTTTTACTGGTACCTTTTACCACATATCTAATACCTTTAAACTGGTATCTGGTACCTTTTATCTTGTATCTACAACCTTTTTTTACTGGTACCTTTTACCTCGTATCTAATACCTTTAAACTGGTATCTGGTACCTTTTACCTTGTATCTAATACCTTCTAACTGTTATCTGGTATCTTTTACCTCGTATCAAATACCATTTAACTGGTATCTGGTACCTTGTACCTTGTATCTAATACCATTTAACTGGTATCTGGTACCTTTTACCTTGTATCTAATACCTTTTAACTGTTATTTGGTATCTTTTACCTCGTATCAAATAACATTTAACTGGTATCTGGTACCTTTTACATTGTATCTAATACCTTTTAACAGATATCTGGTATCTTTTGCCTCGTCTCTAATATCTTTCAACTGGTATCTGGTATCTTTTACCTCGTATCTAATAACTTTTAAGTGGTATCTGGTACCTTTTACCTTGTATCTAATACCTTTAAACTGGTATCTGGTACCTTTTACCTCGTATCTAATACCTCTTAACTGATATCTGGTACCTTTTACCTTTTATCTAATACCTTTTACCAGTTATCTGGTATCTTTTACCTCGTATCTAATACCACTTTAACTGGTATCTGGTATCTTTTACCTCTTCTCTAATACCTTTTAACTGGTATCAGGTACCTTTTACCTTGTACCTAATACCTTTTTTCCTGCTACCTTTTACCTCGTATCTAATACCCTTTAACTGGTATCTGGTACCTTTTACCTTGTATCTAATACCTTTTTTTACTGGTACCTTTTACCACGTATCTAATACCTTTAAACTGGTATCTGGTACCTTTTATCTTGTATCTACAACCTTTTTTTACTGGTACCTTTTACCTCGTATCTAATACCTTTAAACTGGTATCTGGTACCTTTTACCTTGTATCTAATACCTTCTAACTGTTATCTGGTATCTTTTACCTCGTATCAAATACCATTTAACTGGAATCTGGTACCTTGTACCTTGTATCTAATACCATTTAACTGGTATCTGGTACCTTTTACCTTGTATCTAATAGCTTTTAACTGTTATCTGCTATCTTTTACCTCGTATCAAATACCATTTAACTGGTATCTGGTACCTTTTACATTGTATCTAATACCTTTTAACAGATATCTGGTATCTTTTGCCTCGTCTCTAATATCTTTCAACTGGTATCTGGTAACTTTTACCTTGTATCCAATACCTTTTAACTGGTATCTGGTATCTTTTACCTCGTATCTAATACCTTTTAACTGATATGTGATACCTTTTACCTTGTATCTAATACCTTTTACTGGTAACTTTTACCTCTTATCTAATACCTTTTAACTGGTATCTGGTACCTTTTACCTTGTATCTGATAACTTTTTTTACTGGTACCGTTTACCTCGTATCCAATACCTTTTAACTGGTATCTGCTATCTTTTACCTCGTATCTAATACCTTTTAACTGGTATCTGGTACCTTTTACCTTGTATCTTATACCTTTTTTTACTGGTACCTTTTACCTCGTATCTAATAGCTTTTAACTGGTATCTGGTACCTTTTACCTAGTATCAAATACCTTTTCACTGGTATCTGATATCTTTTACCTCGTACCTAATACCTTTTAAATGGTATCTGGTAATTTTACCTTGTATCTAATACCTTTTTTGACCGGTAACTTTTACCTCGTATCTAATACCTTTTAACTGATATCTGGTACCTTCTACATTCTATCTAATACCTTTTTTTACTTCTACATTTTACCTCATATCTAATACATTTTAACTGGTATCTGGTATCTTCTACCTTGTTTCTAATACCTTTTAACTGGTATCTGGTATCTTTTACCTCGTATCAAATAATACCTTTTAACTAGTATCTGGTACCTTTTTCCTTGTATCTAATACCTTTTTTTACTGGTAACTTTTACCTCGAGTCTAATACCTTTTACATGGTATCTGGTACCTTTTACCTCGTATCTAATAGCTTTTAACTGGTATCTGGTACCTTTTACCTTGTATCTAATACCTTTTAACTGGTATCTGGCATCTTTTCCCTCGTATCTTATATTTTTTAACTGGTATCTGGTAACTTTTACCTTGAATATAATACCTTTTAACTGGTATCTGGTACCTTTTACCTTGTATCTAATACCTTTTAACTGGTATCTGCCTTCTTTTACCTCGTATCTAATACCATTTAAGTGGTATCTGGTACCTTTTACCTCGTATCTAATACCTTTTAAGTGATATCTGGTATCTTTTACCTTGTATCTGATACCTTTTAACTGGTATCTGGTACCTTTTACCTTGTATCTAATACCTTTTTTACTGGTACCTTTTACCTCGTATCTACTACCTTTTAACTGGTATCTGGTACCTTTTACCTCGTATCTAATACAATTTTAACTCGTATCTGGTACCTTTTACCTCGTATCTAATACAATTTTAACTGGTATCTGGGACCTTTTACCTTGTATCTAATACCTTTTAATTAGTATCTGGAACCTTTTACCTAGTATCTAATACCTTTTAACTGGTATCTGGTACCTTTTACCTTGTATCTAATACCTTTTTTTACTAGTACCTTTTACCTCGTATCTAATACCTTTTAACTGGTATCTGGTACCTTTTACCTCGTATCTAATACCTTTTAACTTATATTTAGTACGTTTTAGCTTGAATCTAATACCTTTTAACTGGTATCTGGTATCTTTTACCTCGTATCTAATACCTTTTAACTGGTATCTGGTACCTTTTATCTCGTATCTAATACCTTTTAACTGGTATCTCGTATATTTTAGCTAGTATCTAATAACTTTTAAGTGGTATTTGGTACCCTTTATCTTGTATCTAATACCTTTAAATTGGTATCTGGTATCTTTTACCTCGTAACTAATACCATTTTAAGTGGTATCTGGTACTTTTTACCTTGTATCTAATACATTTAAACTGGTATCTGGTATCTTTTACCTCTTATCTAATAACTTTTAACTGGTATCGGGTACCTTTGACCTTGTATCTAATACCTTTTTTTTATTGGTACCTTTTACCTCGTATCTAATACCTTTTAACTGGTATCTGGTATATTTTACCTTGTATCTAAAAAATTTTTTTAATGGTACCTTTTACCACGTATCTAATACCTTTAAACTGGTATCTGGTACCTTTTATCTTGTATCTAATACCTTTTTTACTGGTACATTTTAACTCGTATCTAATACCTTTTAACTGGTATCTGGTATCTTTTACCTCGTATCTAATACCATTTTAACTGGTATCTGGTATCTTTTACCTCGTCTCTAATACCTTTTAACTGGTATCTGGTATGTTTTACCTTGTATCTAATACCGTTTAACTGGTATCTGGTATCTTTTACCTCGTATCTAATACCTTTTAAATGGTATCTGGTACCTTTTACCTTGTATCTTATACCTTTTTTTACTGGTGACTTTTACCTGGTAACTAATAGCTTTTAACTGGTATCTGGTACCTTTTACCTCGTATCTAATAACTTTTAACTGGTATCTTCTATCTTTTACCTCGTATCTAATACCTTTGAAATGGTCTCTTTTACCTTTTACCTTGTATCTAATACCTTTTTTTACTGGTACCTTTTACCTCCTATCTAATACCTTTTAACTGATATCTGCTCCCTTTTACCTTGTATCTAATACCTTTTAACTGGTATCTGGTATCTTTTACCTCGTATCTAATACCATTTTAACTGGTATCTGGTACCTTTTACCTTTTGTCTAATACCTTTTAACTGGTGTCTGGTACTTTTTATCGTGTATCTAATACTTTTTTTACTGGTACCTTTTACCTCGTATCTAATACCTTTTAACTAGTATCTGGTACCTTTTACCTTGTATCTAATCCCTTTTTTTACTGTTACCTTTTACCACGTATCTAATATCTTTAAACTGGTATCTGGTATCTTTTACCTCGTATCTAATACCTTTTAACTAGTATCTAATACCTTTTATTGCTGTTACGTTTTACCTCGTATCTAATATTTTTTAACTGTTATCTGGTACCTTTTACCTCGTATCTAATACCTTTTAACTGGTATCTGGTACCTTTTAACTCGTATCTAATAGCTTTTAACTGGTATCTGGTACCTTTTACCTTGTATTTAATACTTTTTAACTGGTATCTGGTAACTTTTTCCTCGTATCTAATACCTTGTAACTGGTATCTGGTACCTTTTACCTCGTATCTAATAGCTTTTAACTGGTATCTGGTACATTTTACCTTGTATCTAATACCTTTTAACTGGTATCTGGTACATTTTACCTTGTATCTAATACCTTTAAACTGGTATCTGGTACCTTTTACCTCGTGTCTAATACCTTTTAACTGATATCTGGTACCTTTTACATCGTATCTAATACCTTTAAACTGGTATTTGGTACCTTTTACCTCGTATCTAATAGCTCTTAACTGGTATCTGGTACCTTTTACCTTGTATCTAATACGTTTTTTACTGGTACCTTTTATCTCGTATCTAATAGCTTTTAACTGATATCTGGTATCTTTTACCTTGTATCTATTACTTTTTTAATGGTACGTTTTACCTCGTATCTAATACCTTTTACCTGGTATCTGGTACCTTTTACCTTGTATCTAATACCTTTTTTACTGGTACGTTTTACCTTGTATCTAATACCTTTTTTTCTAGTACCTTTTACCTCGTATCTAATACCTTTTAACTGGTATCTGGTACCTTTTGCCTTGTATCTAATACCTTTTTACTGGTACCTTTTGTCTCGTATCTAATACCTTTTATTTGGTACTTGGTATCTTTTACAGCGTATCTAATATTTTTAGCTGGTATCTGGTACCTTTTACCTTGTATCTAATAGATTTTTTACTGGTACCTTTTACCTCGTATCTAATTCCATTTACCTTGTATCTAATACCTTTTAACTGGTACTTGGTATCTTTTACATCGTATCTAATATCTTTTAGCTGGTATCTGGTACCTTTTATCTTGTATCTAATACCTTTTTTACTTGTACCTTTTACCTCGTATCTAATACCTTTTAACTGGTATCTGGTACCTTTTACCTCGTATCTAATAGCTTTTAACTGGTATCTGGTACCTTTTACCTTGTATCTTATACCTTTTTTTTACTGGTGACTTTTACCTGGTAACTAATAGCTTTTAACTGGTATCTGGTACCTTTTACCTCGTATCTAATAACTTTTAACTGGTATCTGCTATCTTTTACCTCGTATCTAATACCTTTGAAATGGTCTCTGTTACCTTTTACCTTGTATCTAATACCTTTTTTTACTGGTACCTTTTACCTCCTATCTAATACCTTTTAACTGATATCTGCTCCCTTTTACCTTGTATCTAATACCTTTTAACTGGTATCTGATATCTTTTACCTCTTATCTAATACCATTTTAACTGGTATCTGGTACCTTTTACCTTTTGTCTAATACCTTTTAACTGGTATCTGGTACTTTTTATCGTGTATCTAATACTTTTTTTACTGGTACCTTTTACCTCGTATCTAATACCTTTTAACTAGTATCTGGTACCTTTTACCTTGTATCTAATCCCTTTTTTTACTGTTACCTTTTACCACGTATCTAATATCTTTAAACTGGTATCTGGTATCTTTTACCTCGTATCTAATACCTTTTAACTAGTATCTAATACCTTTTATTACTGTTACCTTTTACCTCGTATCTAATACTTTTTAACTGTTATCTGGTACCTTTTACCTCGTATCTAATAGCTTTTAACTTGTATCTGGTACCTTTTACTTTGTATCTAATACCTTTTAACTGGTATCTGGTACCTTTTACCTCGTATCTAAAAGCTTTTAACTGGTATCTGGTACCTTTTACCTTGTATCTGATACCTTTAAACTGGTATTTGGTACCTTTTACCTTGTACGTAATTCCTTTTAACTGGTATCTGGTACCTTTTACATCGTACCTAATACGTTTTAACTGATATCTGTTATTTTTTACCTTGTATCTGATACCTTTTAACTGGTATTTGGTACCTTTTACCTCGTATCTAATAGATTTTAACTGGTATCTGGTACCTTTTACCTTGTATCTAATACGTATTTTACTGGTACCTTTTACCTCGTATCTAATAGCTTTTAACTGGTATCTGTTACCTTTTACCTTGTATCTAATATGTTTTTCACTGGTACCTTTTACCTCGTATTTAATACCTTGTAACTGGTATCTGGTACCTTTTACCTTGCATCTAATACGTTTTTTACTGGTACCTTTTACGTCGTATCTAATACCTTTTAACTGGTATGTGGTACCTTTTACCTAGTATCTAATACCTTTTTTACTGGTACCTTTTACCTCGTATCTAATACCTTTTAACTGGTATCTGGTACCTTTTACCTTGTATCTAATACCTTTTTACTGGTACCTTTTTACCTTGTATCTAATACCTTGTAACTGGTATCTGGTAACTTTTACCTTGTATCTAATACCTTTTAGCGGGTATCTGGTACCTTTTATCTTGTATCTAATACCTCTTACCTCGTATCTAATACCTTTTAACTGGTACGTAGTATATTTTACATCGTATCTAATACCTCTTAGTTGGTATTTGGTACCTTTTACCTTGTATCTAATACCTTTTTTACTGGTACCTTTTACCTTGTATCTAATACCTTTTTTACTGGTACCTTTTACCTCGTATCTAATACCTTTTAACTGGTATCTGGTACATTTTACCTTGTATCTAATACCTTTTTTACTGGTACCTTTTACCTCGTATCTAATACCTTTTAACTGGTACTTGGTATCTTTTACATCGTATCTAATACCTTTTGGCTGGTATCTGGTACTTTTTACCATGTATCTAATACCTTTTTTACTGGTACCTTTTCATCATCATCATCATATCGTGCTGGCAGCACGGATATCCCTGACCCTCTCTCGCCACTCCTCCCTATCGTTCATCGCCCTAGGCAGGTCTTCAGGACAACATCCTGTATCCTCACACAGCTGCTGAATGTACGTTCGTGCTGGTCGTCCTGCTTTTGCGCGGCCGTGTGTGGGGATCCATAAGAGTACATCTCTTATGAGTTCATCTCTGCTTCTCCAGCAATGTCCTGCATGTCTGGTTCTCCTAACTTGAATAGATTTCGTGATAGGGGGCAGGTGGCCGTACAGTTGGTGTCTCGTGGGGTGCCGCTGCCAGGACTTGTTCAGGATTGCACGCAGCATTCTTGTGTAATTGCCATCTAGTTTCTTCTCGAGCCGTTTTGTTAGCGTCCATGTAGTGCATCCATATAGCAGTATCGATGTGACCGCTGCCTGGAAGAAACTGCGTTTCATTTTATCGGTTAGGTCTGATTTCCATATAGTCGATAGCCTATTGATAGCTGTCCATGCTTTCGTTAACCTCGTTTCGATGTCCTTTTCGGTTGATTCGACGCTGCTTCCTAGGTACGTGAATTTGTCTACTAGTTTAAGAGGGGTTCCTTCTAGAGTGGAGATGTCCCCCGTTTGGTTATAGCACATATATTCCGTTTTGTGTGCATTAACATGGAGGCCTATGCTTGCTGCTGCTCGTTCCAGGCTATGCAGAAGTGTTTCGGCTTGGTCAGGTGTATTTGCCAGTATCGCTATGTCATCGGCGTAGTCGGCGTCGGTAATTGTTGTTGCGGGATATCTTCTGCTTCTTTTCTTCGTCAGTTCGAAGCCATTCTCTTTGATTTTGTCAATCGATGTTCTAAGTACGTAGTCTAAACAAATGATAAAGAGATACGGAGCCAGCGTGTCCCCTTGTAGTACTCCTGCTACAATGTCGAAGTATTCTGTGTCTCCATCTGGTGATCGTACTTTTACTTTAGTGTTTCTATAGAGAATCGTTATTGCCGCTACGGTTTCTTTAGGTATGCCGTACGCTAGTAGGATTTGTTCCATCTTTCCTCTGTGAATGGAGTCGAAAGCCTTGGTAAAGTCGACAAATATTAATGTCGCTTGTAGGTTCTTTGTCCGTACACCTTCAAGGATTCTGCGGATGGTTAGTATTTGTGAGGTCGTAGATCTATTTCTTCGGAAGCCATTTTGGTTTTTTCTAAGTATGTTGTCGATTTTGGGTTCTATGCGGTTTCGTAGTAGGGCATTGTAGATTTTGGCAGCTATGGATGTAAGTGTTATGCCTCGGTAGTTTTTGGCTAATCCGAGGTCCCCCTTTTTAGGGAAGGGGAGTATGCATCCCTTCGTCCATCTATCTATCGGATTTTGATTGTATACTGCGTTGCAGTGTCGGAGCAGTATGTCGTCGAATTGTCTGGTCTTCCATACTTCCGGGGGAATTTCGTCCAGTCCTGCAGCTTTCCTATTTTTAATTTTTCTGAGAACCGAGTCGAGTTCTCCTTGTGTGAACGGTCCAAGTTTAATGTCTAATTGTTTGCTAATTATTCTGGTGATTGGTTCATGTGTTATTTTTGGTGGGTTTCCAAGTAAGTTTTCGAAGTGCTGTTTCCACAGTTTTATTCTTTCTTGTTGGTTTGCTGCTTTAAGTTTTGCTTTGGCTGTGCTCTTTCTTCTGCTCACTTCGTTTATTGTTTGCCAGGCAATTCTAGATTGTCTATCTTCTACCGAGTCTCTGATCTTATCTATCTGATTTTGAATGTATTCTGTCTGTTCCTTTATATATATGCCTGCTAATTGATTTTGTGCCGTTTTTAGTTTTAAGGCATTTGTGTTTGTTGGGTTTTTTCGATAGTTTTTGGAGGCTGTTTTCACTAGTGCACGTTTTTCTCTCACCGCTAAGGTTTCCCATGGGACTCTATATTTAGTTTTAATTTTTGTTGGAATGTATTTTGCTGCTGCCTCAAGGTGTGCATTGACGAAATTTTCGTATTCGTCGTTTGGTGTACTTTTTTCCGTCTTTTCTTGTAGTGTTTCGAATCTGTTTCTCAATTCTAATACGTATTTATCTCTGACATCTTTGTTGTTTAATAGGGCCCAGTCATAGTGTTTGGTGGTCGCTGTTCGTTTGGCGTTTTTTCGTAGGCTTAACCGTATTTTCGCTGTGACTATTCGGTGATCGGTGGACACACCCTCAAAAGAGGAGTATGCCTCGCAATTCAATGCACTATTCTTCCATTTCTTGTTTATAAGGACGTAGTCTATCTGAGCTTTAGTATTGTTTGCGTACGTGTATGTCCATAGTTTGCCCTCTCTTTTTTGGTAGTTTGTATTGAGGCATGCTAATCTATTTTCTATCATGAAATCTGTTAGATGTTGCCCATTTCTATTTGACGTGTTGTGGAGGCTGTATTTGTTGTTTCCGTTTTTCCCGATTTGTGCATTCATGTCTCCGCCAATGACTAACATGTTGTGTTTCGGGATGCTACGCACTAATGAGGATAACTCATCGTAGAAGGTGACTATTTCATTTTCTTCACTAACATTGGTGGGGCTGTAGCATGAGACGATTGTTGCTCTGGGGTTTCCGTTAAATGTAGCTACCATCATCCTAGGTCGTATTTTCTCTATGCTATTAAGCGTTTTTAGTGCTCTAGGTCCTATAAGCAATCCTACCCCTCCTACTGCGGCGTTGACAGAGTTTTTCCATGCGGATACAGTGGCGAGCGACCATCCATTGCCAGTTTCGTGATATTTGATATCTTCTGTGTGCGTGTATCTGTGTTCTTGTATGCAAATTATTTCTATATTATGTTCTTCGGCCGATGCAATTAGCTCTGGGAGTTGTCCTATTCTATTTAAGGTTCTTACGTTAAATGTGGCTATTTGTAGTGTTTGCTTGCATTTTAGTAGTTTTGATTGTTTGAGCTCTGTAGCTGATTTTTCGAACACCGAGGCCAGGGCTCCAACCTCAGCAGGACGCGCCCCTTTTTTACCCGCGCGAAGAGCGATGCGGTTTGTGTAAGTGGTTTGAGTGTGGGTCATGGTTATCTTTCGATGGCTGTTTTATTCTCTTCTATAGAAGCCACTCTTATAGAGGAGCAGCAGTAGTTCCCCGATCGAACTGTCGATCCTGAGCGAAAAGTCGTCAAACTCACGTCCAGGACCCATTTGGGTATTGACTTTGGTCGTCCATTGTTTTATTCAAATACCTTAACGTACATCATGCTGCTTCCCATGTGTACATAATAAAATAAATGAACATTTAAAAAAAAAAAAAAATAAAAAAAAAAAAATAAAATAAAAATTTTAAAAAAAATTAAATAAAATGAAAAAAAAAAAAAAAAAATTAAAAAAAAAAAAAATAAAATAAAAAAAAAAAAATAAATAAATAAAGGGGGGGGGGAAATTTGTTTTAAGTTTTAACTTAGTTAAAGTCCAACATTAAGGTACTTTCTTATGACTTTCACTAATACTGACTTATACTTTTTTGCTGTATTGGGACTTTTCCAAGGGTTTTTCATTTTTTTTTTTTTTTTTTTTTTTTTTTTTTTTTTCATCCTACAGTTGGGGACCTAGCAGGCTTCAGGAATTAGAGCTCTGGTACCTTTTACCTTGTATCTATTACCTTTTACCTCGTATCTAATATCTTTTAACTGGTACTTGGTATCTTTTACATCGTATCTAATACCTTTTAGCTGGTATCTGGTGTCTTTTACCTTGTATCCAATACCTTTTTTACTGGTACCTTTTACCTCGTATCTAATACGTTTTAACTGGTATCTGGTACCTTGTCTCGTATCTAATAGATTTTAACTGGTATCTGGTACCTTTTACCTTGTATCTAATACCTTTTTTTACTGGTATCTGGTACCTTTTACCTCGTATCTAATAGCTTTTAACTGGTATCTGGTACCTTTTACCTTGTATCTGATACCTTTTAACTGGTATTTGGTACCTTTTACCTCGTATCTAATAGCTTTTAACTGGTATCTGGTACCTTTTACCTTGTATCTAATACGTATTTTACTGGTACCTTTTATTTCTCATCTAATAGCTTTTAACGGTATCTGGTACCTTTTACTTTTATCTAATACCTTTTCACTGGTACCTTTTTACCTCTTATCTAATACCTTTTAACTGGTATCTGGTAACTTTTACCTTGTATCTAATACCTTTTTTACTGGTACCTTTTAACTGGTACTTGGTATCTTTTACATCGTATCTAATACCTTTTAGCTGGTATCTGGTACCTTTTACCTTGTATCTAATACCTCTTACCTCGTATCTAATACCTTTTGACTGGTACTTGGTATATTTTACATCGTATCAAATACCTCTTACCTGGTATTTGGTACAATTTACCTTGTATCTAATACCTTTTTTACTGGTACCTTTTTACCTCGTATCTAATACCTTGTAACTGGTATCTGGTAACTTTTACCTTGTATCTAATACCTTTTTTACTGGTACCTCTTACCTTGTATCTAATACCTTTTTTACTGGTGTCTTTTACTTCGTATCTAATACCATCTGACTGGTATCTGGTACCTTTTACCTTTATCTAATACCTTTTTTTACTGGTATCTTTTTCCTCGTATCTAATACCTTTTAATTTTTATCTGTTACCTTTAACCTTGTATCTAATACCCTTTTAACTGGTATCTGGTACCTTTTACCTTGTATCTAATACCTTTTTTACTGGTACCTTTTACCTCGTATCTAATACCTTTTAACTGGTATCTGGTACCTTTAACCTCGATCTAATACCTTTTAACTGGTACTTGGTATCTTTCACATCGTATCTAATACCTTTTAGCTGGTATCTGGTACCTTTTACCTTGTATCTAATACCTTTTTTACTGGTACCTTTTACCTCGTATCTAATAGCTTTTAACTGGTATCTGGTACCTTTTACCTCGTATCTAATAGCTTTTAACTGGTATCTGGTACCTCGTATCTAATAGCTTTTAACTGGTATCTGGTACGTTTTACTTTGTATCTAATACCTTTAAACTGGTATTTGGTACTTTTTACCTTGTATCTAATACCTTTTAACTGGTATCTGGTACCTTTTACATCGTATCTAATACCTTTTAACTGATATGTGGTACCTTTTACCTTGTATCTGATACCTTTTAACTGGTATTTGGTACCTTTTACCTTGTATGTAATAGCTTTTAACTGGTAGTTGGTACCCTTTACCTTGTATCTAATACGTATTTTACTGGTACCTTTTATCTCGTATGTAATAGCTTTTAACTTTTATCTGGTACCTTTTGCCTTGTATCTAATATGTTTTTCACTGGTACCTTTTACCTCGTATTTAATACCTTTTAACTGGTATCTGGTACCTTTTACCTTGTATCTAATACGTTTTTTACTGGTACCTTTTTTTCCGTATCTAATACCATTTAACTGGTGTCTGGTACATTTTACCTCGTATCTAATACCTTTTTTACTGGTACCTTTTACCTCGTATCTAATACCTTTTAACTGGTACTTGGTATCTTTTACATCGTATCTAATACCTTTTAGCTGGTATCTGGTACCTTTTACCTTGTATCTAATACCTTTTTTACTGGTACCTTTTACCTCCTATCTAATACCTTTTACCTCGTATCTAATACCTTTTAACTGGTACTTGGTATCTTTTACCTCGTATCTAATAGCTTTTCACTGGTATCTGGTACCTTTTACCTTGTATCTAATACCTTCTAACTGGTATCTGGTACCTTTTACCTCGTATCTAATAACTTTTAACTGGTATCTGGTACCTTTTACCTTGTATCTAATACCTTTAAACTGGTATTTGGTACCTTTTACCTTGTATCTAATACCTTTTAACTGGTATCTGGTACCTATTACATCGTGTCTAATACCTTTTAACTGATAATTGGTACCTTGTATTTAATACCTTTTAACTGGTATCTGGTACCTTTTACCTTGTATCTAATATGTTTTTCACTGGTACCTTTTACCTCGTATTTAATACCTTTTAACTGGTATCTGGTGCCTTTTAACTTGTATCTAATACGTTTTTTACTGGTACATTTTACGTCGTATCTAATACCTTTTAACTGGTATCTGGTACCTTTTACCTTGTATCTAATACCTTCTAAATGGTATCTGGTACCTTTTACTTCGTATCTAATAACTTTTAACTGGTATCTGGTACCTTTTACCTTGTATCTAATACCTTTAAACTGGTATTTGGTACCTTTTACCTTGTATCTAATACCTTTTAACTGGTATCTGGTACCTTTTACATCGTGTCTAATACCTTTTAACTGATATCTGGTACCTCGTATTTAATACCTTTTAACTGGTATCTGGTACCTTTTACCTTGTATTTAATATGTTTTTCACTGGTACCTTTTATCTCTTATCTAATAGCTTTTAACTGGTATCTGGTACCTTTTACCTTGTATCTAATATGTTTTTCACTGGTACCTTTTACCTCGTATCTAATACCTTTTAACTGGTATCTGGTACCTTTTACATCGTGTCTAATACCTTTTAACTGATATCTGGTACCTCGTATTTAATACCTTTTAACTGGTATCTGGTACCTTTTACCTTGTATTTAATATGTTTTTCACTGGTACCTTTTATCTCTTATCTAATAGCTTTTAACTGGTATCTGGTACCTTTTACCTTGTATCTAATATGTTTTTCACTGGTACCTTTTACCTCGTATTTAATACCTTTTAACTGGTATCTGGTGCCTTTTAACTTGTATCTATTACGTTTTTTACTGGTATATTTTACGTCGTATCTAATACCTTTTAACTGGTATCTGGTACCTTTTACCTTGTATCTAATACCTTTTTTACTGGTACCTTTTACCTCGTATCTAATACCTTTTAACTGGTATGTGGTACCTTTTACCTTGTATCTAATACCTTTTTACTGGTACCTTTTTACCTCGTATCTAATACCTTGTAACTGGTATCTGGTAACTTTTACCTTGTATCTAATACCTTTTTACTGGTACCTTTTAACTGGTACTTGGTATCTTTTACATCGTATCTAATACCTCTTAGCTGGTATCTGGTACCTTTTACCTTGTATCTAATACCTTTTTTATTGGTACCTCTTACCTTGTATCTAATACCTTTTTTACTGGTGTCTTTTACTTCGTATCTAATACCTTCTAACTAGTATATGGTACCTTTTACCTTGTATCTAATACCTTTTTTTACTGGTATCTTTTACCTCGTATCTAATACATTTTAACTGGTATCTGGTACCTTTTACCTTGTATCTAATACCCTTTTTACTGGTATCTGATATCTTTTTACTCATCACCCTTTACCTTTTAATTCTTATTTATCTATTCATGGTAGATGACTGAGACATAAAGACAAAAAATTTATAAAATTTGCTCTGATTGAATATGCTGCTGTACATATAATTTGTAATATCTGCCCATTTACGGTTTAAAATGCTCCTTATGTATAATGGTTTTGTGAAGATTGGTAAAAAAAATTGTTATATTTCGCTAATATGAGGCAGAATTCAGCAATTCTGGATGTTTTTGCAGGAGTTGTAAAGGTAACAAATGACACTGGCCTGTGAGATGTCAAGCTCATCTGTTACTCTGTGTTCTACTCATTAAATTGGCCTCGGTAGCTTGAAGCACTGGTTTGGAATCCATGGTTTTTGACCAATCTGAACTTGCCTGATCCTTCAGGATTCATACAAGCCAAGCAAAATTTTTTCAACGATCTGGTTACTATATTGAGATCAGCAGTGCCTTCATCTATTTCACAACAAATGTTTTTGGTTGTTTCTGCAGTTTTATGACCCAGCTTGAACTCATAAATAATAAGTTCCTAAATTAGAATATGTTGCTTGTTGGTCTGCGTGACTTCCAAATAACACATGGAGAGAAGCAATGCACAATGTGTTAGCGCACCAACTACCACAATACTAACAACCACACCAGTTATCTACCATGGCTTGAACTGTTTTGATCATGTGATATAAACACCACAGCCTAGCATGTACCAAAATATTGTAAAAATTTTGATTCACCCAAATATTTGCTTATTAAGAATTAATTTGCACCGGTAGCATTTGTGTTAATTCCGCATAACAAAAAAAAAAAAAGAAAAAGAAAAGTGGAGCGATTTAAGTAAATAAAGATGACTTACAATTTTATTACAAATAAATCCGCTTGTTGTCTTGCTAATAAACAATATGCAATAAAAATCTATATAATACCTAATATACATATCACTTCTTAGTAAATAATTCTACCAAAACTACAAGATCAATATATCATTTCGTATTCTATTTTGTGGATAACAGTATTGCTGGTACTGAGAAATCTTTCAGAATTGATTTTTTTTTTTATTTATTGCAGACTTTTTGTCCTCATCTTAGTAGTTTTTGTGTGTTGTTAAAATTAATTCTCAGATTAAGAAGCCTCATCTCAAAATGATTCCAATTAAAGACAATGAGAAATCTTTGGCTCTTTTTTTTTCCTTCTCAGTCTTTGTTGACACATTGTTTGAGCTTATCAGAACTTCAGAGTTCATCAGATCCTTGGAACTCATCAGATGCTCAGCAACTTACCTCCCATCTCACAAACAAGACATTCTGTACACAGCTGGAGAAGTAAGGATGAACTCATCAGTGACGTTCTTTTATGGACTCCTACAAATGGACACACCAGTATTAGCCAACCAGCAAGAACTTACATACATCAGCTCTGTATGGACACATGATGCAGTCTAGGGGACCTGCCTTTGACAGCAGAACTTCAGATTTCATTGGATCATCGACTACTTACCTTCCATCTCACAAACCATCCAAGCAAGACAAACAAGACATACTGGGCACAGCTGCAACCTTTGTCCCCGATGTATAGCACTAGACCTTGCTGTCTAGTTTAAGCTATAACCCGGCATATGTGCCCAGATCAAAATTTGGATTTGTGAAACTGCTTGCCTCATTAGAGCCACATTGCACTTAGTGGGTCGATGAGCAGCACAAACCAGCAGGGTTCGAGCTTCGGCTCATGCCCGACCTTGCCCTCCCCTTTATCCCCACTTTAATCAGCCTTTTGACCTCGTGTCAAGTCCTGTCTGGTGGGAGGCAGCGACAAATATCATACTGGACACAGCTGGAGAAGTAAGAACGAACACATAATGGGTTCTCTTATTGACTCCTACATATGAATTCACCAGTGACTAACAAAAACATACATGTCAGTTCTACATGGACACTACATGCAGTCTAGAGGACCTGCCTTTGACAATAGGTTGGACCTTTTATCAGAACTTTAGAGCTCATCAGATTCTCGACTACTTACCTTCCATCTCACAAACCAACTAAGCAAGACAAACAGGATGTACTGGGCACATCTGGAGAAGTACGAACGAAAACATAATCAGTATTCTCTTATAGACTCCTACAAATTAATTCACCAGTGTTGGACAACCAGCAAGGACTTATATACATCAGCTCTGTATGGACACTTGATGCAGTTTAGAGGACCTACCAGGAGCGATAGATGATCAGGACAGATAGCGAGAGAGAATCAGGGAACTGTGCTATCAGTACATGATGATGATGCTACTTAATGAGGATAGATGAAGTTTAGCACAGGGCATTTCCACTGAAGTTGAACACAGTGTTTGATCTGAAGAAGCAACATCTATATAGAGAAATATCCCCACTGATTGAAGTGGAAGTATATTCCACTTGGCTGCAGGGAGGCTATGTAGATAAACGTAATGTGTGAATGAATGGACAGACGATAAGCAGAATTATATAGATTTTAAGATGCTCCTCAAGCACAATAGTTTTATGACTTGAAAATGAAATGTTTTCTAAGAGCATAAAATGTTTTTTAAAAAGCATTTAAAAAAATACGAAACAAGTAGCAGAACGACAAAATGCCTTCTTCAGGCTTTATTCACTTTAAAATACAGATCTCAGATTCTTTTAAATGTTTACAAGACAAAGAAATAAATTTTTTTTTTCGTATTTCACTAGCAATCAGAGCTTAAGTTATTATAACAACATTTGACGAATGAAATGCAATATTCAAAAGGCCTTGTATTTACCAATTTATTTGTCCTTCATTAATTGTAAAACAATTACCTGCAAGCAAACTGGACCAACAGACATGTCTATTAGTTGATATTTCTTATTATATTAGTAAGTAGATTTTAAAATTTTCTTACCAAATGAGATATGACAACTACTTTACCCAGAGTAGTTTTAATATATATAAAATGCTATTTGCTATATTTAGAAATAAAGTGGTCAATATTGGTAATAGAGCATATGTAGATTTAAGTTAAGATAGCATAGACACAAGAGTCAATGGTATATAGTGACTCAGTTTCTTGCCTTGGAAATGAAAGGAGACTCCACACTGTGTTGGAATACTGTTTATGTAAGTAAGTAAAGTTGGCGACCGTAGTCGAGGGTGACTAGAAGGCTCCCTTTTCAATAGCAACTACACTGAGGTGTAGGGAAGGGCGCTACTCCTTTCCCTGGATTGCTCCACTTTACCCTTGATACATACTTTATATTGCTGAGTGTTAAGCAAGGAGGTATCAAGTACCATTTTTAAAGTCTTTGGTATGACGCGATCTGGGATTGAACCCAGGTCTCCCGGACCATTGGCAAACACTCTATCCAGTAGACCAATGGTACACAAACAACAATTTCTGCTAGCTCTTTAGATAGTTATGGCTAAGCATAGCTCTCTTATGTACTGAGGGTTAAAAATCTGCTTCAAAACCAGTGTCTTCTTACTGACATGTCAACGGTAAATCAGTTTAACTCTTTCACATTTCAAACACAGCTTATTTGTATTATCAAGAGTATAAGCCATAAATAATTTCCCGTTTGAAAAAAATGATGCATTCTGGGAGAAAGGAATCTTCTAATTACTATAAAAAAAAAGTATAACTCATCTACCTATCCCTCACCTCAAGCAGGATATGACACAAGGTCAGTTTTTAAGCCGAGTTTAACAGGGTTAAATTCAGAGTTTTCCTTCTCCTAGAACTGGTTGCCATACAAAGGTTGAAGAGCCTAGACTGCCCTGCTATTTACCCATAGCTGGAGGAAGAATAATTGGATTCATACCTTTCTCAAGAGTATTAGCACTCTGTGAAATGCAAACAGTCTCGTTCAGGATTTGAACTTGTGTCACTGTGTCCATTTCCTACGACAATATCTATTATAGCATGGGCGCCTCCTAACTTCTGTAAGCCATTTAATGCAATCTCTCCAAGGAAAAGAAGATCTAGCCAATATTAGATTTATGATTTAGATTCATGTATTTGGAACTTTACATTTTCTGGATTTTGTATTAACATTTAATATGTTAGATCTTCCAATGATACATTGTGCAAAATTCTCTCTTAATCAAATACATTTTTGTTACCTCAACAGTATATCTCCCTTTCATTTCTTTTTTCTTCATGATTTCTATAAATGTACACCATATCAACAGGGCTTAGAATATACCAATTGTATCCTCTCCAAAAGAAAATGGGTATTTAAGGTATGACATGAAATAATATCCAGTGGTGAGACATCACTTCTGGAACTCTGGTAGGGAGTGTCATAATTAAGAAATTGACAGTCACCAAGAATCCCTGTCTACACTATCCTAACTATATATATATGTGTGTGTGTGTGTGTGTGTGCACGTGTGAACAAAACTAGCCAGTCTAATTTCATAATCAATTCTAATTTGCATTTTTTTAACATATTTTTGAAAATGGGTCAGTTTTGATTGCACCAACTCATTTTTGCCTTTTTTCTTTTTTAATTGGGAAATGCAATACTTTTATAACAAGTGAATATTCTTTTCAATGTTTATATTGAATACAGTATCTAATATCAGTTAAGAGGGGAACCCTATACAAAAAAAAAAAAAAATGAAAAAAAAAAAAAGTCTGAATAAGCAATGATGAGAGTCAAATGCAAATTTGATAACATTTAATATGGATTTAATTCAGTTTCTTAACCTTTGCCATCACTAAAAGAAACGGATCATTTTCTATGGCAAAATGAGGTTTAGTCTTTTTGGTGGGCAATATCCATCTTTTCTCCTGACTAACAACTGAAAAACCAAAGATTCCAGTGTGGATTTCCAAACACTTAGACATTGAGTCCATAGATTAAAATCGTTTTCACCTTTAGCATGGATGGAGCTTTTTATTCTCAATTCATTTGCATAAATGTCTATGTATACTAAATGGGTATTCCGGATTATGTAATTTACTCAGCCCCTCTGCCATGGACAGGATGCGACACAAGGTGAATTCTTAAGCACAGTACAGCAAGTTTGAATTCACAGATTTTCTTTTTTTTCGACTGGTTGCCTTAGTTAGCCCTATTATTTACTTATAGCTGAGGAGGGGAAGAGAAGGATTCATGTTTTTCCAGTTGAATTAGTGTGAAGTGAAGGTTTGAAATCGCACGGCCAATTCTATTTTGAATGACAATCACCATCATGTCAAGTCCGTCTCTCGCAATTCTGGATAATACAATTCCTAGACTATTGAAGGGACAAGAGTCATTTGCCTAGGATTAAAATAAAAACTGGCCTTCTTTTTTGTGATTTAACTTTGATTTGCCAAGTGTCAGTTACTTTACTGTTGGCTTGAATATAGCTAACCTTTTAGTCAGGGCCGACCCTGAGAAGTACTGGGCCTAATTGGGAACATAACACTCTAGCACAGGGTCCCTTCAGGTGCAGGGCCCAATTGGGAGTAACTGGTCCAATTGGCTTAAGGCCGGCCCTACTTTTGTTTGCTTATTTGTTTTGTTGTTTAATAGCATATCAACCTTTGTCGGTTATTTAATGCCAAAGCCAGCCTTCAAGAAGAACAGTAATGGTACTATTTAACTCATAGCTGGGAGGATAAGGGGTTCATACCTTTCCCAAAGGTATTTGTCCGAAAGTGAACGTAACAGCACGACTGGAGTTTGAACTCACTTACTATGATTCCGCAGTCCAGCACTTTAACTATTATGCCACGAGAACACCTGCCCCTACTTTAGGTGATCACATAAGAAGTAGTATTTCAATATGATTAAACTATTTCTATAATTGAATTATTGAAATATAATTAAATGTACAGAGAAACAAAGAATGAGCATAGTCTGACAAAGGATTTCAATTCCAATGGTTATTATTCCATAATTATTTCTATGTAAACACTATCAATGAAGAAAATATCAAGTTGTGGTAAAATAATTGCATTTCCATAAAATGTTGCCAGTTAAATATAATCTTAGACTAGGGGTGCCCAATTCGTTGAAGGCGATCAACTGGTAGATCACAAAGGTAGTATAGGTAGAGCACACACCATCAAAAAAAAATTGTTTTAGATATTAGCCAATCATCTATCCTCCTTATCTATCCCCTTATTTATGTGAGTGAGCCTTTTCCCATATGAAGATTATTAAGTTCAAGTACCACTCCACCATGACTGATGATCACTTGGGAACAAGCTTGAATCTGGCTACCAGCAGTTACTGTCCGGACTATACAACCCTGATTGACTTGATTCAGAGCAAATCAGCAGAAATAAGGTAATGACCATAAATGTATTCAGTTTTATTGTGCTGTAAGGTTTCACTGCAGCAATACAAACATATATTGTATATATAAAATATACATAGTATATATATAAATAAATATATCTAGCATTTTTTAATACAGGTAGATCCTTTTGACCTGGTCATTTTAAAAAGTAGCTCACAAGCTGAAAAAGTGGTAGTGGTGGTGGTGGGGGGCACCCATGTCTTAGATTAATGACCAATTCTAACACTGACCAAAACATCCAGTCGCTTAACCCTTTGAATTTTTGGCACTCAGACACCCTGTACCTGAGCTCACAAGAAAAAAAAACAAAAAAAAAAAAAAAAACAAGGACAAAACAGACATCTTTGTTTAAAAAATTATCCCATGTTTCCATTTAAAATGGCCGTGTATTGTTATTTTTGCAGGCTTTTATTATTAATATATCCTTCAGCCTTACAAACTGGGCTTATGATGGATAATGCTCAATTCAAAATACAGGTCTTGTGATCGAAAGGTTAACCTACACAGAGAAACTTCTATAAATTAAACTTAATTATAAAGGCATGTTTACCTTTTGTCATCGCTGATAGCAATTCAGGATTTTACATGTCTAAACTAAGAGTTACCATATTTGATGGGTTATAAGATACACCTCAATTTGGGAAAGCATCTAAGAAAAAAATTTAAAAAAGGGTTTAAACTACAAAGCCCTTCGCACTATCAGGTCATTTTGAAAGTTTCATATGTATTCAGACCTTGTTGACATTTGTGGATACTTGTGGTTTAGTTTAAGGACCACTTCATTAGTTAGTAACCCAAACCTGACCCTTGACCTTATAAGATGCAGGATGATATTCTGGGACTATTGGGTGGGGGAGAAAAAAAAAGAAAGCATCTTATAAGCCATTAAATGTGATAATTCAATTCTCATAATCCTAAGAGTCATAAAAATATTCTAAAATCTGAAATGTTATTTAGACATAATGAGTTGAGACAGAGAATCATAATAAGCTTTGCAAAACCAACATAATGACCGTATAATAAAATCTCAGTCCTATCAGCTCCATAGTTACATTCAGATATGAAAAAGAATTTGTCATAGAAACATTTGCTTGTTTGTTATATAAACTAATTTAATTTTGCAAAAGATTAATACAAACTTAGTAAATAAGAGAGATTTGCTTCTCTTTCATCAACATTTGGAGCTTTACAGCTATCACCTACAACACAATAATTATGGCAGTAGTTCCCAAACTATGCATCATGGCACACTGGTAGGTTTTTAAAATATAAGCTACTTGAGCCATAAAATAAATGTATGGAAAAAACATCATAAAAGAAATGTCTCATATTGTAATAGAATTTTTTAATAGAAATTAAACTTTTATTTTCCACAGAAAATTGACTTCAAAACTGTTATATAAAAATTTTGTCTGATTTCTTTTGAAATTATGTGAAGAAGAATTGACTTCTATTTCCAGTGACTGTGGATATCAAATCAATCATTGATCAATTTTGGATTTCTATTAGCTAAAAAAGCTTTAAATAATTTTGATCCGTATTTTTAATTTCTATTTATGTGAATTAAGACTTTCATTTTTTACAAACATAAGAAAAACAAGAAATGAAAGTATTCTTCTTGTGTATGCCTTGTTAAAGAAAATGTCGCTAAGGTTAGAAAGGTTTTCCAAATTAAGGTATAAATAATTCAAATACTCTATTTCTTTTTTAATAATGATCATTAATTTACTGATTAAAAATGTAATTTACTAAAAATGTTAAATGTTAAAACTAAAATGTATACATATCTTTTTTTCTTAGATTAATTTTTGAATCTATGTGCTGCTTCTAAATTGTATGCCAAGTAAGAAACATTTGGGAATAACTGCCTTACAGCCATTTTGTCTTTTTCATTTTTATTGGGTTGCTGTGTGAATTAAATTTTCCTTCTTTAAGTGACCACAATTACATTTTTTTCATTGGACTTATATATAAGTGTTCATGAAAAAAGTCAAGCAGGTTGGGATATGCAACATATTATAAATTTATTGTCAATAAATTTGAGAAATACCAGAAATTGTTAGGACAGTTGAAATCTTTCTTAGCATATTTGATCTTCTGACTCATGCAATGAACTACTTTTTTTTTAAAGACCAACGTTTCACCTCAAAAACAAAGGATCATTCATTACACAAGATATGTTTTTTGAAATGTTGAAGTTTACCTCCTTTCTAGGTTTAATTCTCTAAATGATGTCTGTCATGTGATTTCATTTATCAAAAAAAAACAAAAAAAAAAAACAAAACAAAAAAAAAAACAACTAAATAATGCCTCCTTAGTGAATACTAAGGAAGCATTATTTAGTTTTTTTTGTTTTTTTTTTGTTTTTAAGGTCTAGACTAAATTGTTTAATCATAGTATTGCATTGATTTTGATTGTATTACAGTAGTTTTGAAAGTGTTTGAATGTTTTTTCATTGAGTCATTGGATGTTGAAGGTATATTTTTGTAGGCTAGCATAAAAGTTAATAGTTGTTCATTACTTTATTATGCTAAGTCAAGTCGTGTAAGTCAGGTCAATAAAGATTTCAATACTATGCAGGTTTTCTTTACTAAGGAAAATGTAGGTATTGAAGAATTCCCCACTTCTGGGTATAATTTGGAACCACCCAGGTATTCAGTGTATTTGGTGTTATTGAAATGGATTGGTCTGGTTTGTATATGATCAACTATTTTCTGTTGACATTTTTTTTTCACTGAGGAAGAAGTTTCTCTCTTTTTTTTTCCTCCATAGACTTGATGAAGTCAGAAGAATGAATCAGCCAAAATGTTGCATTTAAATATCAAGAATATAAAGAAACAGGTTCCATTATCAGAACAATTTCTGGTATTTTATAAATTCACTTCATTTAAAAAATTTTTAAACATTAATATTCATCATTAGACAATGGAAAGCAGATGACTAGCCTTGAAACTAGTACATATGAGTGTGGGCTGAAAAGTTCATATAATGACATCATATTTGCTATTGATTTTTTTTTTTTGACAAATGAGATCCAAGTACTGCAATACCGAAAGAAGTGTGTGGACTGCAAAGGGGACTGTAGAAAAATAAACTTCATTTAGCCACATTCCATGAGGTGAGGAAGTTCCTGTGGTATAATGGCTAACATGCTATTAGATTCATTTTCAAATTAGTACTCTTTGGAAAGGTATAAACCCTTTTATTCCTCAGCTATTTGTTAAATAGTACCACTACTATTCTTCTACAAGTATGGCTTTGGCATTAGATAACCCATGAAGGTTGATATGTTATTAAACAAAGAAACCAGGCATTCCATGAGAGTATCTTGGTCAGCCTATGAACTATTCAGCCAACTCTTGTACATGTCCTATAGCAAATAATTTGCTTGGGTTTGTCTGGTTTGAAAAATTTGTAAGAGATTATTAATGCTGTCAAAAAATTTTAAATAAGTCATTTGAGGCAGGATAAAAAAATGTTTAAATCACAAAAAGAGAACCTAAAACAATAAAAAAAAAAAACCAAGCATAAATAGGTGAGATTGATTTTGTAGCATGAAAAAGAGGAAGCAATGAATTCTAAAAGTGTTTGCTTTTTTTTTTAAACATAAACAGAGCAGCTAGATAAAAGATGTCTTCATATAAGCATTAAAAGTTTCTATAAATCTTTGTTTTTGTATATATTTTTGTCCATTGGTGTGGCATGAAATATCTCCCAAGAAGGTGAACAACAGCCACCACCCAACACATTACAGTATCCACTGGCTTGCCTGTTACTCCAAGGTTTTATGACATCAGTTGCGAATCCGAACTCACAGAAAACTGGCGTCCACGTTACACTGTTTTCCAAAAGGCAAATTCCAAAGGCCGATCCCTACATGAGAATGGTAGTGCACATAATGCACACGCACACACACACACAAATTCGAATGGGACTATCGGATGTTTCCCAATGTATGATAAAAAATCCTGTTAGTCATGTTTTCATATACAATCATCAGAAACAATTTCATAATAGCATGTAAAGATAGAAAATAATGAACATTACAAAGGATTAAATTAAAAAAATACTGAACACTACAATATTTTCAGATCATTTAAAATTCTTCCTGTCACAGTTCTTATATTTTTCTGAATTTAACTTTTGTTTGAGATCTTACATTTATAAAATTGTTTCTGAAGATAATACAGGTATACTGAAATAGATGAAAGAAATACAATGTATGTATGTGTGTATGTGTGTGTGTAAGAGAGAGAGAGAGAGTGTGTGTGTGTGTGTGTGTGTGTGTGTATATTTGTACACTGTATATATATGAGATTATATTTGTACATTGTATATAAGAGTTATAACAGCTTTAATTATTTCTGAATATACAGTTTCTCTTTTTTCGCCTGAATATATGGTAAAAAAAAAAAAAAAAAAAAAAAAAGTTCACTTTTTAATGAAACTAAATTTGGTAATGGCTATGCGTTTTTTTTTATTTTGTTTTTCTTCTCTCTCTCTCCAATTCTAAAATGTGATGTTGTTCACAGCATGTACATACGGTCAGTGTAATTATACATCATTAGGGGGTTGTCAGTGAATGCATAATCCCCCGCAGGCCTTGGGATTGACATGGGGGGCAGGTTTAAATTTCGAGCATCTCTTCTTATCTCATCACCCCAGGCTTCTCTCATATCCTGAGGATGTACATGGGCATGAACATGTGCATGCGCATGGCTGAGTGTTTTGTCCTGTAAGTCAAGTGGCCGACTTGCTTGGGGCAGCATAACTGTCTGCTCCAAGTTCTCTGGATGCTTACTAGGTTCCAGAACTTGTCCTACTGCTGCTGCTGCTGCTGAGGAAGATGAGGAGGAGGAAGTGGAGGATGATGGTGCTGTTGATTGCAGTGCAGCTGAATTAGGGTCCGGAGCGAAAGGTGCAGGTGATGGGCCGAGATTAAGGAAACACGTCCACAAGTGTTTGTTAAGTTCGTTAGGACCTTCAAGTTCAGTGCCACAGAGATTGCAAGTATTTTCTCCCGATCCGGTGTGGCTACGCATGTGACAATTAAGTGCTGGGAATTGGAGATAGTCTTCGTTACACCACGGACATGCATATTTTTTCTCATGGGCATGGGTGTTAAGATGTTTGTTGAGGCTGTATTCTGCAGTGAATGACTTGTTGCAGTAGCGGCACATAAAGGGCCGATCTCCAGTGTGAATGCGTTGATGAATCATTAACTTGTCAAGACGCGTGAAAGACTTGTCACAGGATGAGCAACTGAATGGCCGGTCGCCAAGATGAGTTTGCATGTGTTCATTCAACTGGTTTGAATCTTCAAAGATTTTTTTACAATATTTGCACTTGTTAGCCCTGTCTGCACTGTGTGTCAATTGGTGCTTTTTCAGGTGAGCAGCTGTACCAAATGCCTTTTCGCACTGATTGCACTTGTGGTTCCGCTCACCTGTGTGAGTACGCAAATGCGCAGTTAAGCCATAGGATTTCCTAAAGCCCTTGTCACAATACTGGCACTTGTATGGTCGGTAACCTGTGTGAATCATTTCGTGAACACGGAGGTCTCCCACCCGTCGGAAAGTTTCATTGCAGTGGCTGCACGTGTATGGCTTCACCCCAGTATGAATACGCACGTGTACATTAAGATATTCAGATGCAGAAAAGCCCTTACCACAATATTCGCAGCGGAAGGGCTTCTCCCCGGTGTGGGTGCGCAGGTGCTTCTGATAATGGTCAAGCTTTGCAAATTGCTTGCCACAATGTTCGCACTTGTGCAGATCACCGGTGTGAATCTTTAAATGGATGCTGTAGTGACTGCTTGATCGAAAACGACTATCGCAGTAATCACATTTGTAAGGCTTCTCCCCGGTGTGGATACGTCGGTGAGAGAGCAGGTTCCCACGTTGAGCAAATGTCTTGTCACAAAAATCGCACTTATGAGGTGCGACACCTGTGTGTTTGCGCAAATGTTTCGTAAGGTCGTAGCGTCTACGACACGTGTATGGACATAAGTCGCATTTGAATGGTTTCTCTGCATCGTTGTTCACATCATTTTCAATAGAAGAGCTTGGTGCATCGACTGTAGATGCTGAAGGAGAAGATGCAGATGTTGACAAAGTAGATGTCGAAACAGTTGATGCGGATGCTGTAGCTGAAGGAGATGTTGCTAAGTTAGTGGGGGGAGTCGTTGCCAAAGGAGTTAGAACATTTGGAGAAGTTGAGAAAGTGGTTTTAGATTCTGAAGTGGTTGAGAATGTTGGGTCTGTTGATGTACATGTGGAAGAAGATGTCAAGGAGGGAGAAGTCGTAGGTAAGGTAGTCGCAGCTGTTGCTGGTGATATTGGCAAGTCTTTTCTAGATGATGATGGAAGGGATGCTGATATGAGGTTCAGTTGGGATGTTGATGGGGAAGTTTTTGATACTGGAGTTGAAGGTTTGGTTAACAAGTTAGATGCAGATTCTGCATGCACTGACGTTGACAAGGTGTTTACGGATGTTGAGGGAGATAACAAACCCTGATAGAATGTTCGAATGGTGGCACTGGCTGTAGAAACTGAATCCTTATCTTGTCCTTTTGTCTGGAGCTCAGTAAATCCAGTAGCATTTTTAGAGGTTGAATTTGAATTTAATGTTGCATCTTGAGCTTTAGCTGTTTTGGTGGCAGTAGCACCAATACTCAGCAGAGTACTTGCTTGTTGACGGGCATGACCTCGCTTGTGTGCAGCTAGATGGGTGCTTTGGGTGAATGCGTCACTGCACAAGTCACACTTGTAAGGTCGGTCTTGTGAGTGAGTTTGCTGGAAGTGTTCACGTAATTCTGCACGTCTGCGATAGGCAGCTGGACAGAATTCGCAGCGGTAACATCTTACAGATGGGTCATCAAGATTTATTCCTCCGTCCTCATTATGGATGATCTTCATGTGTTTCGTGAGACTGGCCAGGGTCAGGAATGTTTTCTGGCACACATTGCAACTGTGAGGTTTATCTCCAGTGTGCAGACGTTCATGAGTTCTCATACTGCTCCTTTTAGCAAAGCCGCGGCCACAGTAAGAGCATTTGTGCGGTCGGTCGGACGAGTGGGTCTTGCGATGCTTATACAAGTTACTCGACTGAGCGAACTGTTTACCGCAAACTTTGCACTTAAAAGGACGTTCACCTGTGTGTGTACGCACATGGGCACGGAGGTCACCTGACTGCTTGAATGTCTCCGAGCATTCTGTACATTTATATGGTCGTTCACCAGAATGGTTTCGTAGATGGATAGTCAAGTTATATGCTTGGGTAAAAGCACGGTCGCACTGGTTGCACTTGAAAGGACGTTCACCTGTGTGAACACGAATGTGCTTAGTCAGATGTGACTTAACAGCAAAGGATTTGGTACAGTGGGGGCACTTGTGTGGCTTACCGTGCTTGTGTATCAAGAGATGTGATGAAAGCCTATAGGACACGGCAAAGGCGCGAGGGCACTGCGGGCATTGAAAAGGTCGAATGCCTGTGTGTGTGGCCGTGTGTGAGTCCAAGCCCTCCTGAAACGCAAACGTTCGGCTGCAGTAGGTGCACTTGAACGGTCTCTCGTTCAGATGAGTGGTCCTCACATGTCGTGTCAGGCTGCTTGAAGTTGTGAATGCTTTTTTACAACAGACGCAAGGATATGGCCGGTCTTTGGTGTGTGTGCGCATATGGGTGATGAGATGATTTGATTGAGTGAATGTGCGTTTGCATTTTTCGCATTTGTAGGGTTTCTCGCCTGTGTGTGTACGTGTATGGATGGACAGTTGTTTTGATTTGGTAAAAATCTTGTCACAATATTCACATTTTAAAGGACCTTTTGATGACGCTGATGATGATGTCTTTGGCTTTGATGCTGGACTTATCTTTTTGGGATTAACATGGGAACGTGTGAGTCGGATAGTTACAGGAGGTTTAGATGGTGGATCTTTTGTGCTTTCTGATTTATTTGTTTTTGGCTTTTCAATTGAATCAGTTTCCACTGCTGAAACCTGTTTCTCCTCACAGTTGGAAGAAGACTCATCCACATCCTTTTCTTTCTTTGGAGAAACCGGCACTCCACATTCAGATTCAGTATCAGAAGAACTATTCGAGTCTTTCGTAGAAGATGGTTTCTTCTTTGACTCTGCCATCAGGAATCTGATTTAGCTACTTAATAGGAGCGATTTTCTTAAATCTATATGTGTTGGTGACTACTGGGGATTTTACAAGCACAAAAATTAATTCTTTTGATGGACTCTTTTCTGTCTTGAAAAGTGTGTCAATATATATGTTGTATTGTGTCTCAATTATTCTTCTGGTATTTGTCAAACATTCTACAAGCAAAGTATAACCCTAGGATATTAGTTTTATTAGTGCTAAGAAGACATGGATTAAATAAGTAATCAGAATTTATGAGTAAAAATATACCAAAGACACCAGAACTTTTCCCCCCCAGAGAGGTTTACAACCTCTAATTATCCACCTCTGCTCATTCACTGCTTCTATGTAGTACCAGCTGCAGACATTTTGGATTCACTTCAGCTAAGGAAGGCCCAGGAACCTGACAGAATAAAAACGAAAATATAGAGAAACCTAATAAAGCACAACACTTGAAAAATGGTTTTCAATTCATTTAAGAAAATGTGTGTGTGTGTGTGTGTGTGTGTGTGTGTGTGTGTGTGTGTGTGTGTGTGTGTGTGTGTGTGTGTGTGAGTGTATATATATATATAATTTATAAACAAGAAATAGTATGTAAACACATAAAATATATATATATATATATATCATCCACACATACACACACCTGGGACAAAAATATAAGACCACCCTCAAAAATGAAGAAAAAGATATTGTTTACAATTCTTAGATTATGAAAATCAGATATATGAAAGATAAGGCATAAAGACAATTAAATATAAAATAAGAAATTTCAATTCATTTTTATATGTATATTAGTATTTACGCTTAATTTCAAAATTTTGTTTTAACATAAATATAAGATTAATGAGCAGAACTATAGAATATAAAGGCAAATTTTTTATTTAATATTTTGTAGATCCACTGTTAGCTTTGATAACCTCGAAAATTCAGCTAGGCCCATATCAATTCGTTTCTGAAGTTGAACCAAAGGTATTTTTTCCTATGCGTCTTAGATTACGTTTTTGAGTTCGGAACTTGCTGAGTACTGTTGACCTCCTTCATAAACTTTTGCAACAATCAATTCCCACAAATCTTCTATAGGATTGACGTCTGGAGAGCACACTGGGTGGTCATATGTCTTATTTTTTGTTTAAGCAAGTACTTCTTTGTAATTGATGCATTGTGGATAGCAGCATTATCCTGTTGAAAAATCCTTTCTTCTCCACATAGATGATGCCCTTCTTGTGCGAGAGATAAATCATTTAGCATCTTCATATAATCTACTGCTTTTTGTTGACCACTGACAAATTGTAGTTTAAGTTTTCCTGAAGATGAGAAGCCCCCCCCTCACTCTTCATCATAAAAGATCCTCCTCAAATATTCCTTGTTGAGTAATTCTCTTCTGGAAAAATTTCTGCATGCAAGTACTTCTGAAAGCTATCGGGACCGTCTAAATTGAATTTCTTTTTGTCCAAGAAAACAGCTTTTCACCATTCTTTAGCACTCATGGTTTGATATTGATGAGCATATACCAGTCATTTCTCTTTGTGCTTCATAGTTGACCTTGAACAATGAATTCTTTTCTTATGCTTAATTCATTTGTTTACATGCCTTCAAATTGTTCTAGTACTGCAAGAAGCATCCACGAGAGATTTCAATATTTTTGATGTTGACAAAGTTTGTTTGTTTACTTTGTAAACAATTCTTCTCTTGAATTGTGGTGATAATTTTTCCGGCTTGTCAGTCGGTTTTCTTGTTCCATACTTATTTAGACTTTTCAAGTAATTGTAGATAACGGTTTTACTGCTTCCTAAAGCCTTCAAAATTTCTCTCTGAGATTTTTCAACTCTTTTTAGAGCTGTAATCTCACCTTTCTCAAATTCAGATAATTTAGTTCTTTTTAAGTATTACAGTTTTAATAGCTCTTATATTATGTAGACTATTCTCTTTAGTTTTTATTGGTGGTCTTATATTTAAGTAAAAAATGAATTCTAAAATTTAGCATAAATGCTAATATAAATATTAAAAAATGAATTGAAATTTCTTCTTATTTTAAATTTAAATGTCTCTTAACCTCATCTTTCATATATCTGATTTTCATAATTCAAAAATATCTTTTTCTTCATTTTTGAGAGTGGTCTTATATTTTTTCCAGGTGGGTGTGTATATATATATATATATATATATATATATATATATATATATATATATATATATATATAGAGAGAGAGAGAGAGAGAGAGAGAGAGAGAGAGAGAGAGAGTTTCCTTCAATAAATAAGGGAAATGTTTTAGAAAAAAAAAAGCAAAAACAAACACATTTTTTCAGAATATTTTTCAATAAATGTAAATGCTGCATTTTTTGGAATAGGTTTCTTGCAAAAATATTTGTTTTGAGGCTATTCAAAATGGTGCCCATGTTTCACACTGGAACAGAGAACTGTCATCAAATATTTTGATGGCTGAGAAGTACAAATTGTGGGAAATTTAGAAGAATACATGATGTGTACAGAGAAGCATGTTTTTGTCAGAAAAATGTTTACAAATGGTTAAAATGGAATTCCAGATGACGACAGTTCAGGCAAGCTTATAATAATGACAACCTCAACTGAAATGGTGCATTCAGTTAATGTGTTCATTTTGGCTGACAGAAGAGTTACAATGGAAAACATTTCTGAAAAACTGACAATTTCTGTAGGTACAGCACATAAAACTTGGAATGATGAATTTGCTTTACTAAGCTCAGTTGCTGTTGGATTCTTAAAATACTGATGCCTGAGCTCAAGGCCTCATACAGCTGTGTGAAGAGAGGGAACCATCAGTCAATTTGATTGGGAACAGCAGCTACATCCTCTTTACAGTCCAGATTTGGGCCTGTATAATTTCCACTTATTTAGCACCCTCAAAGAATATCTGCATGGAATAAAGTTTTCCAGTAATGACAAAGTGGACAGCACTGTGAGCAAATGGCTAAAAACTCAGTCCAAAGATTTCTACGCTGAAGCAATAAAAAAGCTTGGTTTTTGATAAGAAAAATGTGGTTTAAAAATGGAGGTTATATTGAAAAATAAAGCAAAAACTTTTTTACTGGCTGAAAATGGGAATCATTTTATTACATTCACTTTCATACTAATACAATTGGGAAAGGTACTGAACCCATTTATCTCCCCACACCCCCACCTATAGCTTAAATAGTATCACTGCCATTCTTCTACAAGGATGGCTAAGGCATTAAATAACCCACAAAGGTTGATATATCATCAAATAAAGAAACCAAACCAACCTATATTATTCATTAATTAGGGAAGTTGAACCTTTTGCTAATAACATTTTTTGCTTTAATACAGATAGCAACTAAGTGGCAGTCTGGCAAAATGACTCCTGACTTGAAAGCAGATGTGTGTCATTGATTTGTCTATTAACTTTCATTGACACCTGCTGAACATTTATGAAGACTAAACAATGAAGATGAAGAAATGTTAAGTGGTGAGTATTGTATTTCAGTAGAGGTTGATGCAAAAGATCCAGAATTTAAAAAAAAATCTTGTATCTAATATAACATCTTTATTTAGTCATCAAAATATTCCCTTAGGACCATATCCTACCTTTCAAACTAAATTTTGAAGCTAAATCAATCAAAATACTGGGTTAGTCAAATAATTTGCAATATTTTGGGACATGCTAGTTTGTGGTGCATATATCATGTGACCAAAGCTGTGCTAGGTACCCACTGTGGTTGATAGTATGCTGGTAGTTGGTGTGCTGACATGTTGAGCATTGCTTCATTCCATGTGTGATTTGAAAGCTGCACAGATGAATATGCAACCTAATCCAATTCAGGAAGTTATGCTTTACGAGTTCAAATAGGGCTATAATGTATTGGAAGCAACCAAAAAATATTTGTTGTGCAAAAGGGGAAGGTGCAGTTGATCACAGTACAATAACCAGAAGGTTCAAGAAATTTTGCTCAGGTTGCAAGAACCTAGATGATCAGACAAGGTGAGGTCGGTCTAATAGTGTAGATTCAGAGAGTATCAGGCAAGTTTAGCATCTCACAGTCCAATATGGTTAGTCATCTTCACGATCTCAGCTAAAGCATCCAAAGCTGTGGAATTGTGCCACACATAACTGAAATATTGCAAAACTTTTCACTCGCCCTAGTATTTTTCAAGATTATGAAATTCAGACTGTTTTTTTTTCAGATCTCAATGCTAAAGAGAATTTGTAGGAAATATTCAAAGCCAATCCAAGTTCAAAAATTTTCAGAAAAAAAGACATTATTAGCAGTAGTTCAGCAATAATAAAATATGTTGAAACTTTTTGCTCAATAAGTTTTCTGACGGTATGATTATCTAAATAAAATAATTGATAGATTTAATTTTCTTTTATTAATGAACAGGATATATAATATCTGGTTTAAAGAAAATTAACATTTTAATAATTAAACATTTTTCAGTAGCACAAATGTTATAAGTTAAACAAACACACAAAATCTCCTTTGAATCTATGATCTTGAAAGCCATTTGGCAACAATTTTCATTCTACATTTCTATTTAAAAAAGCAAAGCAACATGCAGAACCATTATCTAATTTGATGATTTTAGGGCTTTCCATAAAGAAGTATAGTTAACATTTCAATGTAAGAATTTCACTAAAGTCATATTGCAAAAAAAAAAAAAAAAAATTAACTAGATCAACTTCAATTGTGCTAATTATTTTAGATTTTTACATGTCAGTCGAACAAAAAAAAATCAATCCTTTGAACCCTTAGTGTCTTGGCCCACAGATACACTTTACATGAACTCACAAAAAAAAAAGAAAAAAAAGAAAAATTCACTAAAGACATTCAAACTTCCCACCAAAATACAGATCTTAAAAATAACCCATTGTAGGGATACAATAAATAGCTCGCTTAGAGAATTTGCATGTCTGTTAAAAGTACAGAGAATGTCACATGACAGTCTCAGAACCCATTCTTGACCTCTTTTTGTCTCTGTTCTTTAAACAGCAGAGATTAGTTTAGTTTCTTCATTTAATGGCATATCAAACATCACATGGCTGCAGTCCAGCACTTTAGCCATTACACCAGGGGGACTCTCTGAATAGTGGAAATATTGCCTCTGACCTTGCCAGGCATAGTAAAACCACATAGCTATATTACTCACACTTGTCAAGTAAGCCTTTTCCCCCAATTTTGACCCCCTTTCACATACTGCATGCTCATGGAAGACAAAGAGCATACTTCTACCACGGTTCTCAGTGGTGTATTCTTTCTTTGTAATACCACCTGTATATTGGGCATATAAAATATTAAATGTTCTTGTTTGCATAATTGAGTTAATTTTGTCTTTCCTTCTGTTTTGTTTAGAGTTAGTATATCACAGATATACTAATACTAATATTGGTCCCTGGAGAGTGGAGACTCATTTAAATACCTTCCTTCCCACCAAGCACACTAGGAGACTCCTCATAGCATAGTTGTTAACACACTGGACTGTGATATCATAAGCGAATTCTAACTTCAGTCATTTATTATGTTCACTTTTAGACAAAATACCTTAGAAAAAAGTATGAACACTCTTATCTCCCCAGCAATAAAGGGTTAAATAGTACCATTACTGTCCTTTTTCATGGATAGCTTTGGCATTGAATAACCAATGAAGGTTGATATACCATTAAACAAAGAAACCAAATCAAACCAAGTGGTTGGTTGGTTGGTTGTTTTATGGCATATCAACCCTTTTCAGGTCATTGACATTGTAGATTATTTAAAACAAATTCATTTTTATACACATATATATAGTTCTATTTCAAACAATTCAATTTAGCATGCAGTTTAAATATGAAAAACAGTTCTATTTCAAACTACTCAGTTTAGTCAACAAAGTTAAATGGTTCTAAGTATTGCTATGTATCACCAGCAATTCCACTGCCCAGTTGGCTGGGGCTGTAGAATACACCGACTGCACCTCTGCAAAGGGGTAAAACCCTCCCCCAACGAGTGTCCCGTAAATGACACTAAACAATCTGATGGTGAGGTTCCAGTGATGTTGGGGCTTTGGGGAATGCAGAGCACCCCTTCATTGCCATTGCTCCCAGGTCCACTCTGCCCCAGAGTGGTAGCACCTGATAGGGCCCTATCTATGGGTTAAATAGAACTAAACTGCATACTTATGCTAAACTGAATTATTTGAATTAGAACTGTTTTACTAAAGTGAACAGCTTGAAATAGAAATGTTTTTGACAATTAAACTGTGTTCCTATGCTAAACTGAATTGTTTAAAATAAAACTGATTATTTGTATAAAAATGGATTTGGCATTAAATAACCAACAAAGGTTGATATACCATAAAACCCAACTAACTAACAACATTAAACATCAGTCATTTATCTAAACACAGTTAAATGTCAAAACAGTTCTATTTCAAACAATTCAGTTTACCATAAGCACACAGTTCAGTTCTATTTGACCTATAGATAGGACCCTATCAGGTGCTACCACTCTGAGCCAGCGTGGACCTGGGAGTGATGGGAATAAAGGGGTACTCCACATTCCCCTAAGCTACAGCATTACTTGGGCCTCACCATCACATTCATTGTTTAGCGTCATATCTAGGACACTTATTGGGGGAGTTTTACCTCTCTGCAGAGATACAGTTGGTGTATTCTACAGCCCCGGTCAACAGGGCCAAAATCAAACCAAGTACACTAATAAAAGAAAGGTTGTGAATAGTTGTTTTATTAAACCTTTTATTATTCTTGACATGAGTTTTATGAAATGTCAGGCTCACAGTGTATAATAAAATAGTACTCAGCCTTATGAGTTTCAAGTTTGGAGATCAAGTAATGCATATATATAAAATAAAAGAGATTAATAGTTATCATTCAAGCCAAATTAAAATTGTTCACCAAAACATAAATCAAATTTTATTTATTATTATGACAGTTGCAATCAGGAAATTTGTTCTAATTGAATTTTGAAGTGCATTTAGAGACAATGGATTAAATATTTTTATTGATCAATTCTTTTATATTTCTTACGTCTCAACAAAATTGTTCTCATCAATAAAACAAGACCAATCAATTGATTTATCAATAAAGGCTAAAAATAGACAACAATGGGATTTCTATATTCAATTAGACTTTCCGGAATTTGAAGATGCTAACACGCACATGGGTTATGTAAAAACTGAATAAATAAAAGAATAAAAGAAGAGAAAAGACATTACGAAAAATCAATTTGTAGATTTTATTTTGATCAGAAATCTCACCACAGTCACACTTTTTCTATGGTATAATTAACCCAAATGCTATCTGATAAGTTCATTTTATAGACTTTTCTTTTATTTCAAATATTTTTCCTTCCTTGATATTAATTTACTAGTATTGATAAAATCTAACTTAAGTAGAATGACCTATAGCTGATATAATGTATAATTTCAAATACAATTATAAGGCAATTTTGGCATAGATCAAGAACATTGTCTTTAATTGATAAAGATAATCCATAAAAGATGGATTGTGTAAGAGAAAGACAAAATAAGGCTAGAATAACCAATTAAATATCAAAATAGTTTAAAGCCAAACTGTGTTTGTGATAAAATATTGATGAATAAACAAGCAATATCACATACAAAATAATGCCATGTCGGCAGAGCTCAGAATACTCAGACTGTATCACCAGCAGAGGAATAAGACCCCCCCCAAAACACATACACACAAAAAAGGGGGTATCTTGGGTATGACATGAAACTATTTGATGGTGAAGCTCCAGTTTTGGAGATCTGAGGGGTGTAGAGCACCCCTTCATTGCCATTACTCCAAGGTCCACTGAGACCTAGAGTGATAGTACCTGTTAGGGTCCTATCTATGGTCAAATAGATCTGTTTAAAAATGTTATTTGATAGGACCATGTACAAAAAATAACTACACAAAAAATATAAATATGAATGTACGATGAATGAGATTCTGTAACCTTGAGGCATAAAATAACCCTTGACAAGATGGCATGCTGTTAAACTCAACCAATCAATCAATCAATCATATATCCAAAATAATACATTAATTAATGAAATATTGAATGTTTATATACAAGAAAATGATTGATTGATTTTAATGTAATGTCTGCGATTACTATATGCCTCGAGGTTATTGTGCATATTGTACATTTATATATATATTTTTTGTGTAGTTTCCAAAGAGTTTTTTTTGCAAATGGTCATATGATATCAAGAATTCCTACCTAATACTAATAACTTTCAAATAGGTCGAATTGACAGCCCAGTTAGCTGGAGCTGTAGAATTGAATTATTAGTAATTATTACACAGGAATACTTGAAACCATTTAATTGAGTGCAAACAAATGATTGATACTGAATAGAAATATCAGTGCTAAATAGCAATAATTGAAGCCATTTAACTGTGTGCAAACAAATGAATAATGTTGAATATAATTATTCGTGTTAAATAGTAATACTTGAAACCATATAACTGTGTGCAAACAAATGATTGATATTGAATAGAAATAGTAGAGTTAAATACTTAGAACCATTTAACTGTGTGCAAATAAAACTATTAATCTTAGATAGCAATACTTGAAACCATTTAACTGTATGCAAACAAAAGAGCTCTGAGTATTTTTTAAATTGTTACCTATAAATCATATATATTTAATATATATATATATATATATATATATATATATATATATGTACAAACAGGATTTGGCATTAAATGACCAACAAAGGTTGATATGCCATAAAACACAATCAATCAATAAGATCTATTTGACCCATTGATGGAACCCTAATAGATACTACCACTCTATATCAGAATTGACAAGGGAGTAATGGCAATAAAACGGTACTTCACACACTCTCTAGAGCACCAGAACTGGAGCCTCACCATCAGATGCAGTTTAGTATCATACCCAGGAAACCCTCTTTTTTTGGGGTGGGAGTCTTAACCCTCTGCAGGAGATACAGTTAGTGTATTCCAAGCCCTGCTGACAGGACATAATATTCAAGAAAAGCAATTAAGAAAATAACTGTTACATTATTTTGAATTATTATATATAAGAATGAATTGATTTATTGAAATGAAATAGTTTATAAAGAACTATACTTGTCATTTATTTACATCTTAAAATGTAACAATGATATTTTCTTATATGATTTACAGGAATAACTGATATAGAAATTTATAAAGTAGACGTATTGCTTATTTAAGTATTTAACTAAATAATTTAACAACCATCTTTTAATTTCATTTCAATGTTTACATTGATATTTGTAAATAATCCATGCAATCGCCTAATGAGTACAGTGTTTGCCAATGGTCCAGGAGACTGGGGTTCAATCTCAGGTCAAGTCATACCAAAGACTCCAAAAAATGGAGCTTAATGCCACCTTGATTAACACTCAGCATTATAAGATAAGGATCGAGGGTAAAGTAGAGCAATCTAAGGAATGGAGTAGCGTCCTCCCCTACACCTCAGTGTAGTAGCTATTAAAAAGGGAGCCTTCAGGTCACTCTCGACTAAGGTCGCCAACAATATCAATCAATAATAAAATGATTATTACTAAGACTGTAAATGTTGATGCATATTCAAAATTAGGTACCAAATTTTAAATGCATATTTTCTAAAGTCAATTTAAGTTGTAACATTTTTTACATTGAGGATTTTCATTTATTTTAATGATAAGAATGGAGTTTTGCAACAAGAATGAAAAGGAGTAGTGTTTTGTTTCAAGAATAAAAAAAAGAGTGGCCATTTGCTTCAAGAATGGAAAAGAAAGGTCTTTTGTTTCAAAAATAAAAAAGGAAAGCATCTTGCTTCAAGAATGAAAAAAAAATGATGTTTTGCTTCAAGAATGAAAGAGTAGTGTTTTGTTTTAAGTGCTATATTCCTTCAGGAATTGGTAGATCATAGATCTTCAGAACTTTCTTTTTCAATTAACTGTACATTACCATGATAGTTCTTGGGAGAGATAGTTGAGTGATTTCTTACAGCCTTCTACATAGTGTGAATTCAAAATTGTCATTCTCCTAGACTGGTTTCCTACCACTATTGCTACAGAACTGAATCACCCCTGCTATTCGATCCACAGATGTGGGGAAAAGTGGATTCATGCCTTTCCTGGTTCACCATTTCCACTTTCCATGCTACACTTGTGAAATCTATGATAGTAAAATACAAGTTATTAGTAATAAAGCCAAATCGTAAATTACAAGATTTGAAATTCCTAGACATAATGCTTAACTGATGAGTTTTTGAAGCATACAAACTAGCTTCAAGCCAATTGCTCATTATATTCCAACACATCAAAATGAACAAGAGAATAACAATATTACAGTTTTAAAAAAAGGGAAAAACATTAAATTTCATGTTACAAAGAATCAAGAGAAAAATCACAAATAAATAAAGATGAAACTCAAACTGAATTTTGACTCAGCTGTATGACTTAATTTTATCTAATATCAAATAAAAGACTCCTTCTATCTTATAATAATTGTTACATTTAGTGTATGAAATATATCTGCAAATATAACAACTATTATGAGACAGAGGTAATAATATTTCAGTATTGGAACATTTATTTTTACAAATCATTTGATATATATCAGTCACAAAATATTTTTGAGTAATAACAAAATGTAAAGAAGTTAATAATATAAATTGCTGATAATAAAAAAAAATCCGATTTAAAAAGTAAGTTTGAATATTAATGTACAAACATATTTTAAATATACTGAATGATATAATGAATTAATAGTAAACTGTTAAGACAGAAAAACTGGAATTCTACTGAAATATTACACTTAATTTGATGTCTGAAAAAGATATTAAAAGTTTTATTAAAGTTAAAAGCTTTGATCACTTAACAAAAGTGAAGATTCTAAAGTAAAAAAAAAATCTTTAAAAAGAGGCTTTTTGTTTCAAGAATGAAAGAGGGTTGCATTTTTCTTCAAGAATAAAAGAGCAGCATTTTACTTCAATACTGAAAAAGAGTGGCACTTTGCTTCATGAATGAAAGAGTGGCATATAACTTTAAGAATGAAAAAGAGCAGCATTGAATGAAAGAGTGGCATTTGACTTCAAGAATGAAAGAGTGGTGTTTTACTTCAAGAATGAAAAAGAGTAGCATTTTGCTTCATTATTGAAAGAGTGGCATTCTGTTTTAAAAATGAATGAGAGTGGTGTTTTGCTTCAGGAATGAAAACTGGCATTTTGCTTCAAGAATGAAAGAGAATGATGTTTTGTTTCAAAAACAAAAGTGCGGCACTTTGTTTCAAGAATAAAAAAGAGTGATGTCTTACTAGAAGAAAGCAGCAATTATAATGATATTGGATGGGTTTGGGGTAGGTAAAAAGTAATCAAAAATCACCTTTTCATGGGAGACTGTAAATTGAGCTTTGGGCAGATTTTATATCGCCATAATTCACATTTGTGCTATCTTACTTCCTGTGAGGAAAAGCGTTAAAAAATCAACAAACCTCATCCATCAAGTTATATATGTTCTTTAAACATATTAGTTTGAACAGTTAGAAAGCAAATACTTATATATATATATATATATATATATATATATATTTTTCAATCATACATCTTAGATTCATCAGGGAGGTCTTCAGTGATGCGCTGTCTTCATTGCCGATTTCGGGTTATTTCTGCATCATATCGGCTCCGACAGTAACCCCGGCATGACTCTGGAAGAGCCAAGCCGCCTCCATGATCGCGACGTGCTACTCTCGTGCCTCTACCAAACCAAAGAAAAAATATAATAAGGCCGGACTTCGGCCGTTCTTATAGACATCTGTCTTTTAGTAAACAGCCAATGAAAACAGGGCATTCCACACTCCTCTGCTACATAATACCATCTTTACCTCATCCGGTTTCGCCCGGTTACTTCCGGAATCGGTACCGAGGTAAGATGTTATTTTAATACTCGTCCGTGTCCATGATTTACACTTCACTAGACTTACATGAATCTCCCGCCAAATATATATATATATATATATATAACCAAAATCACAGCAAAGTAGCAACCCTAGTCAATTATTTTTCACTATTGCATAACAATTAATAAAATTCATTTTAGTAAATTGTCATAATGTGTAGAACAACAAATCTTAATTTCTGAGATGAGCAATTATCATTATAATACCCTGATGTACTCATACTAATCTTGGATGTTATAAATGAGTTACCACATGACACAAAAAAATTGGTCATTTCATTAAAAAAGATATGTGAACTGCTTGAGGAATTAAACAGAAAGTAAACATTATTCAGTGTTTGTCCTCTTTGAAACAAGCACCAAATAATGTTTATTTTTCAACAATGAATTTACATTAATTCTGCTGTAATATACAAAAACATTTACCCTCCAGATAAGAGTAAGTCATTTGTTTATTTATCTTTTATTGTAGTTACAGTTAAATCCCAAAATACAAATCTGTCATATGTTGATACTTTTTTATGGACTGGGGGAGAGAAAGACTAGTGAAATGCAGCCAATGGCTGCTTTGTAGCTCATAGAAGACATCATTTTGGAGTATATGATCATTGTTCATAAATAAAATGAAGACAACCACTGGAATTTATCATGAATATAAGTATTACATTTCATTCCTAGAAAATCTTTTTGTACATGACCAGAGAAATTGGAGGGCAGCAACATTGTAGTAAATTAGTTTGAAGTCCAGGCATACTAATTACATTCACTTTGGGACTAATAGCCTTGGGAAAAGTATGAACTCCCTTATCCTCCCGCCCAGTGAAAGGTTAAATAGTACCAGTACTGTTCTTCTACAAGAGTGGCTTTACCATTAGATAATCCACCAAGATTGATATGCCATTAAAAAAGAAACCAAACTAAACTGCAGAAATAATGGAAATTTTTATTGTTGGGCTATTGTGGACAAGGGCACCTTGTGTGGTTTAATATCTAGCAAGCTAGTCTAGCAGACTGTGGTTAGTGATTCTCACAGAGTGCTCCAAATTCTGGACTTATGTCAAATGAAACACTGGACATTGGCATAATGGTTAGAGTGTTCGCCAATGGCCCGGGAGACCTGGGTACAATCCCAGGTCAAGTTATACCAAAGACTCAAAGAAATGGTACTTGATGCTACCTTGCTTAACACTCAGTATTATAAGGTAAGGATCAAGGGTAAACTGGAGCAATTCAGAAAAAGGAGTAGCGCCCTCCCCTACACCTAGGTGGAGTAGCTATCGAAAAGGGAAACTTCAGGTCACCCTCGACAAATGTTGCCAACTTTACCTACTATTCTGAACAAGCACCTATTATTCTTCTAAGGGAAAAGGTTTGTGTTCTTAGGTAAATACCTGTGCTGAATGTTTTGAGTGCTTTAAATTGACAAAATCATCATAAAAAGAGTGAAATTAAATTGAAGTAGTTGAAAATGAAAAGTTGATATTAATCAATCATCATCTATATAAGTAAAAAGGGCGACCTGAAGGCTCCTTTTTCATTAGCTATTACACTGAGGTGTAGGGGGAGGGCGCTACTCCATTCCCTGGATTGCTCCATTTTACCCTTGATCCATACCTTATAATGCTGACGGTTAACCAAGGTGGCATCAAGTACTATTTTTTGAGTCTTTGGTATGACTTGACCTGGGATTGAACCTCGGTCTCCTGGGCCATTGGTGAACCCTTTACCCACTAGGTCAATGTAGTTTAAGTTTATTGGGCACCTTGTGTGGTATAATACTAAATTGGATTAGCAGACCATAGTGAGTTAGTTTGATTCTCACTGGGTACCCCATATTTTTCGCTTTGTGTCACAGGTATGCTTAGTAAATAACTATGTAGTTTAAGATTAATAGTCCATTATTAGAGAGTACAATTCTCACTGGGTGCCCTATAATTCTGGCCTTGTACCATAACTAAACTTAGAAAATAAGTAGGGCACCTTAAACTATGCAATTTAAGTTTTATTGAGCATCTTGTGTGGTGTAAAGGTTAGCAAGCTAGATTAATAGACTATTGTTAGCGTGTTCGAATCTCAGTCAGCGCCATATACTTCTGGCCTTGTGCCACATCTGAGCTAAGGTCAGTAAATAACTATGCAATTTAAGTTTAACAATAACAGTGTGTATTGTAATAAACTTGTTCCAAAATAAATCGTTACGCCTCTAAAATTTTAATATTAGAATCTACGGAAATCAAAATGAAAGTCGCTCGGGAGAAAAATTTAAAACTCTCTATTTTGATCTATACTCCTACTAGTCAAGATTTGGTCAACAGATGCGATTAATGTTTCAGGATATAAACAGAATGATTTTATGTAAAAGCACGAGACACCTTAATTTACTCATACTCACACTTATCAGCCTCACTCACTCGGGTACTCGTTTTATTAAAATCTCTCGAAACGACTAGGATGTTGTTGGTTAAGTAACTCAATTTTTACCGATTAGAAATTATCAAATAATTTAGTAGGAAAAAAAGAGAAATAAATAAATAAAAAGCACCCATGAAAAAAGAAAAAAGGATAGGAAGAACTTAAAACGAGTAGGCGTAAGAGAGAGGGAGAGAGAGAGAGAGAGAGATAGAGAAAGACATCACACGAAGGATTGACAACAAAATAAACAGAAAAAGAAGGGCTCCAATTTTACTGAAAGATTAGAACTGGAAAAAATAGAACTGAATTCGTTTACACTAAATGGATGTTTTTTGTTTTCTTTTTTAAAAGTCACTTTGTATTCAACCAGATCTACTCTAAACAAAAAAAAAATTGCTTAAGGAATTGCGTCGGTTAATAATAATAATAAAATATATATATATATATATATATATATATATATATATATATATATATATATATATGTCAGCGAATTAAAAGTCGGAAAATAAAGAAGGAATTTCGGGAATATAAAACGAGATATAACAGGGAAAAATGTCAGAAAAAGAAATGACTAAGTAGTAGTACTTACTACTACTTAGTATTAAAACAAACGGAGTAGGAGACTCAAAAGAGGAAGCAAAGGGTATTAAGTTGTACAAGTAAGCAAGTAATCAGACTAACTGAAAGTTAAGAAAGGGAATAAAAACCTCGGGATTTGATGATTTAGCAATTGTTATAATTAACTCTTGATTACAAGGAGAATGGTTGTTTCTTCGGATAAAAATATACCGTTAAGAAAGAAATCTATTATTATTTCCTAAAGAATAGTAGTAGAAGTAGAACTTGAACTATGATGACAAGAACCAGAAGCCATTATTTATTAAGTTTAAACTGTAAACAACAATTATTACACAAACAGTTTTTATAAGGTGCATTTAATGCCTTGAATCTATCAAGTAATTCAATCAACACACAGACATTCTCTTACTATCTGCAATAAATAAGTGAGATTTTGATTTTTTGGCAAATCATAAGATAAATGTCAAAGCATTTTATGGCCGATTTGAATAGAAAAAAATGTTTTCGTTATTTGATGACCATTATTCAATTGAGAAATGATTACAAATAATTCATATGTACATAATAAAAAAAAAACAGAAAAAGTTCAAGAAAGAAAGAGGAGACGTTAAATGAGATTATTAATATCAAGATTAAATTATTTAAAGAACGTGTTAGGTTTTGTTTAAGTTTTAAAGATCCAAGCACTTCAGCAACGTTAACTGTTTTATTACATAAATTATGACCGTATTTACAATTGGTATGTAAATATGAAATGTCATAGAAATGAGATTTTAATAAAAGATCTACAAATTTTGTCTTGAAAGAAGATAACATGATCACTGTCATTGTCAAAATTCCAAATATAAGATAAGAAAGACAATTCTTTCTAGTTTCTTGCAACACGTCCCTCTTCCATGTCAATGAAAAAAAAAAAAAAAACAAAACAGAAAACCTTAATCTTTGATTTAAAAAAAAGAGCTGTGAGAATTCAGAATTAAAAAGAAAAAAAAAAGAAAATGCAACTAAATTAGACTAAAAATCATTTGTTGGTCTGATCGTGTGTTCTTCATTTTGAAAATGAAAATTTTCAAACTTGCAGAAATATTAGAACAAAAAAAAAACCCCACTCAATTTATTAAGAAAAAAACACTATCAAAAACGTCGTACTATTAAAATGATTTCATAGTTGAATCGAAAGAAAAAACTTGTAAGACAGAATATTTCGCGAAACTCTTAGGCGTAGTCGTTTTCGCATAAATTAAAAATAGTGCAAATAATTGCAAACAACAAAAATAAATACAGTAACATAAGCATACGTTCAACAATATAGCCAGTGCCAAAGAAACGGGGAAAAAAGCACTGGTTATTATTATCATGGTGCTCTCTTAGGAAATTCACTCTAGTTCTATTGACAAAACAGATCGAAATGTTTGTGTAGAGAAGCCGCCTTACCTACCTAATCAGATTGTTGCTTAATGCAAATTATTGCAAAAATATCACTTTCTGGGGATCAGCCGAGGTCCTCTCTTTTTGTAGTCATCAATTCTTCCAACATGGCGTGGCAAGGGAAGGAACTCCTGTCTACTTTGTCGCCCCCTAGCGGAAAATTAGAACATTGATTTTATTAATTACTCAACACTTTATGTTAGATTTATTTTATGTTTTTGTTTGTGTGTCTAGACGTCTCTCATTTACCAGTAGAAAGTACATTTGACAAAGAACAAAAGATATAGTCACTGATATAATATACTGCTGTTGAAATTATTTGTTTTTGTATTCACTTCACTTTTTTAAAAATTTTTTTATTTTTCTTCACACGTATACACGCATTCATATTGGGTACGACTGAGAGGAACCATTTTTACCTGTTAAAAGATTTATGTATTCAAAAGGGAAGTAGTTTTGTAAAGAATAAAGACACTGCTTATCGCACATAAATAGAAAGTGCTTATTAAATAAAATGAGTAAAGTGATCATCAACAATTCTTTATATTTATCGTCACATTAAAATAACTTCGTGATTGTCAGGTGATGTCTGTTTTTTTAAAGTTTTAAATTGAAACTAAAAACACGACAATTTTTGAATAGAAAGAAGGAAACGATAAGTTTTCATCCCACTTCTTTAAAATGATGTGTATCTGTTTGTAAAAATACTTGTAAATGAACAATCACGTTATACAAGATGATCTTTTTATGCAAGAAAGATTAAAATTCTTGTGATTTAAAAAAAAGACCTGAAAAGTCACATTGTTAAGGATACCTAACGTTGAAAAATATGACAGCACATTAAAAATATATTTTCTTTAATCTTTAATATATTTCTTCTGACAACTTACACACACAAACTCTTATGTACAAAACAAAATATATGAATATAGTTCGGTTTGGTTTCTTTTTAATGATATATCAACCTTCATGGGTTATTTAATGTCAAAGCCACCCTATAGAATAGTAGTGGTACTACTTAACCCATAGCTAGAGGAACAAGAGGACTCATACCTGTGGTGTCAGTCTACTCGGATTAAAAAAAGAAAAATTATAAGCGCGTGTCCTCTCCTTAAATACAATACAGTTTTATAAAAACAACGCGAAGAAACGATAAGGGGAAAACCAGATTGAAATAGTAAAACATTTATATCCATATTAACATTTGTATTTTACAAACTTATTTTTTAGTGCTTTGTTGTGTTGTGGTTGTAAGAGATCAAAAGTTCAAAAGTTCGTCAATGTTCTTGATAAGAAGTTGCCATATGTGTGTGTTGTAAGTACGCGTGAGAGTGAAGGCACATATTAGTGGAGTGTATGTTTGACTGCAGACAGAATGTGTGTGGGTAGATACATGTAAAATCTGACAGAGGTTTTATGTAAGGAAAATAAACAGACAGCAAAATGGTAAACTTACTTTTGCCACGATTATGAATGTTGTTTTTTTGGTGTGTGGACTTGTAGTTATCATAGTAAGAAATGAAATTTTGGTCAGTGTTAGTATGTTGATGTAGCCGCCAGTGTGTTGTCATTACTAGGGAGGTGTCATGTTAAGCTTTAGTATGTTCTGTTCATTGGCTATGTTTTGAAATATAAATGATTGACAATGAACTAGGCAAGAATGGCAAAACAGGGTGTTGTTTCGAAAGACCAAATTTTATTATGGAGAATTGTAAGTCGCTGTTACCAGAAAGTGATTGCTGGTACAGGATCTAGTTGTTGATGCAGGACTGGACAGCAGGCACAAGACTGGTAGTTGTTGGAGGTAGTCAAGTCTGGTGGTCACTGGTGCAGGACCAGTAGCTGCTGTTGTAGGAATGGTTGATGCTGCTGCAGGAGGTAGTCACTGGTGCAAGACTGGTATCTGCTGGTGCAGGACTGGTAGTTGCTGGTGCAGGAAAGTGGTTGCTGTTGCAGGGCTGGTAGTTGCTGCTGCAGGAAAGTGGCCTCTAGTGAAGGACTGGTGGCTGCTAGTGCCGTCTCAAAGGGTATTAGGATAGACATTCAGAATTAGCCCTGAAAAGGCTGTTAGATTGAGATGTTGGTAGTCGGGACCACTGCATCATGCCGTCTCCAGAGGTGTTTGAATAGACTTTCTGAATTGCCCTGAGAAGGACTTTTAAGCTGAGTGGCTGGTGGCCTTCTTACGTCGTCTGAGGCTGGAATCAGGATGTCAGCTTTAGGAGAAGCCTCGAGCAGTGCCTGATGGGCAGCTGCTGCTGATAAGGCTTCAGTCGTAGAGTCGACCAGAGGAGAATTGGATTCTTCCCACACTTTTGGCTGACGTCCAGCCAAACTTCACTTGATCATTTTAATACCGCCGCTTTTATGTCTGCAGCGCATTACTATCTATGTGGTTTAAGTAGAATGAGTTTGCTTATTATCACAAAATAGTAGTGAGAAACTTCATTCTACTTCGACAAGGTTTATTTTTTTACTACACATTTTATCCATTAGTTGTGGACTGTCCTTAGGAAGACCGGCTGCATTTAATATTCTTTAAAGATGGCCTTTGTGGAGCGATTTGGTTCCTTAACAACCAGTACCTAGATAGCTATTGGCTGACAGCATCAGTGACTCATCAGTTCTTGGAAATTAGGTTTGTTTATTTATTTACTTTTTTTTTTTTTTGTGAGTAGCCAGTTGACTGCGATAAGTTATCGCATGTTCAGGCGCTTACTGTATGTTTGCTGTGTGGGTATTCGTCTGACTTCCTACAAAGACAGAGTGTGGCACAAAGCCTTTTTTAAAATGGGAGACGGCCACGAACCAAAGCTCCAATGCACAATGGGTACAAAAATACCAGTAAAGAGGCACCTCAGGTGCCAGGCAATAAACCAAACTCTGCTGAAGCAGGTGAAAGCCTGGGGAAACGGCCCATGAGGACAAGGAAGTTTTGGTCTCAGTCACCTGATATGAATGCTAGGCTTCCCCTGCATACATGTCAGATGGCCATGACTGAAGTAATAAGCATGACCAGATTGAACAATGTCCTCACAAGCATGGTGTTGTTTGCTAAATGAGTTAGTTGTCACCAAAAGTGTGAACGAATAGATGACCATCACATGACCAGCTCCAAATGAAAGTTTTTATATCTGCTTGGGAAATTGTCCAGTGACAAGTTTATTTGGAGTTCATCTGTACCGACTTAGGCGAAAACACTGTATGTGATTATCTTGTACAATCAGATTCCAGAAAACACTTATTTGATCTTGGATTCTAATTTTTTACTGATTTGTACTAAAGTTTTTGTTGCAGTGATTTTAATCTGCTTTATGTGTGGGCATTTCTTATTTGTGCTCCACCAATTGGTTGTAAAATATAGGATTTTATATTTAAAGGGTATTATTCCAAAAGTGAATGTAATAGCATGACTAGGGTTTGAACTTGCTTACTATGATCTTGCAGTTCAGCACATAAGCCACAACATCATGGAGACTTCCCATCTGACTCCCCCATATGAATATGTGGTTGTAGATCCTTAGTATAACATGGCTTATATCTATAAAAGAGAATACATTCTTCCTTTGAGTGGCAGTGTAAAGATATTGTTTGGAGATCCAATTCTAAAACAACCAATATAAGGCTGGCCATGGGAAATAGCTCACATAAATTGATTGATTGATTTTGATGGTATGTCAACCCATCTGGAGTTATTTTATGCTTAGAAGTTAGGGAATTGCATACTTTGTGCATTTACATTTCATGTGTATTTTCCTTAGTTTTTCATACATGCTTATATGATATCAAGTCTTCCAATCGAATACAAATAATTTGCACATGGATCTATTTGTCTCATAGATGGAACCCTAACAGGTACTACCACTGCGTATCAGAGTGGGCCTAGGAGTAATGGCGATGATGTATACTTCACACTCCCCAGATCTTCCGATGTAGTTTATTTTTTTTTGGTTTTGTGGCATATCAACCATTGTCAGTTATTTAATGCCAAATACTGTTTATACATATATATCAAATATATGTAACAGGATATGGTAAGTTATAAAAAAAAACGAAAGGCTAATTTCTGAGGGAGGAGAGAGAGAAGAAAAAACTAAGAAAAAAGAAAGGTGGACATAGAGTCTAAGGGGGCAGTTAGTTGACCTCTGAGTGACTAAGCTAAGGCAGTTGTGGGTCAGCTGGTCATGGGGGAATGACTGCATTAGTTGAGGAGGACTAGAAAAAATCAAGAGGTCCCAAAATCTTCTGCACAGGTGTAGAACCAGTGGAAACAGATGTTCCTCCTTCAGACACCAGGTTGAAGGAAGAGGATGACTCGTTTTTAGGGGGTTAACTGTGAGATGTGATGAGGTAAACACAGTCAGTTAAACGTTAGTCACGAAGATGTAAGGAGATGAAAATTTATGAGCCCCATTTTGAGGATGGGCTTCAAAAAGAGGTCTTACACTAGACGCAAACCAGTGAACAAACATGTTAGAACAAGAAAATACAGAAAGAAAATTCAAATTCTGTGTCTGCTCTCTCCTCATGACATGTTGTTCTCTTTGTCCAGCTAACACATTTGACTCAACTTTCATACTCTCTTTCTTTCTCCTAGTGATTGCTTTTCTTTCATTTGACTCAACTTTCATACTTTCTTTCTTTCTCCCAGTGACTGCTTACAAATTGTTCACTGCTCACTTTTGAGCAGTGAACTAAAACAGAGTTTTGTGCATACATCAACTTTTAACATGGCAGGTTCACAACAGGGTCTCACTACTATTATAGACTTAGTGATATGGCCATTAACATGATTGAATATGTGGAGGTATGAATGTCTATTAAGTACCATTATGTCACCACTGTCTATTCAGTGCCATTATGGTACATATATATGAATTGTAAATATATTTTGTTGATAACATCTTTAAATGAGCCAGTGCTCTTTCTTGCACACAGTTAAATGTTTCAAGTATAGCTATCTAATACAAATAATTCTATTTACTATTAATTCTTTGTTTGCATAAAGTTAAATGGTTTCACGTATTGTTATATAACAGTCACAATTTAACATCAGTCATTTATTTGTACACATTTAAATAGATATGCAGGATATATAAAGGTAATGTAATTTTTTAATGAGTTAAAACTAATTTGTTTGCACTCTAGTATTGCTATTATTCCTACTAAGGTAAATGTTTTCAATTGTTGCTTTCAAACACTTATAATTTTATTCAATATTAATCATTTGTTTGCAAACTGTGAAGTGATGACTAGCATTGTAATTTAACACTACTTAATCTATTCAATATTACTCATTTATTTGCATACTGTTAAATGTCTCCAAGTATTGTTATGTATCATTAACAATTCAATTAAACATTAGTCCTTTTTTTATACACAGTAAAATTATCAAACAGTTCTATTTCAAACAATTCAATTTAGCATAAGTCATTTGTTTGCACAGAGTTTAAATATCAAACAATTCTATTTGATCCAAAGATAGGACCCTATCAGATGCTACCACTCTGGGTCGAAGAGGACCAGGAAGCAATGGCAATGAAGGGGTACTCCACATCCCCTAAAGCTCCAGCATTTTTGGAGCCTCACCGTCAGATAATTTAGTGTCATATCAAGGACACACATTGAGGTGGGGGTCTTAGCTCTCTACAGTGTATTCTACAGCCTCAGCTGACTGAGTGATGCACCCAGGAAATTCCTTTTAGGAAAGGTAGGGGTTTTTACCCTTCTGCGTGAGATACAATGAACATATTCTAAGCCTTGCTGACAGAACACAGAGGCTAGCGATTTTGTGAGATTGTCTCTGTGTATTGCTGATGGTCATAGCAAAGCTGACTCTTACTGTAAAACAGCTAAAATTGATTTTCTTAATGTTGTAACCTACAATCAAGAAGTAGTTTTTCTTGGGTGTGAGTTGACAGCTATGGTATATGAGATGATGATCCCATCATCATCATTATGCATTGACAGCATAGAGCTCCCTGACTCTCTCAGGCCATCAGTCCCATCCATCGGTCACACCGGGCAGGTCCTGTAAACTACATACTGTGTCCACACACAGCTGATGTAAATCTTTGCTGGTTGGCAAACATTGGTGCATCCTTGTGGAGGAGTCCATAGAAGAATGTCACTTATGAATTTGTTCTTGCTTCTCCAGCAGTGCCCTGTATGTCTTGTTCATCTTAATTGGATAGTTTGTGAGATGGGAGTTAGATGGCTATACAGCAGGTGTTTTATCAGGTGTTGCTGTCACTTAGCATTCTTGTTTTTCCTCTCTAGCTTTTTCTCTATGTGTTTTGTTAGCATCAATGTGGTGCATCCATACAGCAGCACTGACATAGACACAACTTGGAAGAAATCCCATTTTATTGCGCTCACTTTCAGACTGATACTCTTGGGAAAGGCATGAACATGAATCCATCTCTTCTTCCAGCTATGCATAAATACTTGGGAAGACTGGGTTCCCTTGCTTTGATAGGGCAACAATTCTAGGAGAAGGAATTCTCAATTCAAACTCCTGAATGACATGTCATGCGCAAGCATGTGTAGAGATTTTGGTTTTGAGACATCCAAAGTTTTGTGGATTGATGCATTGTCATAACTACTTTTGGAATCAATTCTCAGAGTGACTTTTGTCTTGATGAGACCATGGTCAGTCCAACAATCTTCCCTTCTCATAATTTCTGTTGGTCTTGTAGATCAAGTTTATGGACAAGTATACAATTGAACAAGTGATTTAACCAAAAATGTTGCTTTGTATGTATTTATCCAACCCCTCCACCAGGAACAGGATGTGACACAAGGTTAATTTTTAAGTGAAATAAAGCTGGTTTGAATTTAGTGTTTTCCTTCTCCCATACTAGTTGCCTTACCAAGGTTAAAGGACCTAATTTTCCTGACTGTTTGCATATAGATTTTGAGAGAAGAGAAGGAAGAAGATGTTGCAAAGTATCTGTATATTTATCTTTCGGCTGAAACTAGGTGTTTCCAGTAACCAAATGTTTCCAATAACCATGTGTTTTTAATAACCAAGTGTTTCCTATAACCAAGTGTTTCCAATAACTAAGTGTCTAATAACTAAGTATTTTCTATAAACAAGTGTTTCCAATAATCAGATGTTTTCAATTACTATGTGTTTCTAATAACCAGGTGTTTCCAATAACCAAGTGTTTCCAATAACCTAGTGTTTTCAATAACCATGTGTTTATAATAAATAGGTTGAGATCATCATACAGCTGTAAGAGCAGCAGGCTATTATGACTATTTGCTTGTTATGCCTTCTTTTTTACTATCTTATTATATCAACCCTCAAAAAATCTTTGCTCAAAGCATATAGAATATTGATCCAATATTTTGACTTCAGTGTAACCTATAGTGTGAGCATGATCATGACAAAATGTTTATTTTGTAAAGGAATGTATAGATACTTGAAATGTTCAGATTTTTCCTGGGGGAGTTCATGAACATTTGTAACTGATGAATTGATTATTCGATAGCAAACCCATCATCAAATTCTCTTTTGTCATTTGCTAGTTTTCCTTTCCAGAAGAACATATAATCTAGGGCTATTTTGAGTTGACCTTCACTGGACTGATGGGTTTCAAAGAGACCTTTAATTCATAAGATACCAAATCAATCAATATCATAGTATGACAGATCACAAACAATTAAAGCTGGAACCCTTGTGACAATCTCCAAGAACCTGGGAAAGAGACTAGGAGAATTGGAGATTAGAGGAAAAATTGAGACCATCCAGAGCACATCACTGTTAAGGTTGGTTAGAATACTTAGGAGAGTCCTGGAGACCTGAAGAGACTTGCTGTCACTCAAAATTTTGGGAAAATCCATCAGTTAAACTCACATGGAGTAAAATAAATATAATAAAAATAATAAAATGAAGTTATTGATAGTCTTTAGAGATATGCACAAAAGAATTATTGGATTCATCAAAATTGTCAGAATAGCAATAATTTTATCTGCCATTATTTAAAAGGAAAGTATAGTTGAATAGTATTAACAATAATAATGATAATAATAATGATAATAAAAAGCTATGGAACATGAAGGTAATAGTGATACTAATTGTAGTTGGTGCCCTTAGAATGGTCCTCAAAGATATAGAAAAGAAACAGGGAGAACTAGAGAAGAATTGAGACCATCTTGAGCACAGATACTTAGAAGAGTGTTGAAGATCTGGAAAGACTTGCTGACACAGTTCTGCTGTGAGATCTATCATTATTCTTACTGTCAAGAAGAGTCCGTGCATTCCAACATGCAATTTTCATATGAACAGTGTTGGTGAATCTTTTTGGATGGTCTGCTATTTTTGGTCCTTATTTTTTTCAAATTGCTCTGAAAATTGTTACCACACTGAACTGACCCATCAACCATGGTTACTGATCAGAATTTTTTGAGACAATGCATTTATTTGGGAGATCTTTTCTAATCCATTCTCACATGTAAGCAAGTGTTATATAGTAAATTGGAGAGATCTATTTTTGATATGTAAAGTAAGTAAATTTGGTGACCTAAGTCAAGGTTGACCTGAAGGCTCCCTTTTCAATAGCTACTACACCGAGCTGTAGGGGAGGACCCTACTCCATTCCCTGAATTGCTACACTTTACTCTTGATCCTTACCTTATAATGCTGAGTGTTAAGCAAGATGGCATCCAGTATGATTTTTCAAGTCTTTGGTATGACTCGACTTGGGATTGAACCCAGGTCTTCCAGACCGTTGGCGAACACTCTACCCATTCTTGAACTGTTAAAAATGGAAAAAAGTTGTATGATTGACAATTGCTGAACTCAGTGTCAATCTAAGACCAAGACTCTGATTGGATGATTTCAGTCAGATGAACAAAATGGTTTTAAAGTTAGAAGTCAGAGAGTTAAAGAAAAATACCTGACTTGAGTGGTTGAAACACTCCATCCCGACTCTTATCATTAACTCTCTGTTTATGTCACCAAAAGCAATGAATAGAAAAGTTGCCAATAAATAAAAGAATGTACTCATGAAATGGTGGTTGTCATAATCAATAAATATGAACGAAGATGGCAACATGAAATATACATTAAAGTGATTGAGGTGACAAGATGACCAACTGGAGTAGAGATGAAGTGAAGCAAAGAATGACTTTATGTGAGGTGAGGAGATGGGAGCTGACTGGTCAGAATGTAAAACTCATGTAACATGCTCATAACATAGAATAGTAGAGTAAAGAGCTATGTAACACAAGAAAAGCTACACTAAAAAATATTTGCCTTATTATAGTCTGCCAAATCCAGTCTGTGTCTCAGTCAGACAAAAAAATTGATGTTATAAATTCTGGTTAGGTTTGATTTAGTTTCTTTGTTTAATGACATATCAACCTTCATGGGTAATTTAATGCCAAAGCCATCCCTGTAGAAGAACAGCCGAGATACTATTTAAATCATAGCTGGAGGGATAAGGCAGTTAATATCTTTCCTAAGAGTACAAGTCCAAAAACAAATATAATAGTGTGACTGTAGTTTGAACTCATTTACTCTGATGCCCCATTCCAGCACTTTCTTTTGCCATTATATCATGAGGAATTCCCCCATTATAAATTCTTGGCCATCAATGTTCATGGTTTTGTTTGTGTATACCCAACTTTTTAGACCTGCATGTGTCATCAGAAGCCATATTGCTGTTAAGTTTGAAAAGTGGATATCTAAGATTTGACATAGAAACTAATAGTTTTTTTGTATTGATGACTTTTGATAAAAATCATTAGCATACTTGAAATTGTTCACTATATTGAATCTCTGATTGATATCAACACCACATTTTTCAGTCTATGTTACAGGATCAAAAGAATAAATAAAAGATACAGGATCAAAAGTATAAATAAAATTTACAGGATCAAAAGTAGAAATAAAAGTTACCAGATCAAAATATTCATCAAAGTTAGAGGATCAAAAGTGTGAATAAAAGTTACAGCATTATAAGTATAAATGAAAGTTACAGGATCAAACGTAGAAATAAAACTTCCTAGATCAAAATATTCATCCAAGTTAAAGGATCAAAAGTGTGAGTTATAGTTACAGGATCGAAAGTGAAAATAAAAGTTACAGCATTTTTTGTATAAATGAAAATTACAGGATCAAAGTTACAGGTTTAAATTTATAAATAAAAATTAGTGGATCAAAAGCTTAAATAAAAGTTAGAGGATCAAAGTATAAAGGTTAGAGTATCAAACATACAAATAAAAGTTATTGGATTAAAAGTATAAATAAAAGTTATTGGATTAAAAGTATAAATAAAAGTTATTGGATTAAAAGTATAAATAAAAGTTATAGGATTAAAAGTATAAATAAAAGTTATTGGATTAAAAGTATAAATAAAAGTTATTGGATTAAAAGTATAAATAAAAGTTATAGGATTAAAAGTATAAATAAAAGTTATTGGATTAAAAGTATAAATAAAAGTTATTGGATTAAAAGTATAAATAAAAGTTATAGGATTAAAAGTATAAATAAAAGTTATTGGATTAAAAGTATAAATAAAAGTTATTGGATTAAAGGTATAAATAAAAGTTATTGGATTAAAAGTATAAATAAAAGTTATTGGATTAAAAGTATAAATAAAAGTTATTGGATTAAAGGTATAAATAAAAGTTATTGGATTAAAAGTATAAATAAAAGTTATTGGATTAAAAGTATAAATAAAAGTTATAGGATTAAAAGTATAAATAAAAGTTATTGGATTAAAAGTATAAATAAAAGTTATTGGATTAAAGGTATAAATAAAAGTTATTGGATTAAAAGTATAAATAAAAGTTATTGGATTAAAAGTATAAATAAAAGTTATTGGATTAAAGGTATAAATAAAAGTTATTGGATTAAAAGTATAAATAAAAGTTATAGGATTAAAAGTATAAATAAAAGTTATTGGATTAAAAGTATAAATAAAAGTTATTGGATTAAAGGTATAAATAAAAGTTATTGGATTAAAAGTATAAATAAAAGTTATTGGAGTAAAAGTATAAATAAAAGTTATTGGATTAAAGGTATAAATAAAAGTTATTGGATTAAAAGTATAAATAAAAGTTATTGGATTAAAAGTATAAATAAAAGTTATTGGATTAAAGGTATAAATAAAAGTTATTGGATTAAAAGTATAAATAAAAGTTATTGGATTAAAAGTATAAATAAAAGTTATTGGATTAAAGGTATAAATAAAAGTTATTGGATTAAAAGTATAAATAAAAGTTATTGGATTAAAGGTATAAATAAAAGTTATTGGATTAAAAGTATAAATAAAAGTTATTGGATTAAAAGTATAAATAAAAGTTATAGGATTAAAAGTATAAATAAAAGTTATTGGATTAAAAGTATAAATAAAAGTTATTGGATTAAAGGTATAAATAAAAGTTATTGGATTAAAAGTATAAATAAAAGTTATTGGATTAAAGGTATAAATAAAAGTTATTGGATTAAAAGTATAAATAAAAGTTATAGGATTAAAAGTATAAATAAAAGTTATTGGATTAAAAGTATAAATAAAAGTTATTGGATTAAAGGTATAAATAAAAGTTATTGGATTAAAAGTATAAATAAAAGTTATTGGAGTAAAAGTATAAATAAAAGTTATTGGATTAAAAGTATAAATAAAAGTTATTGGAGTAAAAGTATAAATAAAAGTTATTGGATTAAAGGTATAAATAAAAGTTATTGGAGTAAAAGTATAAATAAAAGTTATTGGATTAAAAGTATAAATAAAAGTTATTGGATTAAAAGTATAAATAAAAGTTATTGGATTAAAGGTATAAATAAAAGTTATTGGATTAAAGGTATAAATAAAAGTTATTGGAGTAAAAGTATAAATAAAAGTTATTGGATTAAAAGTATAAATAAAAGTTATTGGAGTAAAAGTATAAATAAAAGTTATTGGATTAAAGGTATAAATAAAAGTTATTGGAGTAAAAGTATAAATAAAAGTTATTGGATTAAAAGTATAAATAAAAGTTATTGGATTAAAAGTATAAATAAAAGTTATAGGATTAAAAGTATAAATAAAAGTTATTGGATTAAAAGTATAAATAAAAGTTATTGGATTAAAGGTATAAATAAAAGTTATTGGATTAAAAGTATAAATAAAAGTTATTGGAGTAAAAGTATAAATAAAAGTTATTGGATTAAAGGTATAAATAAAAGTTATTGGATTAAAAGTATAAATAAAAGTTATTGGATTAAAAGTATAAATAAAAGTTATTGGATTAAAGGTATAAATAAAAGTTATTGGATTAAAAGTATAAATAAAAGTTATTGGATTAAAAGTATAAATAAAAGTTATTGGATTAAAGGTATAAATAAAAGTTATTGGATTAAAAGTATAAATAAAAGTTATTGGATTAAAGGTATAAATAAAAGTTATTGGATTAAAAGTATAAATAAAAGTTATTGGATTAAAAGTATAAATAAAAGTTATAGGATTAAAAGTATAAATAAAAGTTATTGGATTAAAAGTATAAATAAAAGTTATTGGATTAAAGGTATAAATAAAAGTTATTGGATTAAAAGTATAAATAAAAGTTATTGGATTAAAGGTATAAATAAAAGTTATTGGATTAAAAGTATAAATAAAAGTTATAGGATTAAAAGTATAAATAAAAGTTATTGGATTAAAAGTATAAATAAAAGTTATTGGATTAAAGGTATAAATAAAAGTTATTGGATTAAAAGTATAAATAAAAGTTATTGGAGTAAAAGTATAAATAAAAGTTATTGGATTAAAAGTATAAATAAAAGTTATTGGAGTAAAAGTATAAATAAAAGTTATTGGATTAAAGGTATAAATAAAAGTTATTGGAGTAAAAGTATAAATAAAAGTTATTGGATTAAAAGTATAAATAAAAGTTATTGGATTAAAAGTATAAATAAAAGTTATTGGATTAAAGGTATAAATAAAAGTTATTGGATTAAAGGTATAAATAAAAGTTATTGGAGTAAAAGTATAAATAAAAGTTATTGGATTAAAAGTATAAATAAAAGTTATTGGAGTAAAAGTATAAATAAAAGTTATTGGATTAAAGGTATAAATAAAAGTTATTGGAGTAAAAGTATAAATAAAAGTTATTGGAGTAAAAGTATAAATAAAAGTTATTGGATTAAAAGTATAAATAAAAGTTATTGGAGTAAAAGTATAAATAAAAGTTATTGGAGTAAAAGTATAAATAAAAGTTATTGGAGTAAAAGTATAAATAAAAGTTATTGGAGTAAAAGTATAAATAAAAGTTATTGGATTAAAAGTATAAATAAAAGTTATTGGAGTAAAAGTATAAATAAAAGTTATTGGAGTAAAAGTATAAATAAAAGTTATTGGATTAAAAGTATAAATAAAAGTTATTGGAGTAAAAGTATAAATAAAAGTTATTGGAGTAAAAGTATAAATAAAAGTTATTGGAGTAAAAGTATAAATAAAAGTTATTGGAGTAAAAGTATAAATAAAAGTTATTGGAGTAAAAGTATAAATAAAAGTTATTGGAGTAAAAGTATAAATAAAAGTTATTGGAGTAAAAGTATAAATAAAAGTTATTGGATTAAAAGTATAAATAAAAGTTATTGGAGTAAAAGTATAAATAAAAGTTATTGGAGTAAAAGTATAAATAAAAGTTATTGGATTAAAAGTATAAATAAAAGTTATTGGAGTAAAAGTATAAATAAAAGTTATTGGAGTAAAAGTATAAATAAAAGTTATTGGAGTAAAAGTATAAATAAAAGTTATTGGAGTAAAAGTATAAATAAAAGTTATTGGAGTAAAAGTATAAATAAAAGTTATTGGATTAAAAGTATAAATAAAAGTTATTGGAGTAAAAGTATAAATAAAAGTTATTGGAGTAAAAGTATAAATAAAAGTTATTGGATTAAAAGTATAAATAAAAGTTATTGGAGTAAAAGTATAAATAAAAGTTATTGGAGTAAAAGTATAAATAAAAGTTATTGGAGTAAAAGTATAAATAAAAGTTATTGGAGTAAAAGTATAAATAAAAGTTATAGGATTAAAGGTATAAATAAAAGTTATTGGATTAAAAGTATAAATAAAAGTTATTGGAGTAAAAGTATAAATAAAAGTTATTGGAGTAAAAGTATAAATAAAAGTTATTGGAGTAAAAGTATAAATAAAAGTTATTGGAGTAAAAGTATAAATAAAAGTTATAGGATTAAAGGTATAAATAAAAGTTATTGGAGTAAAAGTATAAATAAAAGTTATTGGATTAAAAGTATAAATAAAAGTTATTGGAGTAAAAGTATAAATAAAAGTTATTGGAGTAAAAGTATAAATAAAAGTTATTGGAGTAAAAGTATAAATAAAAGTTATTGGAGTAAAAGTATAAATAAAAGTTATTGGAGTAAAAGTATAAATAAAAGTTATTGGATTAAAAGTATAAATAAAAGTTATTGGAGTAAAAGTATAAATAAAAGTTATTGGAGTAAAAGTATAAATAAAAGTTATTGGATTAAAAGTATAAATAAAAGTTATTGGAGTAAAAGTATAAATAAAAGTTATTGGAGTAAAAGTATAAATAAAAGTTATTGGAGTAAAAGTATAAATAAAAGTTATTGGAGTAAAAGTATAAATAAAAGTTATAGGATTAAAGGTATAAATAAAAGTTATTGGAGTAAAAGTATAAATAAAAGTTATTGGAGTAAAAGTATAAATAAAAGTTATTGGAGTAAAAGTATAAATAAAAGTTATTGGATTAAAAGTATAAATAAAAGTTATAGGATTAAAAGTATAAATAAAAGTTATAGGATTAAAAGTATAAATAAAAGTTATTGGAGTAAAAGTATAAATAAAAGTTATTGGAGTAAAAGTATAAATAAAAGTTATTGGATTAAAAGTATAAATAAAAGTTATAGGATTAAAAGTATAAATAAAAGTTATTGGATTAAAAGTATAAATAAAAGTTATTGGAGTAAAAGTATAAATAAAAGTTATTGGAGTAAAAGTATAAATAAAAGTTATTGGAGTAAAAGTATAAATAAAAGTTATTGGATTAAAAGTATAAATAAAAGTTATAGGATTAAAAGTATAAATAAAAGTTATTGGATTAAAAGTATAAATAAAAGTTATTGGATTAAAAGTATAAATAAAAGTTATAGGATTAAAAGTATAAATAAAAGTTATTGGATTAAAAGTATAAATAAAAGTTATTGGAGTAAAAGTATAAATAAAAGTTATAGGATTAAAAGTATAAATAAAAGTTATTGGATTAAAAGTATAAATAAAAGTTATAGGATTAAAAGTATAAATAAAAGTTATAGGATTAAAAGTATAAATAAAAGTTATTGGATTAAAAGTATAAATAAAAGTTATTGGATTAAAAGTATAAATAAAAGTTATTGGATTAAAAGTATAAATAAAAGTTATTGGATTAAAGGTATAAATAAAAGTTATTGGATTAAAAGTATAAATAAAAGTTATTGGATTAAAAGTATAAATAAAAGTTATTGGATTAAAAGTATAAATAAAAGTTATTGGATTAAAGGTATAAATAAAAGTTATTGGATTAAAAGTATAAATAAAAGTTATTGGATTAAAAGTATAAATAAAAGTTATTGGATTAAAAGTATAAATAAAAGTTATTGGATTAAAGGTATAAATAAAAGTTATTGGATTAAAAGTATAAATAAAAGTTATACAATGGAAAGTTATTAAGTAAAAGTCAGAGGATTGAAAGCCTAAATAAAAGCTTGAGGATCAAATGTAAAAATAAAATTTAGGGGATCCAAAGGATAAATAAGACTTACAGGATCAAAAGTATAAATAACTACTAGTGAGGTATTGTTCATTTATGACCCATTCAAAACATGTGGTTCATTTAATTGAATAAAAGGTCTAGCTCTGACTAAAAAGATCTGGATCTTTTTGTCATCACAGATGACACATGTAATCCTATTTTCATGAAAGCAAAGATTTAGAAACAATTATATTTTAAAGAAATTGCTTTATAAACTCACTGAATTCTAAAATATCTCTTTTTATGAGGTATCTTTAGGAAAAAAGATATTTTAATAATAAAAATGATAATATAATTTTTAAAAAGAAAGCAAAATAATTCAAATGTAAAATCATAATAAAATGCTTGAAATTTTAACTCTTATCTCAAGCAGATTTTTAATGAATCAAATCAAAATTAAATTATAATTAAAAAAAAAAGGCCTGCTCTGATCAAAGAGATTTAAGTCTTCACTTGTTAAGTCAGTTTCTGTATTGCCAGATATTTGTTAGTGTTATATGATTCAATATTCCATTTTTAATAACTTTTCAGTATTTAGTAAAACTTTAATCCTGAAACCAAATTCATATTAAAAAATCAACACCTCTCATCATGGCATACAGTTAAAGTAATAAAATATATTGGCAATGTTCAATTCATTTATTTGAGGGAGAATGGAAATGAAATTTGGTTATAATGTATGCATCAAGTAAAAATGTTTGCAACCAACCTACCAACCATCAAACAGTTTTATGGCATATCACCTTTGTAGGTTATTTAACACCAAATCCATTTTTATGCAGATAGTTCTATTTCAAACAATTCAGTTTAGGATAAGTATGCAGTCTGGATGTAAGTACAGTTTAATTGTGGAAAACATTTCTATTTCAAGCTATTCAGTTTAGTCAAGCAGTTCTTATTCAGCTAATTCAGTTTAGTATAAGTACAGATTTTGTTTACACACAGTTAAATGTCAAAACAGTTCTATATTAAACAAATCAGTTTAGTGTAAGTACAGTTTCAATGTCAAAAAACAGTTCCATTTCAAATAATTCAGTATAGAATAAGCACACAGTTTAAAATGTAAGTACGGTTTAATTGTCAAAAAACATTTCTATTTCAAACTATTTAGTTTAGTCAAACAATTCAGTTTGGCATAAGTATGCTGTTAGTTCTATTTAACTGATAGATAGGGCCATATCAGATGCTACCATGCCAGGCCAGAGTGGACCTGAGAGCAATGGCAATGAAGGGGTGCTCCACATTCCCCAAAACTCCAGCATCACTGGAACCTCACCATCAGATTGTTTAGTGTCATTTCCAGGACACTCATGGGGGGGTCACACCCCTCTGTAGAGGTGCACTTGGTGTATTCTACAGCCCCAGCCAACAGGGTAAAAAATGTTTGAGAAGTCTTGTTCTAGAGGCTTGGTTTTTTAAATAAACAATGCTATCCTATACTAAAAGGTATACTGCACACAAGCACTGTGCAAAGACACTGCACACAAGCACTGCACATGGACACTGCACTCAAGCATTCCACACAGACACTGCACACAACCACCACACATGGATACTGCACGCAAGCACTGCACACAGACACTGCTGACAAGCACTGTGCATGGACACTGCACACAAGCAACACACACAAGCACTGCACACAAACGCTGCACACAAGCCCTATGCACAGAGACTGCACAAAGCTCTGTGCACAAATACTGCTCACAAGAACTGCACACAGACAACATACACAAGTACAGCACAAAGACACTGCACACAAACACTGTGCACAGACACTGCACACAAATACTGCACACAGACACTGCTCAGCAGCAATACATAAAGACACTGAACACAAGTACTGCATACAGAAACTGCACACGGACACTGCAATCAATTACTGCACACAGACACTAAACACAACCACAAAGGTTAATATGACATTAAGGTAACCAAACGAAACTAACCAACAATATTTGTAAGAATGAAAGATTTATTACAAAAATCTGATAAAAAAAACTTGCCTCCTCTTTCCCATTGCTCATTAACCAAATTTATTCTCCGTTGGGATAGTTAACTGTTATCATTGCTTCATAAAAATTCTTGGCATTTCTGTAGGTACTAAACTGATAGTTAAGATACAAGTTTAGTTTTAATGACCTCATAACTTAGATATCTTGGTGTTGGAAAATATCTTAAATATTACATAAATATCTACTAAGATTTGCTTAGTTGTGGCACAAGGCTGGAGGTATGGGGCATTGAATGAAATTCAAACCCATGAGAAATAGTCTACTAGTATAGCTTGCTAACCATTACATCACTCGAGGCACCCATTTTAAATACCATAAACCATTTATTGTTGACAAAAATTTCTTTAAAATGTATCATTTTTGCTGTGTAACACCCAAAAACTGAATTATTATTATACTGATCTAATTGATATCTATAATTATTAGTACCATATATTTTTATAAAAACATAAATTTTTGTTAAAATGTTCTAACTTAGAGAATGAAATAATTTCTAATGCAATTTGCAAATTAAGAGTGAGGGTCTGCATTTACAATTACACAGATCATTAGAACTTTTAAAAGAAGATCACTATACAATTTAAATTATAATGTACCTACCCATATTTATCTATTTGTAATTAGTTATTATAAGGAGGAGCTTATGGCATAACAGTTATCATCTCAGGAAGTAGGCTCGACTATGCAGGTACAAATCCAGAGCATGTCTGTGCTTTACAGTGTGCTAATACTCTTGGGAAAGGCATGAATTTGTAGCAGAAAGAAATAATTTCAAATTTATTGTCTAGCGCGGGAATTATTTTGGCCTTTGAAGTTTCACTTTATATTTTGGATCAATGAGGATGATTTATTCCAATCTACTCGGATGACTTTCCCGGGTAGTATAAAAGGCCAAGCAAATGTTCTCTCACTCTCTTCCTCACTCATTCTAGCAGCAGAACAGACTAACTACAATATGTGGAGAGCGCATTTAATTTTTGGACCATTGTTTTCTCTAGAAGTTCATTCCTTTATCATTTATTCATTCCTTCTTGACCAACTGGTCCTCGAAGCTTCAAGTTGGATGTTTTATTCCTGCTCTAACATACGCAACTGTTTTCTTCCCTTTGTACGACTCACAGTACAGGTTTATCTCTCAAGCTGTCATTAAAGTCTTTGGAACTCATCAATATTCTTGTCCACTCATTTGTTTTACTCCTTTTTTAATGTAACAGGGCAAGACAACCAATTTGTATTGTTACTAAAAATTAATTTGTACTCCTTTCAGCAAAGAGCAAGTAGTAGGGCAGACTGGGCTCTTCAACCTTGGTATGGCAACTGGTTTAGGAGAAGGAAAACTCTAAATTCATACATGTTGTAGACCTGGAGAGGGATGGGCTCTGCCAGGCTATTTGTGCTCAAGAGATACGTATATAAAATATGAAATGTTCTTGCATGTACAAATGAGTTTATTTTGTCTTTCTTTCTGTTGTGTTAAGTGTTAGTATATCATGGATATGCTAATGATAATATTCTTATAAAATTAGTACTATTCTGGGATTCCTTTAATTTATACTACTCTATATATATCTTGCTCTCTCTTTCTTTCTACCTCTTTCTCTCTCTTTCTCTCAATATATATATATTTTCATCCACACGCACACACACACACGCACATACATTCATATGTATATTTTTGTCTTTGTTCAACCAGAGAAAAGTAAATATCTTTAAATGAATAGATCTGCAAATTAATCTGAGTTTTTTTTATTAAGGTTTTTATCATTTCATAAACTTGTGCTCTATACATGATTCAGATTTTATGTCTTCTTCAGGAGATTAATAGTGGATAGGGTAATCTTTGGTCCTTGCTTTTATTGCGAAGATTGTTTTGATAGGAGTGTGATTCTTTTTAATTCCAGGATTTATGTCTGCGAATATCCGACTGGTTTGGTTAGTTTCTTTGTTTAATGGTATACCAACTCTTTTTAGGTTATTTAATGCCATAGCCATTCTCCTAGAAGAACAGTAATGGTACTATTTAACCTATAGTTGGGAGGATAAGGGGGTTCATACTTTTCCCAATGGTATTTGCCCGAAAGTGAACGTAATAGCGCGACTGGAGTACGAACTCGCGTACTACGATTCCGCAGTCCATCGCTTTAACCATTACACCACGAGGACATACCCTATCTGACTGGAGTTAATTGTCTGTGAAGACCTCTGTAAGTGTTAATTTTATATGTATATAGAAGTACGTACTGTGTGTATGTGTGTGTACGTTCGCATACATGCACGTTAATCCGTGTATACACACATCCCTACGCACATATATTTTCAGGGTTATTGTTTCTCTCTGTGTCTCTGTCTGTCTATCTACCTGTTTGTCTCTCTTTCTCTGTATACATATTTTCATATGAATGTATATCTATATTTACCTATCTATCTATATTTTCAATGGCATGAGTTGAGTTAAATGTGTGTGAGAACGTATTTGACTCCACAGACAGATATACACCCCCGGATAAATATATAAGACCACCCTCAAAAATGAAGAAAAAAATATTGTTTACAATTTTTAAATTATGGAAATCAGATAAATGAAAGATAAGGTTAGGAGAAATTAAAATTCAAAATAAAAAGAAATTTCAATTCATTTTTATATGTAAATTAGCATTTATGCTAAATTTTAAAATTCATTTTTGATATAAATATAAGATCACTAATAAAAACTAAAGAAAAAAAAGGACTTAGTTTAATTGAAAAATTTATTATATATAGTCTACGTAATATAAAAGCTATTAAAACTGTAATACTTAAAATACTAAAAACATAAATGGCTAAAGGAACTAAATTACCTGAATTTGAGAAATGCGAGATTACAGCTCTGAAAAGAGTCGGAAAATCTCAGAGAGAAATTTCGAAGGCCTTAGGATGCAGTAAACCGTTTTCTGCAATTACTTGAAAAGTCCAAATAAGTATGGAACAAGAAAACCAACTGGTAGACCAGAAAAATTATCACCACCATTCAAGAGATGAATTGTTCATGAAGTAAAAAAGAAAACTTCATCAACATAAAAAAATTTGAAATCTCTAGTGGATGATCCTTGCAATACTAGAACAATTAGAAGTCATTAAAACAACGAAAAAATTAACTGTAAGAAAAGAATTCATCGTTCAAGTTTAACTATGAAGCACAAAGAGAAACGACTAGAATATGCTCATCAATATCAAGCCATGAGTGCTAAAGAATGGCGAAAAGTTGTTTTCTCGGACGAAAAGAAATTCAATTTAGACGGTCCAGATAGCCTTCAGAAGTACTGGCACACAAAAAACTTTCCAGAAGGGAATTACTCAACGAGGCATAGTGGAGGAGGATCTCTTATGATCTGGGGGGGGGTCTTCTCATCTTCAGGAAAACTTAAACTACAATTTGTCAGTGGTCAACAAAAAGCAGCAGATTATGTGAAGATGCTAAATGATTTATCTCTCGCACAAGAAGGGCGTCGTCTATGTGGAGAAGAATGGATTTTTCAGCAAGATAATGCTGCTATCTACAATGCACCCAAAACAAAGAAGTACTTGCTTAAACAAAAAGTAAGACATCTTGACCTCTAGCGTGTTCCCTAGAGCTCAATCCTATGGAAAATTTGTGAGGATTGATTGTTGAAAAGATTATGAAGGAGGTTGACAGTACTCAGCAATTTCTGAACTGAAAAACGCAATCTTAGACGCATGGGAAAAATACCTTCGGTTCAACTTCAGAAACTAGTTAATAGTGTGCCTAGCCGAATTTTTGAGCTTATCAAAGCTAACGCTGGATCTACAAAACATTAAATAAAAATTTGCTTTTATATTCTATAGTTTTGCTCATTGGTCTTATATTTATGTCAAAACAAATTTCAAAATTAAGCATAAATGCTAATATACATATAAAAATGAATTGAAATTTCTTAATATTTTAAATTGAATTGTCTTTATGCCTTATCTTTCATATATCTGATTTTCATAATTTAAAAATTGTAAACAATATCTTTTTCTTCATCTTTGAGGGTGGTCTTATATTTTTATCCAGTGGTGTATATATATATATATATATATATGTGTGTGTGTGTGTGTGTGAGAGTGTGTGTATCCATAATATATATATATTATGTGATTATATATATTATTTCTTGTTTATAAATTTATATATATATATATACATATGTGTGTGTGTGTGTGTGTAAATGTATGAATATAGTAAGTTAGTTAGCGACCGTAATCGAGGTTGACCGGGAAAACTACTTTTCAATAGCTACTACACCGAGGTGTAGGGGAGGGCGCTACTCCTTTCCCTGGATTGCTCCACTTTACTCTTGATACGTACCTTATATTGGTGAGTGTTAAGCAAGGAGGTATCAAGTACCATTTTAAAAGTCTTTGGTATGACGCGACCTAGGATTGAACCCACGTCTCCCGGACCATTGGCGAAGTGGTTACTTGTGTGAATGCGTCCGTGCGTCCGTGCGTGAAGTTTGGTTCAGTTTGCACACGCACGCACGAGTGTTTTTTTTTGGGGGGGGTCGTAGTTCTTTTAATAGAATTTTTTATCCGAATCATTTTTATTAGTGTTGCGGGATATCCCCTCTCGTGGTGGATTACAAATAATTCTTCAAGGCGAGTTTTTCAGAGGTTTTTGTTCGTGACTACGGTGCATATTCAACGTGCTTCACGCACACACACACACACACACACACACGCACACATATATATATCATTGGCATAATGGTTAGAGAGTTAGCGAATGGTCCGGGAGACCGTGGTTCAACCCCACGTCGAGTCATACTGAAGACTAAAAAAAAATGGTACTTGATGCCTCCTTACTTAACACTCAGCATTATAAGGTACGGATCAATGGTAAGTGATGTAATCCAGGGAAAGAATAGCGCCATCCCTTACTCCTCTGTGCAGTAGTTATTGAAAAGGGAGCTTCTGGGTTACCCTTGATTACGCTAGGCCTGTGGGGATTAATAAAAAGAAAATAAATAGAATAAAATAAATCCAAAAATGTCGAAGTTCCTCGAAGCCTCAAGCAGGAAACGAAATCCGTGCATGCTTCAAAGATAGACTTAATAGCTTTAAAGAGAAATCCGTTCTCATTTCAGCCTTCACCGCTAGTACTGGAAGGACTCTCTTTCACTCGGCTGCTAGCATATATATATATATATATAAACATGGTAGTGTCTGTGACCCTGGATTTCATGCATTTTGCATGATTGTCTGACGAATGCAAAATGCATGAAACCTAGGGTCAAAGATACTACCATGTAATATATATATATATATATATATATATATATATATATATATATATATATATATATATATATGCTCTATCATAGATATTGAGCACTATTTAACAATACTGCAACATTTGGTCCTCCATTAACTTACCAAGTGAGCTAGTAAGAACTATATATATATATATATATATATATATATATATATATATATATATATATTGTGTTTATTCTTTTTAGACATACCTGATGGATGCGCTTTTCTTTTTAGACATATATGATGGATGATGGTGCAATGGTTATCGTCGTAGGAAATGGACACTTTGAACCGAGTTCAAATCCTGAATGAGGCTGTTTGCATTTCCCATTACGCTGATACCGTTGGGAAAGTTGTAAATCCAACTATTCTCTCTCCAGTTATGGAAAAGTAGCAGGGCAGACTGGGCTTTTTAACTTTGGTATAGCAACCATTCTCGGAGAAGGAAACCTCTGAATTCAAACGTTGAACTCTGCTTTAATTGACCTTGTGTCGAATCCTGCTCATGGAGGAGTGGTTGGATAAATACGTACATGATGGAGGCAGGTTTATCATTGTAGGAAATGGAATCTGCGATCCACGTTCAAATTCTGGATGAGGTTGTATTTCATTTTGTGCTTGCATTCTTCAGAAATGCATGGATCCATCTGTTCTTCCCACAGCCTTGGATAAATTGAAGAGCAGACTGGATTCTTTATCCTCGGTTTGGCGACCAATCTAGAAGAAGGAAAACTCGGAGTTTAAACCAGCTTTACTCTGCTTAGCAATCGTGTTGCATCCTGTTAATAGTGAAGTGAGAGGGTGTTGTATTTTCATACATTGGAAGTTATACAAATATTATAACCTACGCTATGTAGAAAAAAGGTATGAACACAAACTAACACATGTGGTAGAAAGCAAAGATGTTGTTTTGCTCAGAGACTTGAGCATAGCCACAGACTGCACAAAACAACCAACTGATTTGTTGTGGGTTCTTTGTTTAATAGCTTATAAACCTTCACGGGTTATTCAATGCCAAAGACATCCTTGTTGAAGAACAGTGGTGGTACTAATTAACCTATAGCTGGAAGGATAAGGGGGTTCATATCCTTCTCAAGGGTATTCATCCGGAAGTGAACATAATAGCGAGACTAGAGTTCGAACTCGCTTAATATGATATCGTGATCCAGCACATTAGCGACCATATCATGAGGATTTTCTCCACCACAGCCAACAGATCGGATATGATAATATATAAATTAAAAAAAAAGATAAATGGTATCTCATAGACATGACCATCCAATCCAATCTGATAAAAATATCGCAACAAAAGAATTTGATAAACTTTCGAAATATTGGGACCAAGAAATACAGAGTAGAACTGAAATATCTCCCATGTAGAAAATCAATATTTATTATCATCGATTTTCAATCCAGAACAGCATCCTTTCGATGGAACATGAAATGAGCACGAAAAACTCTTCGAATAGCAATTACAGATTCATCAGTCTTAAAAACGTTTCAACAGCAAATTCTCGTTTAAGGAATGGTTGTAACTGACCATAACTTAAAGGACGCCTTCAGCGGTGTAATGGTTAGCTAGCTAGATTAGCAAATCTTCACGAGTGAGTTCGAGTCTCATCGGATGCTGCATTTATGCGGCCTCTTGCCATATCTAAGCAAAAAGCTTAGTGAATTACAACTGACCATAACAGAAAAAACAATGTTAATTAGCTAACTAGTGTTGTATTAGTTGAGCTTCTGAGATAACCCTTTAAATCCCAATGTTTGCCGGATTATCCGTCTCTGATTCTAAAGACTTCCTGTAATGGCTTAACATTGTTGAGGAACTAAACATCGTGGTCTCTCTTTGTGGGAGTTATGGGTGGAGCTTCCGACAATCACGTGACTATTGGTCATGTGACATTTCGAGAAGCGAGTTCAATTCTTTTTGGTAGCTGACATCAGTTAAAGAAAACTCCTCTCTTTCCTTTTCGCTTTTCGAGCGGCACATGCGTGCAAATAATCCTATGTGAACCATTTTACTTCATCAGAAAAAAAATTAAGTTTTTAACCGTTGTTATCAGCACTGTTTGTTCTGAGGAACAGCTTTGTACCTTTTTATGGTTTGGGAAGAAGGTTGCGTGTTCAAATCACGTCGGGGTCACCATTTATGGCCTGTTGGTTGGGTTTGGAGTGTTACAACATACAATGAGAAAAAAACTTCATTTAACACAAGACAAACAAGGAACATCTAATATTTAAACAATTTTTATGAAACATAAAGCGTAAACTTGGATTTGAATGTTCAGAAGTTCCCCTTTACAAGTAGTAAATTTTTGAAGTGGTGGAAAGTCAGATATCAAGAAAAAAAAAGGGGAAAGGAGGAGAATGTTTTTAAAGAGTACTTATTCCTTTTTCTTTTCTTTTCTTTTCTTTTCTTCTCTTTCTTTTATGGTCAGGCAGTGGAACTAGCAGAAAGGTAGTTTCGGCTCTTAACTCGAGGGCGGACGTTACTTCTCCACTGGTTATCATATTTACGGGCTTCCTTGGGTCTCTTTTGTCCTCACTGACTCGGGTCACTGAAAACCTGAGTATTTATCTTTCTCCACCGGCTCCAAATTCGCCACTCCAAAATCCTTCTAATTTTGGCACGACCGCTTCCCATTGGCTACTTTACCTTTTATTTATTTATTTTTTTCTGATTTTTAACCGGATGGATGCGTGGAGTCTTATGCGTGGCGACGCGTTTATACATTTTGTATGTGGCAGCCGACGAGTCAACATCCAGTTGGGAGTTTTATTGTTAATTCCTAAATCCCCACCGGACCTTCTGTCATGCTTTGTAAATGTGTGTAATATATGTGTATAAAATATATCTCATTTTTGTTTAAATTGACTTTGTTTTTCCTTACCGAAAATATTCTGCGTAGGGTTACTGTTTAGAAAGTCTAATGCATTATAGGAAAAAGGTGGCAGTTTCAATGAATACCACACACAATAAATTCCCATACCATCAATAAAAGACGCTTTTAACGCAGTTCCTCGTTTTTTTAATCAACCCACACAATTCTGGTGAACTAACCCCATACAATATAATAGATGGAGCTACCATTACCACTTGCCCAAGTTGACTTGCACCACACAGATGACAATTTAAAATATGGGATATATTTCTGTCGCACCCTGTAGAAATTGCAAGGGTGTGTAATTTGAACACAATTGTTATTCCAGTAGTAATAGAAGGGCTGGAAATGACTAAGAAGAACAAAGCCATCCTTGCAAAAGAACAGCAGTGACCTTGCTTAATTCATAGCTGGGGATTCATACCTTTTCCAAGAGTATTAGTCCAAGAGCGAATGTAAAGGCACGACTGGGGTCCAAACTCGTTTACTTCTAGGCTGCAATCCGATTCTAATCATTACGCCACCAATATCCTTTTTTTACTGTATATTTCGTATGTTATATCAAATATAAGTAATGTAAAGTTAGCGACCATAGTCGAGGGTGACCCGAAGGCTCCCTTTTCGATAGCTACTACACCAAGGTGTAGGGGAGGGCGCTACTCCATTCCCAGGATTGCTCCACTTTACCCTTGAACCGTACCTTATAATGCTGAGTGTTAAGCAAGGTGGTATCAAGTTCCATTTTTAAAGTCTTTGGTATTTGAACCCAGGTCTCCCGGGCCATTGGCGAACACCCTAACCGCTGGGCCAATGTCCCGAAGTATTTATTTCTAATTTTGACCACCTTAACATGAGGCTCAGAATACTTTGACTGTATCCCCTCCAGAGGATTAAGACCCTCTTAAAAAATGGGGTGTCCTGGGTATAACACTAAACTGCATCTCGAGGTGAGGTTTGGTTTGGTTTAATGGCATATCAGCCATTGTAGGTTATATAAAGCCAAATCCATTTTTATACACATAAACAGTTCTATTTCAGATAATTCAGTTTTGCATAAGTAAACAGTTTAAATGTAAAAAAAAAAAACAGTTCTATTTCAAGCTATTCAGTTTCGTCAACAAAGTTAAATGGTTCCAAGTATTGTTAACAACTCAATTAAACACCAATCATTTATTTACACACACTTAAATCTAAAAGCTGTTCTATTTCAAACAATTCATTTTAGCGTAAGCACACAGTTTAGTTCTATTTGACACATTGATATGACCCTATCAGATGCTACCACTCCGAGCCAGAGTGGACCTGGGAGCCATAGCAATAAAAGGGTACTCCACATTCCCCAAAACTCCAGCATTACTGGAGCCTCACCATCAGGTTGTTTAGTGTCATATATCGGACACTCGTTGGGGGATACAGAGATACAGTTGATGTATTCTGCAGCCCCAGCCGACAGGGCATCGAGGTGAGGCTCCAGTTCTGGAGATCTGAGGAGTGTAAAGTACCCTTTCATTGCTATTACTTCAATATCCACTATGATCCGGATGGGTAGCTCCTGATAGGGTCCCATCAATGGGTTAAGATCTGTGAGCAAATTATTAGTGTTAGAAAAATACTTGTATTCTTATAATATGAGAAATACACAAAAAATGTGAATATAAACATGTAATGTACGCAGTTCTCTAACTTCGAGGCATTAGATAACACTAGACTGGTTGAAACGCAGTTAAAAGCAATCAATAAATCAACCAATCAATTCAAAATTTTATTAGCTGGTCTTGCGAAAACATACATAATTATTTTGTCTCCAACTTTTCTTCACGAGAAGTCACTCTTGTTTTTTTATATACGAGTTAGCTCCCTTGTCTAAGCTACTTCATACTTGATATAAAACTGTTCTCATGAAAAACAAATCAGATAAAGTAAAAATAGTAACTCCTCCTAAAATAAATCCGAAATAAGACAAACAAACAAATTAGCAAAATAAACATAAAAAGCTGTATTTCATTAAAAAAAGGAGACATTTTTAAAGCGGGAAAATCTAATTCGTATTAAAAAAATTGAAATGAAAAAAATGTGGAAATGTCATTTCAAGTTTGTTTTCGTTTTTTATACATAGAATAAATTCAAGATTTCTATACCAAGAAAAAAGGAGTAAAAAAAAAAAAAAAAAAAGGAGTAGGAAGAAAAAAAAAAACAAATTTTAGTTCACAGAACTATAATTTGAGCTGTTATAGCGGTGAGTGAAATGGTTAATTGTTTAGCGCGATATCTTTTTAAGGCAACAAATGAATTACGAAACTTTGCTTTAACACAACACACACAACAGCGAAAGTTCTTTATTTGCAGCTTTGAATATGGTTTGTTCTTGGTGCTGCAAGACTCGTGGTGTTTAGGCTTGTTAGTTTTGGAGACGCGATAGCTTAGCGGGATGTTGAGATGGCAGCGTGTCGTTGGACGTGTGAGGGAAGTATTCAAAGTCACCGTGTAGTTTTGTGTCGAGAGCGGAGTGGCGCTCGGATCGACATAGTAAATTTTTGGGGTGACCAGAAGTGGTGCCTGTGGAAGGCATGCTGAATGTTTCTAATTTATGTTCAACTGGGATTCCTCGTAAAGAATCCATAAATTAGATGGTTCCCTCGTTGAGTGTCCATGTTGCTGCTGCTTGTGTTAAAGCCACAGTGAGATGTCCACACTGGGTGGCTTGTTTAGCTAAAAACCATCGCTAAGCAGGGACGACCAGAGGCACGTCTGTTCTGGTCGCCGCCTCAAGCTGAAGAGAGGTGTTTGGCCGCTCACCCGTTTTGCTAGCCGGAAATGAAGGTCCGGGCTGAATAGGATATGTCATCCTGATTGGGTGAAATTCAGTGTTGAATTAAATTGCGCGCCAAAACAAAATACGAGATTTTCCTCTTCTCTACACTGTGTAAAGTTGTTTGGTTTAGGGTTTTCGGCGATATTATGATTTATTGCAGACAAGCTACGTTCCTTTTCTTCAGAAGTGTAGTAGTGTTTCTCCGGCTTCCCATCAAACCGGAGTATGGCACAAGGCAGTTTTATTGTGGGACCGTGCACGAATTGAGACTCACGCGCGACCGGTGTAAAAATAACTTGATACCGATTACATTTCCTTAATGAGGCGCCTCAGACACAAAGCAATGAATTTAGTTCTGCAAGCAGGTAAAAGCCAGTGGGAACGGCTTCATGTGGCCAAGTGATTAAGACTTTTTATCAACCACCCAGCTCGAATATCAGATGGCCTACCCGAAGGCGTGGTGATCAAAAGAATGATAATCGGTGTTTTTATGTTAATAAATTTTTGTCAAAATGTTTATTTCCGTTAAACATTGGTTCTCTTTCGGGCCTTTGAAAAAGCACAATAAAAAAGACTAAAAAGTATTATTCAGATAAAATACTTATTTATTTTATTTAATCATTTATAATAATCTATTATGTGTTTTTATATTGATTAACAAAATGCCAGTCTTTATATTGATTAACAAAATGCCAGTCTTTTGAAGTTAGTGGAAGAGTTTAATCTACGCATGTATGGGTATATAAAAGCTTTTTTTGTGGTTGTGGTTAATTGTTGGCATTGTGGGGAAATTCTGAAGTTTGTAAATTGACTCCTTTTCTTCTCACCCCTTTGATTTGTCTTCTTTTGTCTGTCGAAGCTGTAAGGGAATCAAGGACGGAAGATAAAAGACAAGGATACTTTTAGACTCAAATTTTATTTTAGGGGTTTACGACTATTCTGCGATGTAGAATATTTTCCTGAACCAAAAGAAATAGTCGCGTTTACCCCAGACACGGAGTTGAAGTATATCATTGAATCATCTTCGGTAATTATAAGTTCGAGGGTCCGTCGTGTGTCCCGCTAATACGAGCAGGAAACACAGCTTGCTGTTAAACCCTGAGACCTAACAAGCATGTGCGCTCCCTACTAGCAACCGAGAGAGAAAGGTCCGTCCAATCGAGGTGCCTCGAGGTAACAGAGGGAGAGTTTCTCCGTGGCGCCAGGAAGCCCGTCTTTTTAGGCATGCACCGATTTCGCTTCCTGTTAGAGGCCTCCCAAGAAACTCGTCGAATCAACCGAAAAGGACATCGAAACCAGGTTAACGAAAGCATGGACAGCTATCAATAGGCTATCGATTATATGGAAATCAGACCTAACCGATAAAATGAAACGCAGTTTCTTCCAGGCAGCGGTCACATCGATACTGCTATATGGATGCACTACATGGACGCTAACAAAACGGCTGGAGAAGAAGCTAGACGGCAATTACACAAGAATGCTACGTGCAATCTTAAACAAGTCCTGGCGGCAACACCCCACAAGACACCAACTGTACGGCCACCTGCCCCCTATCACGAAAACTATTCAAGTTAGACGAACCAGACATGCAGGACACTGCTGGAGAAGCAGAGATGAACTCATAAGAGATATACTCTTATGGACCCCCACACATGGCCGTGCAAAAGCGGGACGACCAGCACGAACATACATTCAGCAGCTATTTGAGGATACGGGATGTTGTCCTGAAGACCTACCTAGGGCGATGAACGATAGGGAGGAGTGGCGAGAGAGGGTCAGGGATATCCGTGCTACCAGCGCGATATGATGATGATGATGAAAGTTATTGTCTTTTTTTATTTTTTTAAAGAAATTCCCACGGATGTCAATTTCAAACTGCTAAACTAGAACAACAATATCCCAAACAACTGAGCCTGAATGCTTTTTTCTTTATTAATCACATTCTTAGAAATTGAAGCTACGAAAACGAAGAAAGAAAAAAATGCCTTGAAGAGCAACGTTTTATCTTGTTTTACCGTTTTTTGAATAAGAGAAATAAGGCATCCTTACGAACAAAATAAGAAAACTATTATAAAAAATATAAACAAAATCTAATTCTTTATAGAATTATCTTTAAAACATTTAAAATCATTTACCCGAAGCTTCATTAACAAACAAATAAAAGGATTGAGTTGAGTGAATGGCGCATGTTAACAAAACAATTAAAAAACAAAAATCTTTCAAATTTGAGGAAAAATGTCTTTAAAAAAAGAAACCTCATTTTTTATTACTTTTATGGAGTTGGTGTTTTGGTGGTCGTCTGTTTAGAAATTATGACGTTGGTAACTGACTTTTTCTTCCTTCTCCCATTCACTTGTTATCTTCTTTTTGTTTGTTGAAGCTGCAAAGGAATTAAGGACGGAAAGAGAGACAAAGATACATTTAAACTCAATTTTCATTTTCGGTGTTTACAACTATTTTCTGGGGTCGAATGTTTTCCTGAACCAGTAAGAATAGCCGTGCTTCCGACCGAAATGTTAAAGGATTCTCCGGGATCATTTTGGCAAATTGTAAATCGTTGGTATCGTGTATATGGGGTTTTAGGTTGCGCCATGTGTGTCGGTGGTCAGTCGGTGTGTCCAGTGTGTGACGTTGCCACGAGTGGGAGACATCACGCGCTGCTCAGCCAGAGGTCTTAGCAGACAAGTAGACTCCAGTTGGCTGCCAAGAGAAAAAGGAGCCGTCCGTCTCAGTCGAGGTGGTAAAGAATTCTGATGTGGAGTTTCTTTTTGGCGCTAGGAAGCCTATCTTTTCAGGCATGCGCAGGTTGTGCTACCGGTCAGAGGCCTCCAAGAAGATTGTTATTTTTGTAGTTATTTATTTTATCTCGTGTTTATTTTATTTTTTATGTTATTTAAAAAAAATTCCAATTCAATTCCCACACTTTAAATACCGATATTTAGCGGTGAGTGAAAAAACAAGGCAAAAAAACAACAAAAAAAAAAACCAACAAAATACACACACACACACACACACACACACACACACAAAAAAAAACAAAAAAACAACAACAACAAAAAGAAACAAAACATGGTGCTTTAGCAAGTGCATGTTTTTGTATATACGAATTAAATAAAACAAAAATCCATAATATTGGATATGTAGCTATTCTAAACCGTCAAAAATAAAGTGTAATTTACAAAGGATTTTTTCTTAGATGGGGCGCAAGGTCGTATGAATGGGGCACTTAATGAGACTCGAACTCACTCGTGAAGATTTGCTAGTCTAGCTTGCTAGCCAATACACCACCCGTGAGTAACCGGAAATCGAATGAAAAGAAAAATTTGCTTGGAATGAAAATGGCATTGCTCGAACATTTCCCCAAAATTCATACGTAATACGATTATTCATTTAGAACCAACCAAAGAGGTGACCAAGACTGTTTTGAAAACCTTATTTTTTGAGCCCATTAAATAATGTTTGTTGGACATTTCGGCTATTTTAAGTTCGACCGGGACATTTCGGCCGTGAATGTTTCGGCAGATTAATTCAACATGGAGATTTCCCTCACGCTATGATTTTAAAGGCAATTTAGGATAGCCTGGTAAACAATAAACGAAGTGAGTAGAAGGAAGTGCACAACCAAAGCAAAATTGTAAGCTGCAAACCAACAAGAAAGAACTCGACTCGGTTCTTAGAAAAATTAAAAATAGGAAAGCCGCAGGGCTTGACGAGATTCCCCCAGAAGTAAGGAAGACCAGAAAATTCGACGACATACTGCTCCGACACTGCAACGCAGTCCATAATCAAAATCCGATAGACAGATAGATGAAGGGATGCATCCTCCCCTTCCCTAAAAAGGGTGACCTCGGATTAGCCAAGAACTACCGAGGTATAACACTTACATCCATAGCAGCCAAAATTTACAATGCCCTTCTACGAAACCGCATAGAACCCAAAATTGATAACATCCTTAGGAAAAACCAAAATGGCTTCCGAAGAAATAGATCCATGACCTCATAAATATTGACCATCCGTAGAATCATTGAAGGCGTACGGGCAAAAGCCTACAGGCGACATTACAAAGGCCTTCGATTCCATTCACAGAGGGAAGATGGAACAAATCCTACTAGCATACGGTCTACCAAAAGAAACCGTAGCAGCAATAACGATTCTCTATAGAAACACCAAAGTGAAAGTACGTTCACCGGATGGAGATAGAGAATACTTCGACATTGTAGCAGGAGTACTACAAGGGGTCACGCTAGCCCCATACCTCTTTATCATCTGTTTAGACTACAATTACCGACACCGACTACGCCGATGACATAGCGATACTGGCAAATACTCCCAACCAAGCAGAAACACTATTGCATAGTTTGGAACAAGCCGCCGCAGGCATTGGCCTCCATATCAATGCACACAAAACTGAATATATGTGCTTTAGTCAAACAGGTGACATTTCTACACAAGACAGAACCTCTCTGAAACTGGTAGACAAATTCGCCTACCTAGGAAGCAGTGTCTCATCAACCGAAAAAGACATCGACACGCGGCTAACGAAGGCATGGACAGCTATCGATAGATTATCGATGATATGGAAATCAGACCTGACCGATAAAATGAAACGCAGTTTCTTCCAAGCAGCAGTCGTGTCGATACTGCTATATGGGTGCACTACTTGGACGCTAACAAAACCGCTCGAGAAGAAGATAGACGGCAATTACACAAGAATGTTGCGAGCAATATTGAACAAATCCTGGCGGGAACATCCCACAAAGCACCAAATATACGGCCACCAGCCTCCCATCACGAAAACTATCCAAGTTAGACGTACCAGACACGCAGGACACTGCTGGAGAAGCATGGACGAGCTCATAAGTGATGTACTCCTATGGACCCCCACATATGGCCGAGCTAAAGCAGGACGACCTGCTAGAACATAAATACAGCAGCTATATGAGGATACAGGATGTAGCCCTGAGAACCTGCCAGAGGAGATGAACGATAGGGAGAAGTGGCGAGAGAGGGTCAGAGATATCCGTGCTAGCGGCACGACACGACGACATGATGATGATGATTTTAAAGATGGAAATAGCTAACTCGATATAATTTACAATAAAATACAATTATTGCGTTGGTTGGAGCAAAAGATGATATTTAGTCGATTCCAACCCACTGGCCAAGTGGGTAGAATGTTCGCTAATAGTCCGGGAGACCTGAGTTCAATCCCAGGTCACGTCATACCAAAGACTTTAAAAATGGTACATGATACCTCCTTGCTTAACACTTAGCAATATGAGGTACGTATAAAGGGTAAAGTGGAGCAATCCAGGGAAAGGAGTAGAGCCCTCCCCTACACCTCGGTGTAGTAGCTATTGAAAAGAGAGCCTTCTAGTCACCTTCGACTAAGGTCGTCAACTTTACTTTTATATCCATTGATATATTAACATTGAATAAACAAAAGGAAAACAGGATAAGCTCATTTACACGTATAGGAACATTTGATACATACATAATATACATACAAGAAGTATTGACAATGATATATAAACACGTCCCAACAGATAGAATATGCACATACTGCTCTATGAACAAGTAAGTATTTGAAATGGTAAATGTCTGACTTAATGAAGTTGGACAATAAAACAGCCACAGCCAGGAGAGGAGACAACGTTTCTAACTTTCAAAGAACAAAGAGTACGTCTTTACTGTTCAAGGAATTGAGATAAAAGAGACCGAGATGTATTCTGGGGTTATCACATATCCTCGTTCACTGTGTCACCTTGTGGAAACGCCCATTTTTCAGGGGAGTCAATAAATGTTTCCCGACACAATTATATAAATTTAATGCAATTCACATAAATCTATGTTGTTTTCTGTTTTATAAATATATATTTATTCCATTCTTTTTACAAACCTTCAATGAACGTATAGATATGTATTTTAATACTCGTTGTTTACTGTTTTATCACTGGGTTTTTTTTTAATTTTATTTTATACGAAAACTAATTTTCTATTTTTTAATTTTTACAAAAAAAAATGGTAATTATAAAATGTTTAAGAATGTAATGATACAAACGTGACAAACGCAAATTCTCATTTTCGAATTTTTCTTTTATTAGCGGCAACTACTATGCTCGATGAAGGGGGAGAACAGTCTGGTCTTCAAAAAGAAAGTAGACAGTTCAACGGAAAACACCGGGAAAAATGACGCCTTTTTGGGAGAGTACGAAGTGAATCGTTAAGGCAAAACAAAAAATGGCACGACAAAAAGAGATTGTTTATAAACTGATTAAGTGTCCTCCTTTTGTCGTGTATAACGGAACTTTGATAGGGTTTATTAAGCCTTTTTTTGTATCATTTTTTAAATTGTTACTTGCGTGTCTACCTGGTTCCTGTCGTGGGATAAGATCAAGTGGGTTTTTGTATTGACAACTTGAAAATTGGTCTTCCTATATTTTTCGTATCTGAATATCAAAACTCATCGCTTCAATTATTAGAGAATGAGAAACACAATTCGAACGCTTGTAGCAGAGGAAACGTATAACAGTTTAATATTTCCTCGTGCCGATATTTATCCTACGCCCCACCAGCGCATGAATGTGGCACAAGGCCGTTTTTAAGGTGGGTCCTGTCGCAGGGCCGAAGCCCAACGCGACAGGCAGTTCCAAAAATGCCTCGGACCCTGTCGGCATTCCCCTTTTCGGGGCGCCTCAGGCGTCGGGCGATAAACCCAACCCCTCCGAAGAGGGTTAAAACCTGGGGGGACGGCCCCCTGAGGCCAGAGGTGGAACACACCGAACGAACTGTGCGGCACGCAACCACAGCAAGTCGAGAGCGCCCCACCACGGGACACTCGTGCCAAACACTATAAAACAGTTTACGACGAATAAGGAAAAAGCATTTCTTACCTGAGCAAACTTAATATAAAGGACACAAGAATTACCTGAAACGCTAAGAGTACATTCTGGTAAGATATTCCTATCAAGTAATTGAAGTATCCATTATAGAAAGAAAATTGTTGTATGACGACTTAAGTCAAAGCATGGTACCGTGCGTAGTGCAAAACGAGGTTTGTTGTGAGACGCACACACTTATGCGTACTTTCTAGTAGTCGAGCTCGGAACGAAGAGGAAGAGAATTTCGACCTTTCGCGCGTTTTATAATGTTACCTCGGCCCCATCACCAAACGGCCAACAGGAATGCTATTTTGAAAGCAAGAGATATAATCCTTACACTATGTTTGCTTTATTTTCAATTTCATATAGTCAGCAGCTTTTTGGACAGCGAGACAGAAGTAACTCACGTATTGAATAATGATAGAGAGGTTTCTTTCCTTCCTGCAATCAAATTTATTATGTTTTTGGTTTCTGTGTTATTGTCGTTGATCTTTGTTGCTCTTAATTTTGCCTGACTTTTTTTTTTGTCACGAAATTCGGTCGCTGCAAAAGTCAGTGGCTGGCTTGAAAAGTCAGCAAGGCGGTTTAAGGACAAGAGCCGCTTAACATTATTTTATCTCTTTAGGAGTTTTCACAGCAATAGTAACCCGTCGTCTCCACGAACGTCTGAGAGACAGCAAGTCTTCTGAGCTTTCAGGACATTCATAAGTATTCTGATAGCAGCAGTACTGTGGTCTGAACGGTCTCGATACTTTCTCAGTTAACAATTGCTAGTTCTATTTAGAATTTGACATTAATACTTGTTCTAGTGTTGTTAGCAAATACTAGTATTGTTAATTAATATTAGTTCTGTTTGGTTTGGTTTGGTTTGGTTTGGTTTCTTTGTTTTAATGGCATATCAACCTTTTTAGGTTATTTGATGCCAAAGACATTCTCCGAGAAGAACAGTAGTTGTACTATTTAACCCATAGCTGGGAGGATAAGGGGGTTCATACCTTTCCCAAGGGTATTTTCTCGAAAGTGAACGTAATAGCGCGACTGGAGTACGAACTGGCGTATTACGATTCCACAGTCCATCGCTTTAACCATTACACCACGATGACACCCCCAATATTATTTCTAGTCTTGTTAATAAATACTTGTTCAAGCATAGTTAATTAATACTAGTTCTAGCGCTGTTAATACTAGTTCGCTTGTTGGTGTTATGGGTAAAGCGAGGGACTGCAGAATCGTTGGAAGCGAGTTCGAACTCCAGTTGCGCTATTACGTCCACTTTTGGACAAATACCCTTGGGAAAGATATGAACCCTTATTCCCCCAGCTATGGGTTAAATAGTACAACTACTATTCTTCTGGGAGAATGGATTGTCATTAAATAACCTACAAAGGTTGATATTCCTTTAAACCAATATAGTGAACAATTTTGAGGAATTATTTTAAACTGGGATTGTAAAACGTTAAATCCTGTCTTCTCTTTTTGGATTCACTTGTTAACCATTTGTTTTGTGTCTTAATGTTTCCGAAGCATTTTCGTGTCAACAGAAACTTCGCACTAACAAAAATTTGTAGAAAAAGCAGACACAGTTTAGAATATATCTTTTTTGATGTGTCAAATTCTGTTGTGAAGTATAACTGATATGTTTCAAATCCAAGGGCTTAGAATACGTTGCAGAAGGGTAAGATATCTTCAAAGGGGTGAACTGGGTATGACACTTAACTGCATCTTATGGTGAGACTCCATTTCTGGAGATCTGGAAAGTGTGGAGTGCCCTTTCATTGCTATTATTCCCAGAGTGGTTTCATCTATAGGTCGAATAGATTTGTTTGTATTACATAAGAATACTTGAAACAACATGGGAGTAGTCCCCGTCGCATAGTAGGTAACTTGCTAGACTGCAACATCGTAGTAAGTTCGAGCTCCAGTCATGCTAGTCCAGTTGACTGGAGCTGTCGAATACAACGACTGCATCTCTGAAAAAGAGGTAAGAAACCCCCTCCCCAACGAGTGTCCCGGATATGACATTAAACAATCTGATGGCGAGGCTCCATTTGGGGAATGTGAAGTACTCCTTCATTGCCATTGCTTCCAGGTCCACTCTGACCTGGGGTGGTAGCATCTGATAGGGTCCTATCTATGGGTCAAGTAGAACTGGTTGACATTCAAACTCTGTGCAAACAAATGACTAGTTAGATTGACTTGTTATAAATAGAACTGTTTAATCATTTAGATGTGTGTAAACAAATGACTGAGGTCAAATTAAATTAGTTTGTGATATATAACAATACTTGGAATCATTTAACTTTCCAAACAAATGAGGAATATGGAATAGAATAATTAGTGTCAAATAGCAGTACTTGTAAGCACTTTATTGTTTGCGAACAAATGATCAATATTGAATAGAGTTAGATGGTAATGACTGAAACCATTTAACTGAGTAAAAATAGCCGCAATACAAGTGTGCAAATTAGTTCTAACAAATATAAAAATCAAATAACCAACAAAGTATTTACTTACAAATCATATAAAAGTAAAAAATAAAGTTGGCGACCTTAGTCGAGGGTGACTCGAAGGCTCCCTTTTCGATAGCTACTACGCCAAGGTGTAGGGGAGGGCGCTACTCCTTTCCCTGGATTGCTCCACTTTACCCTTGATCCTAACCTTATAATACTGAGTGTTAAGCAAGGTAGCATCAAGTACCATTTGTAAAGTCTTTGGTATAATTCGACCTGGGATTGAACCTTGGTCTCCCGGGCCATTGGCGAACAGTTTAACCATCATGACAAATCATATATATGTATATATATATATATATATATAATCATATATAATCATATATATATATATATATATATATATATATATATACAATCATATATATATATATATATATATATATATATATATATATATACATTTAAAGGTGTGTAAATAAATGACCGGTGCTGAATTGTTACTCTTACATAGCAATACTTGAAACCATTTAACTGCGTGCAAAAAACATGAGTTCAGGCTCGTTTAAAAATGTTATCAACGAAATATGTTCGCAAATCATATATTTAATATGTATGTATAAACAGGATTTGGCATTAAATAACCTACAATGGTTGATATGCCATAAAACAAAACAAATCCAAACCAAACTAACCTTTATGCATAAAATAACCCCAGAGGAGTTGACATGCTGTTAAAATCAATCAATCTATGAGTTAATGAAATATTTCATTGATATCAAATAACTTCATATATATATATATATATATATATATATGTTCGCCATTGCCCGGGGTTCAATCCCAGGTCGAGTCATACCAAATGGTACTTGATACTCAGCATTATAAGGTACGATTCAAGGGTAAAGTGGAGCAATCCAGGGAAAGGAGTAGCGCCCTCCCCCACACCTTGGTGTAGTAGCTATCGAAAAGGGAGCTTTCGGGTCACCCTCGACTATGGTATCTAACTTTACTTACTTTTTTACTATATATATATAATTATGTGTGTGTGTGTGTGTGTGTGTGTGTGTGTGTGTGTGTGTGTGTGTGAAGTCATATTTGTCAAGTATATTCACATGAGTTAATAGCTTAGTAGCAATTAATGTTAAAATCTTTTATGATATTTAGCCAAGAAAGCTATTATCAAAGTTACCACATTTACTTTAATTGCTTGATCATCTAAAATCGTTTTTGTTCGCTTATTTTATTTCTAATCAAAAGACTAATTAGCCAACAAAATGGGCATTTGAAGATGGAACAAAGTTATCAAGCCCACAAGGAGATTTGATTCATGACAACGCAAACAACTGAAAGCACTCTGTCACATTTGACGCAGTTAGGAAAAATTTCCAGACATGTAAAGTTCATTTCTGACATATAGTTCAGCATTTTTGTCTCACTTTATAGTACAGTATCTGAGTGCTTTGCCAAAGATCAAAGTGATTCTGTGAAAGTTCCAGTGGCTTAGTGGTTAGCGTTCTGGACTGTTACATCGTAGTAAGTAAGTTCGAACACCAGTCGCACTATTACGTTCACTTTCGTGCTAATACCCTCGGGAAAGGCACGAACCACCTTATCCCTCAACAATGGTTTAAATAGTATCACTACTCCCGTTCTGCAAGGATGGCTTTAGCATTTAGTAACCCACGAAGGTTGATATAACATTAAGGCAAAGAAACCAAACTAAACCAAATCTTGAAACCACACACCTGTGTACAAATTATTTGAATTAGATAGGAATACTTGATGCCGCACAGGAAGGAGGAAGTCTCCGTGGCGTAGTGGCTTACGTGCTGGATTGCAATATCGTAGTAAGCAAGTTCGAAATCTAGTCACGCTATTATGTTCACTTTCGGACAAATACCCATGCGAAAGGTGCAAACCCTTTTATCCCCTCAACTATGGGTTAAATAGAGTCCCTATCCCCTTTCTACAAAGATGTTATTGGCATTAAGTAACCCACAAAGGTTGACATGCCATTAAGGCAAAGAAACTGAAACGAAAATTATCTTCTCTGTCTAGGATCAGAGTGTAGTATCTGTACAGTAGAAAACACAGAATTATTTTAAAAACTACATTTATTTATTGATTGATTAATTTTAACGATATGTCAACCCGTCTGTGGTTATCTAATGCCAAGAGGTTAGAGATTTATATATTCATATGTACATTTTTTGTGTAGTCTTTTAAGATATTGTGTGTACCCACGATTATATGGTATCAAATTTTCCTGTGTGATACAAATAATTTGTAAACAGCTCTGTTAGTCCGATAGATGAAACCCTAAAAGTTACTAACACTCTAGGTTAGTGTGGACCTGGGAGTAACGGCAATGGTTGGTAGTCCAAACTCTCCAAGTTTCCAGAACTGTAGCCTCGTCTTCAGATGAAACGTAGTGTCATACACAGGACACTCGGAAGAAAGTTCCTGTAGCGTGGTCGCTAACATGGTGGACTTCGATAACGTTGTAAATGAGTTCCAGCTCCAGTTGGGCTAATATGTTCCCTTTCGGACTAGTGCCCTTGGAAAAGGTACGAACCCCCAGGTACGGGTTATTTAGAACCAATATTATTCTTCTACAGGGATGGCTTTGACATTAAATTACCCACAATTGTTGATATGCCATAAAGTAAAGAAACCAAACCACAATGCCTATTTTTAGAGGGGGGTACCTCTGTGTAGGGGGTACAGTCAGCATATTCTAAGCCTCGCCGTCAGGGTAGTTAAAAACTCTACGTTTATAGCAGTAAAATATATAAAATAAAAAGAAAGAATAAATTATTCTAATAAACATGATATGGCTTCAGTTCTTGCCCTAACCTTTTACAGAAAGAAACCGAACGCTAAATACCACGAAGATTTTCGTCCAAGGCATATGAAATAAAACCAATGTGTAAAAAGCAAACAAACAAACAAACAAACAAACAAAACAAAACAAAACAAAAAACAACAAAAAACAATGTGTTGGTTTCTTTTATTTTTGTTTTAATTTAACCAACATGCAATACTAATACCCCAAACCCCAGTCGCCTGGAGCTGTAGAATACTCCTACTGTATCCCTGAATGTTAGCATTAACCCATCTCATTGTGAGGCTTCAGTACTGGACCTTTAGAGCAATGTGGAGTAACTGTTCATTGTCATTACTCCGAGGTCCACACTTACCTGGAGTGGAAGTACCTGTTAGGGTCCCATCTGTGGATCAAATAGAAATATTCAATCATTTACTATACTTAAAACTATTTAGCTATGTGAAAACAAATCACTGATTTTAAATTAAACTATATGTGTTAAGTAGCAATTCTTGAGACCGTGCTCCAACAGGACTCTAAAGAAACGCACGAAAGAAAAACTAGATGGGAACTATTCAAGAATGCTACGTGTTATTTTGGACAAATCCTGGAAGCAGTTCTCTATAAAACTTTTAGTTCCTATCTTACAAACCATTCAAGTTAGTGGAAGAAGATATGCTGGGCATTGCTGAAGAAGAAAGGACCTTTTCCTAGGGACTCCCACACATGGCCACACCAGCACTGGCCGAGCAGCAAAGACTTCTATCGGCTCATTGCGGATATTGGATGCAATATGGAGGACTTACCAGGAGCGATAGACGATTGGGACGGATGAAAGGAGACAGACAGACAGACAGACAGAGACAGTCTGGACATTTCGTTCTTTCAGCACGACTTGATGATAAGGATACAATGAATTTACCCTCTACTTTTTCTAGTCTGCTCGTAGCTTAGGGGTTGAGTAAATACACACTAGATGAGTAAAGTACTTATTCCTTTTTTAAAAATACCAAATACAAGAAGTAGTAGTTTACTAAGCTTTGTGCTTGAAGCACAAGGACGTATTAATGGGACCCACAGTGAGACTCGAACTCAGTCGTGAAGGCTTGCTAGTCTAACTAGCTAGCTAACCATTACACCAACCGAGGCATCCCAAATAGTAGACAAGCTTTATACTTAAATTCTCGATAAAATCACTGTCGGATTCTTCACACGTTAATACCTTCATTGTCGTCTGTAGAACTGAGACTAATGCAGTTTATTTTGCTTAGAATTTTTATTAGTTTTATTTCACTCGATAGTAATTTTTGGCCAGTTGCCAAGTTTCCACTTATGACGTATAAAACTGTTTCTTTAACATTATACTTGATTAAAATTCTTGTATTTTTTCTTCACTCAAAGGATTTCTCGTGCAGTAAATGTTTAATAAAAGACTGACTGAATATTTCATTTGGCACGTAGTGTAGTTGATTCGAAAAGATTTAAACCGTTGTACTCAAGAGCAGGATTACTGTAGCTGGCTGAGGTCAACTGAGTTTGATTGACAGGTTATAACTCTAAGGTCAGTTGAGAGCTCGGTCGGAAGATTCTAAATCTCGTGACCAAAAATTCTAGAAGTTAAAAAATAGATTTTAACTTTGAATTAGTTATCCAGGGGAATTGAGACCCACTCATCAGTAAAAGTTGTGCAATCGTAATTTTAACCGATGTTCCCAGGCTGACTCCTGGTATCGTACGAGCCGGTTATACATTAGAGACTTCTTAGATGAATAAAAGAAGTGTGCTGACATAAGATGTCTTCGTTATCATTATTTTTTAGCGAGAATAGGAGAAGATTGAACAGCAAAGCAGATGGAACAGAGAGAAACAGCGTGGAGCGGTGACGTGAACAAGGTGGCTATCCAGCATAGATATTTCCTTCTTTTACAACCTTAGTTATATTTAGGAAAAATCAGTACATGAGAAAATATTCACGAATATGTTTGATGATTTATTTTTTTTGAATAGTCGACCATAGTCGAGGGTGACCCGAAGGCTACCTTTTCGATAGCTACAACATCAAGTTGTAGGGGAGGGCGCTACTCCTTTCCCTGGATTTCTCAACTTTACCCTTGATCCGTACCTTGTTATGCTGAGTGTTAACCAAGGAGGCATCAAGTACCATTTTTAAAGTCTTTGGTATGACTCGATGTGGGATTGAACCCAGGTCTCCCAGGACATTGGCGAACACTCTAACCATTAAAGAGACTAAATAAAACAATTACATTTATTTACATATACGAGGTCTGTCTCTAAAGCTACGAGGCAGTGTGATGGGCTAAAGAAGGATAAGTAGATTGTGTTATCATTCAACACGATATTTTGGGAGTATATAATTGTAACCTTAGCTTGTTGCAACCATTGCATTTTTTTTCACATGTTCATCCTCAAGTCAAATAACCCATATATGAGGTCAGTCTGAAAAGTAACCGGACTGGTTATGCTGATTAAGCTGTGGACAAAGGAGTGATAAGGAGATTTTGTTAACATCAGGCTGTTGAAAATTGCACGCTTTGTAGATAATAATACGAATAAATAAATAAGGGACTAGTTATCTCCCTTGGACCAAGCACTTTTGTTTTCCAAGTTGATGGTTTGGTTTCTTTGTTTAATGGCATATCAACTCTTTAGGTTATATAATGCCAAAGCCATTCTCCTAGAAGAACAGTAGTGGTAATATTTAACCCATAGCTGGGAGGATAAGGGGGTTCATACCTTTCCCAAGGGTATTTGCCCGAAAGTGAACGTAATACCGTGACTGGAGTACGAACTCGTGTACTACGATTCCGTAGTCCATCGCTTTAACAATTACACCACGAGGACACCCCCACTTTCCAAGTTGAGTTGTATCGTCGAGGTAAATGATACACATAGAAGAATGAGTGTTTAATATATTTATTCAGCACCAGTATCCTATGCTAACGAATACATGCATGAAGCACAGTACAATAAGTTACAAACAATTCAAAAGACAACTAACAAGAAATAGGGGAGGGTCAAATGCCGTATAGCCAAAGGAAGTAAGATCATTCCGGATATTAATCAGCTTAATATCGACTTAGTAATCAACGGTATTTGTCGCACTCCCCACCAAACGGACGAGTACGATACAAGGCTTTTAAAAGTGGGTCCGGGCGCAGGACCCTACCCCAGACGCGCCCGGCATTCCAAAAAATGCCTCGGGCACCGTCGGCATTCTCCTAAAAAGAGTTGCCTCAAGCAGCCGGTGATAAACCTAGCCCCTTGAGGAAGGTTAGAGTATGGGGGACGGCACCCTGAGGCTCGAGAAATGTCAGTCTCGGCCGTGTGATGCGAATGTTAGGCTTCCCTGGCACCTGCACCAGGCAGCCTCGACTGACAATAGCATCCAGAGAAATGACACACCCGAGTAGACCCGTGTCGTTGATACCATGAGCGGTCGAAGTATGCTTAATCTAGTGGACTTAGTTATCAACGGTATTTGTCCTCCGTCTAACCAAGCGGACGAGTGTGGTACAAGACTTTTTTAAAGGTGGGTCTGGGTGCAGAGCCGTAACCCAGACGTGTCCGGTGGCTCCCAAAATGCCTTCGGCCACGTCGCCTTTCCCCTAATAAAGGGCGCCTCAGGCGCCTGGCGATAAATCTAGCCCCGAGGAGGAGGGTTAGAGCCTGGGAAGACGGCCCCCTGAAGGTCGAGGTACGTCAGTCCAGAGACGAGACATACCCGACCATGCCGTTGATACTACGGCCGGCCGAAGCGTGACCCATCTACTGGATCCAGTTGATTGAAATCAGCCGGACTTAGTCATCAACCGTTGAAGCTAATCGTAGTCTATTTTAAGGCTATGAGCCAGTCCATCTGGTCGAGTGATAAAGGGATGCTAGCTACTCTACAACAAGTTGCAGAGGGAGCAAGGACCTATTATTGATCTTCCCTCCTTTTCTTATTTGAGTTCCTGTAAATCAGTTATGCTGGATAAATATATATTTCTAACCGTGTTTTTTTAAACAAAAACGATACCTCGTTTTGTTTATGCTTCTTGAATGAATGATGTTTTATTGTCACCACCAAAAGGTTAAGGTAGAACGTTTTCGTTCTTTTATTCTACATGCGTTGGTCCCACTGACTATTTTATTCAACACAAACATGATATCTTAGAAATATATAACTATCATCTTAGTCTTCTGCAGCCATTGCGTTTTTTTTTTTCACATCCTATTGTTCACACTTGTTTTCAGATCGTTCAGTTACAAACACTGAGGAAAGAATGATGAATTCTGAGCAACGAATAAACCTAAAAATTTTGGTTCTGTTAGTGAAAACTCCGTCACAACAACTTGAAATGCTTCCGCAAGCGTATGGAGAAAATACCATATTGTGCAAACGTGGCACAAGAAGTTCAAAGAGGGTCACGAGGAGATGAAAGATGACTCTAGAAGCGAGAGGCTTTCAACAAGCAGGACTGAAATCCTGTTGAGTGGTTAAAGCAAGTGATGTGTGGCGATCGTCGGTTGACTGTTCAAAATATTGCAAGACAGCTGAATTTAAAAAAAGGACAATTTGAAAGATTATGACTGAAGATTTGGGCATGTCTAAAAGATTATCACAGAACATTTAGACATGTTTGAAAGATTATCACTGACGATTTGGGCATGTTTGAAAGTTTATCACAGAAAATTGGAGCATATTTGAAAGATCATCCCTAAAGATTGGAGCATGTTTGAAAGGTTATCACTGAAGAGTTGAGACATGTATGAAAATTAACGGGACTAAGTATGTTGAGCATCAGACAGTCCTTGGCTGAGAGGAACATCATTATACTGGAACGACCTCCCTATTCACCTGACCTTACTTCTAATGACTTTTTCTTTTACACAGGCTCAAGAAGAACATCAAAGGGACACATTTTGAAGGCATAGAAGCCACCAAGAGGACGGTAATGAAAAGCATATCAGAAGAATCCTTCCAGCAGTGCATAGAAGCGTAGCAGAGAAGGATGAGAAAGTGCATTAGACTGAAGAGGGTAATTATGTAATTTTTTGTTCGGAATTGTGACATTATGTGTGATAATAGTCCCATTACTTTTCAGACAAGCCTCGTAGTTACCGAAGTTCTTTATTCAACTCTTTAAAAAATTTGCTCGGATTAAACTAACCATTAAGGGATTGTTTGGCTTCATTCTTTAATGACACCTCAAACATCATGTGCTATTTAATGCAAAAGCCATCCCAGTAGAAGAACAGTCGTGGTACAGTATACTATATAACCCATGGCTGAGGATGGGGAGATAAGAAGGTTCAAATCTTTCAAAAGGGTATTAGTGTAAAAATGAATGCAATAGTACGACTAGAATTCAAACTCGCTTGCTACGATGTCGTAGTTCAGCACGTTAGCCACTACCCCACGGGGATTCATTTAGGCATGTTCAAAAGTTTTCATTGCTTTATCGGTGGGGCTAAGAATAAGCTGAGAGTATCCCCCCAGCTGAGGAGTAAGACTACCCCCCCGCAATAAAAAAGTGGTGTCCCGGTTATGATGTAACATATTTACCCTCGACCGAGCCGTCAATCAAGAGATGCACCAGTGTAAATAAGCGGAATAACAACGAAACAGGTGCACCCAGTTGAAGATATCGGAATATCACCTTAATCTGTGGACATGGTTGAATTCGGTGATGGTGGCAGATGCGTACGCCCCAGGTGCCACAGACGGCTTGGGTCAGTTCGAGTTCCAGTTGCAGTTGGAGTCAGTTGGGGACAAGATGCCGAATTGAGAGCCAGCAGCAGATTGAGGGCCTTGGGCCCTCAGTGACCCACAGTTGAGCAGCCCTGTCAGAATGCGAAAGAAGTGCTGCTATGGTCAGAAGAACTTTGGGTCAATATGTAGCAGTCTGTCCCCGTTTCCAACTCACCTCTCATACACAACCAGCATCAACCCTTTCGAGAATAAAGTGTGAGAGGTATATTTTTCTAAAGAAGTGTGTTCGTTCGTTCGTTGAAGTTCATCATTATTGTTGACTATGTTTCCGCTTATATTTATATTTGTATAGGTATTCGCATAGTTGTATTACTGCTATACAGCAATGACACGAAGCTGTATCTTATAGTGAGGCTCTAGTTTTGAATGTCTAAGGAGTGCAGAGTACCACTTCTTGGTCCACTCTAACCCGATGTCTTCATTCCTGTTAGGGTCATGTCTATAGGTCAAATGTTTCATATTCGATGTCACATAACTGTGAATTATTTGCATTAAGATGAGTTATTTGAAGCTATAACTGTTTGCTTTATCATCAGTAACTTGAAACCATATTACCATGGCCCAGTTGGCTGGGGCTGTAGAATACACTGACTGCACTTCTGCAGAGGGGTAAGACCCCCCCAATGAGTGCTCTGGATATGACACTTAACAATCTGATGGTGAGGTTCCAGTAATGCTCGGGCCTTGGGGAAAGCGGAGCACCCCTTCATTGCAATTGCTCCCAGGTCCATTCTGGACCGGCGTGGGAGCACCTGATAAGGCCCAATCTATCGGTTAAATAGAACTAACGCTATACTTATGCTAAACTGAATTATTTGACTAAAATGAATAGCTTGTAATAGAAATGTTTTTGACAATTAATCCGTACTTACAATTAAACTGCGTGCTTATCCTAAACTGAATTATTTGAAATTGAACTGTTTTTGAAATTGAAACTGTACTTATACTAAACTGATTAGTTTAATATAGAACTGTTTTGACATTTAACTGTGTGTAAACAAAATCTGTACTTACACTAAACTGAATTAGCTGAATTAGAACTGCTTGACTAAACTGAATAGCTTGAAACAGAAATGTTTTTCACAATTAAACTGTACTTACATCTAAATGCGTGCTTACGCTAAACTGAATTGTTTGAAATAGAACTGATTATTCACATAAAAATGGATTTGACGATAAATAACCTACAAAGGTTGATATGCCATAAAACCCAACCAACCAACCAACCAACCAACCATATTACTATTCGTAAACAAATGACTCTTATTAACTAGTAATAACTACTTGCAACCATTTAGTTGTGTATAAAATATTAGCATTAGATATGAATACTTAAAACCATTCAAGTGTGTGAAAATTATTTGTATTAGATAGGAATACTTGATAAAATATGTACCGTGTGCAAAAAGCTCTTAAGAAACAACTAAACGAAAAATGTAAACATGAACATACAATGAATGCGATTCCTCAACCTCTAGGATTGATATGCCGTTAAAATTAATTAATCAATCAACCCATTCAAAAGAAAAATCCCAGAAAAACTCATCGTTTAAAAACGTAATTAACATTTCAAAAATTGTTTTTCATGAGTTTTTTCTTTTACTATTTGTGGAAATTTGTTAAGGAACTGGTGATCCTGTTTCACCGAATATCAGCAGCCCCTTGGGGTCACGTGGTGTCCACTATAAAAAGAGCTCCATCTGAAGGTTCTTCCTCTTTTTTCCACTCCCACCGCTGTTAGCAACAGGGCCATATCGTAGCAGCCCTTGACGGCAAACGTATTTGTTACCCTCATCACCAGCCAGGAGCCAAGAGCAACGAGCGCACGTGCTGAGATAAAAGGAACCAGGATCACAACTAAGTTCCCGCAGGCATTTTATCTGCAAAACCCTACACAACAAAACCTTACACCTTATAACCTAACCCTACAAAACCCTACATAACCTAACCTTACAACCTTACAACCTCACAAAACCTTACAAAACCTTACTCTTATACACATACCACTTATCAGAACATTGAACTCTTTTTTGAACTCTTACAAATTCGTTGTTTGTTCATTTGGTTTTTAAAACCCTGTTTGTTGCTTGTTGTATATAAAAAAATTTTTACACAAAAAGTCGTTCGTCTCCTTTCTTCAAAAGCTGCCACCCATCTCCTTACTGCGGTCGAAGTACGGTTTATTCTTTTACAAAACGTTGGAATTAAACTGGGTTTTTCGGGGCTTGTAAAAATCCCTATATATTAAAAATTTTTGACTAAAAATTTTAATAATCTTAAAGTAGAACTAGACAGTTATCTTACTATACACTGTAAGACTATATGATGGCAGAGAAGATGCAATCACTTCCCACTTATAAATGAATTTTATTTACACTAAAAACAAATCTTAAAAATGAAACAAAACTTTTCATTTGAGAAAAAAAAAACGAAGCAAACATTTTTTTGTGTCAATATCCGGCATTCGTTTATTATTAGTATTATTTTACTGATTGTAAGTTTTTAAACCAGATCTAACTGGTTGTTTTTCATTGGAGTTTGAGTGACAGCAAGTCTTCTCAATCTCCAGGACTCTTCTAAGTATTCGAGCCGATTTTTGTAATGCTCTGGTTTGGACAGTTTCAGTTCTTCCTCTAATCTCCCGTTAATACATTTTATTTTCTTCCAACAATGACTGGTATCATTGTCACTTTCATGTTCCACAATTATTATTATTATTATTATTATTATTATTATTATTATTCATTGCAAATTTTTCACATCAGCATTAACTGATGGTCTTTCACTGGAATCTGAGTGACAGCAAGTCTACTCAAGTCTCCAGGACTCTTCTCAAAATTTTGGCTGACTTCAACAATGCTGTAATTTGGAAGGTTTCCGCTTGTCTTCCGATTTCCGCCCTCAGCCCTCTTACTAAACCTTTGGGGATCGTTCAAAGTGCACAAGTTACTATTAGTATCTCTGCCACCTTCATGTTTGATAGTATTTTTAGTTCTCAGGCAAAATCTTAGTATTTGTCTTTCTTTTTTTTTTTTTTTCGTTTTCTTTGATTTTCACTGCATTTATTATTATCATTTTGACTTTTATTTATTATTATTACTTTTTTGAGAGCTCTTCGCACCAGCGTTATCCGATGATTTCTCACTAGAGTTTGAGTGACAGCAAGTCTCCTCAAGTCTCCAGAACTCTTCTCTGTATTCTAATCGATCTTAACAATGCTGTAGTTTAGATGGTCTCTACTCGTCCTCTTACCTCCAAGTCCTCCAGTCCCTGTACCAATCCTTTGGTAACTCAACTGAGAGCACCAATTACAGTTGGTATCACCGTTACTCTCATGTCCCACAGTTTTTTCTGTTCCCTAGCAAGGTCCAGGTATGATCTTTCTTTTCGCTTTCTTTCAATTTTAGTCTTTGTTCTGCGGGAAGGGCAAAGTCCACTATCCGACAGGTTTTTTTTGGCTATCGCTAGGTCTGATCGTCTGGCCGAGATTAGGTGATCCGTCAAAATCCCAGAGAACTTTATGCGTCACATTCTCCAGGTTTGATGCTGGGTTGTGCATTTACCATTTGTTCGTATGGTCAAATTTAAACTTCTTACACAATTCACAGTGTATTAACTTCCCCACCCAGTCGTGAATAGTTTTATACTCTTTATGTGCTAATTTGCTGCATTCGCTTATTATGTGATTGATCGTTTCGTCTCTATCACCACATAACATACATTGGCTACTTTATGGCGTCTTGTCTATTCTTGCTTTGATATAATTGGCCCTTGTGGCGTTGTTTTGTATGACTATTAGAAGAGATTCAGTTTCTCTTTTAAGGTTTCCTTTTCTTAGCCACGTCCACGTTTTCTCATGTGAGATGTCGCTTAAAACGCCCATAGAGTTATTTTTCTTCCCACATTTTTTCTGGTTATTCTCGTTCCACTGGTACTCGTATCGTTTCTGGTGGCTGTAATTAGTCTTCCTTCGTGCTTTTCTATGTAGTCTACGAGTCGTTGTATCGATGTGTCAACGTTGTCTTCAAAGCTGGTAAGTCCTCTTCTCCCCTCTCTCCTTGACACGAGTGGTCTGTCAACGTCATCTCCGGGATGCAATGCCTTTTTTCTTGTTCTCTTGATCCATTTGTTTAAGTTCTTCTCTGGTCCACTTCAAGAATAGTCTCGAGTATCTTACAAGGAGGACATCCCAGGTATTTATCTCTTTGACAAGGTTCCTGCTATAGAGTTTTGTCTTGCGTAATTTTCTGTTTCTTTTGAGATACTCTTTTTAAATTTTTTCTTTCATTTCTACTTGTTTGATGGTGTCAGCTTCCAAAATCCCCAAGTATTTGTAGGTTTCCTATTCTCCGGGCGTTCTGGTTACTACTTGATTTGATAGTTCGACTCCTTCCGTCATTTGTCGTTTGCCACTTTTTGTCACTATTTTTCTATGCCAAATTCCATTTATATATCTTGAGTGTATATTCACACAGTTTGTATTAGGGTTTCCAATTCTTTTACGTTTTTTGCAAAAGTTTGATGTCGTCCATGTACATCAAGTGGTTGATCTTTTCCTGCGATTTTCTGGGTTTGTATCCGGCTGTGCATTTCCTAAGGATGTGCTTGAGTGGCCTCATGGCTATCACAAATAGTAATAGTGATAGTGCATCTCCCTGGAATATGCCTCTTTGGATCTTTACCTCTTCAAAGCTTTGTCCTCCTGCTGTTGATTCCACTCTCCTGGTTGGCATGGTCTTCTCGATAAACTGTACGATTTAGTCTGGTATTTTATACATTTTGAGACAGTGTTGTGTCCAGCTTTGGGGGACTATATCGTAAGCTTTTTGTAGTCGATAAAGGCCATAGCTAGATTTTTCCGTCTCGTTTTACTTTCTTTGATGATGTGTTAATCTATATGTAGTAGTTTCTCAGTGCCTCAGGTTCTCTTACAGCATCCTTTCTGTTCGTTGGGGAAGATTCCGGGTCTATAGTTGGTTGGGGCAGTTCCTTTGAGGAGGTCTTTTTGGATTAGAGTGGTCTTTTCTTTGGCTATCCATTCGAGTATCTCAGTTTTCTGCATGCATTTATTCATTTCAGTAGCAAGTCAGTCGTGTATGGAGGTGAATTTTGTAAGCCAAAATCCGTATATGCTATCACGGCCGGAGGTTTTCCAGTTTGCTATCTTTTAATTGTTTCCTTGAGCCCGTCGCGGTGTATGTTCACCTGATAGCCTTCTTCGAGCATTCGCAACTTTGTTTCCATGTTGTTTATCCATTCAGGGTTTTTGTTATGATCTTTCCGTTTCCATATTTTGCTCCAAAATCTTCTTGAGTTTGCCCATTCTCCCCCTAATTGTTGCTAGAACTTTTTTTCGTTGTTTTGGAACGTCCTGTTTTGTCTATATTGTTTGGTCTTGTTTCGGTATCTTTTTAGTCTTCCTTCTTTCGCTAGTATTTTTTGGTTGGTCTCCTTAACATCTTTTTGAGTTCTACTTGCTTTGCTTTTTCAGTTTCGTCCGAAAATTTCTTTATGTTTCGTTTTAGTAGTCTTGCTTGATGTAGTAGTCTTTTTATCTGTGATTCAAGTCTGAGTTTCCACCCAGGTTTTGACTTTCTGTCAGTGGTCTTCAAGGGGGACCCCGATTTTTTCATAGACTAATTTTGCTCCTGCGTATATCAAATCGTTTAACTCCATGATGTCGTTTGTCGGATATTTGTCAATAAGTCGTTCACTTTCTCGGTTTCGGACTTGACTCTCCTCCAGTTTTGGTTCCTGAGAGAAGGCAATGTAGTTTTCTTTTCGTGTGTTTACGGTGCATGAGGGTTGTTGATGTGTTTGCCAATATATGTTAGTGGATTTCCAGTATTTTTAGGCCAGAAAACCAACCATTCTTTGTTATTGTCCTAATCTGGTCAGCGAGTTTTTGGTTTGGTGCCTTAAATCTAGCGAATTCTGTCCAGATTTCTGTCATTCTTTTTCTATACTCTCTTTTTGCAGGGTTGCTTTTAAAATTACAGTATAATCCTATTTACCAACCCCTCCGCTCGGGCAAGATATATCATTAGGTCAAGTTTTAAGCGGAGTTTAGCAGGTTTGAATTTAGAGTTTTTCTTCTCCTAGACTAGTTGCCTCACCAAGGCTGAAGAACCAAGTCTGTCCTACTATTTACCCATAGCTGGAGGGAGAATAATTGGATTCAAACCTTTCCCAAGGGTAGTAGTGCTATGTGAAATGCAATCAGTCTCGTCCAGGATTTGAACTCGTATCCTACGACGTTAACAATTACACCACGGGCACCTCCATCAGTTTTAAGTATATAAGGGAGCCATTTCTCTAGAATGAATTTAAAAAATGTAGATAACGTAAAGGCAATGGGCATTGAACAAAACAATTAAGGTAAATCGGCTTTTACCAACAGAATAAATAGCCAGAACAAAAGGACACCCTAAATGTCGCTAGGTCGCGTTGAATAAGCTAAATTAGAGCCAGAAGAGATAGGAAACGCGTAATGTATTTTCTACCGCAGAGCTTATCACGTGACATATATATATATATATATATATATATATATATATGTGTGTGTGTCTGTTAAGATAACGTACTTCCATATGGTCGCATTTTAAATATATGTATCAATACCAATAGCGAATTACGTCGATCTATATTGTTACATAGAGCTCTTTTTATTTAAGAAAATTCTATGGAATTATATACACATTTAAAAATGTGATAAAAGTATGACAAAAAGAACTGGGTTATTTAATGTTTTGGCACGAAATAACCCACTTCTTTCTGCCATACTTGTAGTAGAACAGCGGTGATACTATTTAACTCATAGCCGGCGTGATAAGAGGATTCATACCTTTCTTAAGGTTATTAGTTCAAAAGGAAAATTAACAAGGCGACTTGAGTTCGAACTCGTTTAATTTGGGACTGCAGTCCCACACTTTACCCATTACACTACGAGGAGTCCTGGCGAATCAGGGAAAATGTAATTTTTTTCTGTAATTATTATCCAGTCTCTTTTATGATCCAGTCACGTGGCATTGGTAGATTCAGTAAATGAATTTAATTGTTATTAAATATTTCTTAACTCTCTTCCGACCTAATTGCTGAGGAGCGGCTGTAGAATACTCCAACAAAACCTCTGCAGAGAGATCAGACCTCTGCAACAAATATCCTGAGTATAAGACAAAACTGTATTTAATGGTGAGGCTCCAGTCCTGTAACTTTGAGGAATGTAGATTACTACTTCATTGCCATTATTCCCAAGTCTACTCTGATCCAGACGAGTTGTACCTGATAAAGTCTATTCTATAAGTCAAATAGAACGGTTCAAGCATTTACTAAAGATTATCCTTATTAGTTATTTAAAACCACGCAACAGTATGCAAATCATTTACGTTACATAGGAATACTTGATAAATAGAATTATAAGTGTTAAATAGCAATACGTGAAGCCATTTAACTGTGTGAAACAAATGATTGATATTGAACAGAATTATTAATGTTAGATAGGAATACTTGTAACCATTTAACAGTGTGCAAACAAATGATTGAAATTTGATAGAATTATTAATGCTTGATAGGAATATTTGTAGCTGTTTAACAGTGTGCACACAAATGATTAGTATGGAACAATTATTATTGTTAGATTGGAATACTTGTAACTATTCAACTGTGTGTAAACAAATGAGTTCTAACGACTAGTTTAAAAATAAGATAACCCACAAATTATTCGGTAGGAAATTATATATATATATATATATATATATATATATAAACAGAATTTGACATCAAATAACTCACAATAGTTGATATGCCATTAAATAACAATTAACCAACCAACCAACCACCAAACGATTAACTCTCACCATAAATACTGCTATATGGATGCACTACATAGACGCTAAGTAAACGTATGGAGAAAAAGCTTGACGGAAACTACACAAGAATGCTGCGAGCAATATTGAACAAGTCATGAAGGCAGCACCCTACAAAGTAGCAGCTGTACGGCCGCCTACCACCCATCACGAAAACTATCAAAGTTAGACGAACCAGACATGCAGGACACTGCTAGAGAAGTAGGGACGAACTCATATGTGACATACTCCAATGGACCCCATCACATGGACGAGCAAAGGCAGGACGACCAGCTTTGAACCTACATGGAACAGCTCTCTGCCGATACAAGAAGTAGCCTTGAAGACCTACCAGAAGCGATGGACAATAAAGAAGAGTGGCAGGAGAGGGTCGGAGAGATCTGCGCTGATAGCACGACAGGATGATGATGATGAATGATACATAGCAATACTTGGAACCATTTAACTTTGACTTATGCCAAATAGAATTGTTTAAAATAAAACTGATTGATCGTTTAACTGCGCATCTACAAAATTTGTTTACAAATCATATATTCAATGGGGGGGTGTCTTCGTGGTGTAATGGTTAAAAGGATCGACTGCGGAATCGTAGCGAGCAAGTTCGTACTCCAGTCGCGCTATTACGTTCACTTTAGGGTAAATACCCTTGGGGAAAGGTATGAACCTCCTTTTATCCTTCCAGCTATGGGTTAAATAGTACCACTACTGTTCTTTTAGGATAATGGCTTTGGCATTAAATAACCTACAAAGGTTGATTTGCCATAAAATAAAGAAACCAAGCCAAACATATATTTAATGTATATGTAAAAACAGGATTTTTGTCATTAAAAACTAACAATGGATTATATGCCATGAGATCAAACCAAACCCAACCCAACCCAACCCAACTTACCCAAACCAAACTTCTCAGGTTGTCTGACCGATATATACGTATGTGTATATTATTTTATGCATAAGGAGATATCCTCATCACCATATCAGCTTTTGTTTCTCAGTTTACTGCGGGACTTAAACACCTCCTCCAGGTCTCATGGTGAGTAATGAGCCTTACACTGTCACTCTGAACCATGACATATTGGCTGGAGATTTGAATTCAGTTTTTTTTCTCTTACGCTAGTTGACTCACCAAAACTAAAGGATGAAGTGTATCCACGTATTTTACCCATCGCCGGTGGGTAGAGGAAGAATAAATGCAATTATGTCTTTCCAAAGAGTTTAGGATGGAGGGAATGCAAACAGCCTGGGAAGGAATTTAAACTCGTCTTACTTATTTCATTTTCTATACCAATAACTGTTCATCCATTCGCCCAAGAAGATGTATAATGTATCTTATGATAGAAATATTTGGAAGGTTGAATAAATCAAACACTTAAAACAGGTTTAAAAGGGGCGATATTTCATTCCACTTTTATACGATCAAAAATCTCTAATGAAACCTAATACATTTGACTCTAAATCCTCTACTTTTCAGCAACCCCTTTATCATCTACGTCATTTTGTCATGTCCTCATTTGCTTATTTATAGCAAAAACTTAGAAAATGGTTGAGTCTGAAAAAGTTCTTGAAATAAAATAAAAGAACGAAATATTGCACCTTCTAAACCTGTTTTAAGTGTTTGATCTTTCCAACCTTCGACATATTTTTATTCTGTCAGATTCCCCCCAATCCATCATTTCAACATTGTGGCTTATTTAAAAGTTGATTTGTTATATGCTGACTGAGGTTTAAACGTTTGACAGATTAAAAAAAAAAAACGAATATGTTGCTGAGTATTAGTGTTCAAATTTAATCATCTTGTCTATTGCATTTTGTCACATTTTAAAATTATAGAACGTTTTTTAGGATTATATGATCTGTTTCTAAGATTAATTTTGTCTAGGAACGCAATTCAACTCATATATACAGTAGCGGCCATAAGTTAATGAACGGAACAACAACATATATTTAAATGATTTTTACTTGAGAAAATTTGCATATACGTTTATGAAATTTTCCCAAAATATACTTGGAACATATATGTATTTATTACATATAAAGTTTTGTAAATTTTTTGCAGTAAATTAATAGTGAACCAAAAAATGTATATATACATTTTGCCAGGGTCAAAAGTTAAGGAACGCTGTTGAGTTATAGTAATTTAGGTAATTTTTAAACAACTTGATTGCTGGTTTTACCGTCAACTGTCATACATTGTTGGAACTATTTTTAAGTAAGATAGAGGCGAAAGCACATAATTGTTTAACTCGAGAAGAAAAAAGTTCATTTTAGCAAATCATGAAAAAGGCACATCGTATTCTGAAATTGCTGGCATCGTACGAAGGTCAAAAAGCGTTGTTTATCGTGTAATCAGTAGATTTAAGACTGACAAAACACTTGAACCAAAGCCAAGAACTGGCAGGCCTCCTATGGAAGATCGGATGATTGTTAAAATGTCTTTAAAAGACTGTTTCGATTCAGAAACGTCTATTTCTCGTGCATTTTGTGAGCAAACAGAAAAGCCAATCTCTAGAAACACTGTTAAATAAGGAAAAATTAGTGGCTCGGATTCCATGTCATAAACCATTGTTTTCAAAGAAAAATCAAAAGGTTCGTCTTGATTTCGCCCCAGAGCATATTGAGTGGGCAGAGGAATAATGGAATATGGTTCACTTTAATGATGAATCTAAATTCAACTTGTTTGGATCTGATGGTAAGAGGTTTCTAAGACATAAAAATGAGGAACACTTATCTCTTCAATGCGTTTAGAAAACTGAAATCTGGAGGGTGTGTAATGGTGTGGGGGAAAATTTCTTCACCTGGAGTAGGACCCATTGTTCGTTTTCACAGTAATATTAATGCCAGTATTTATAAAGAACTTCTTTGCCAGCATGCTCTTCCTCATTTACGTAAAGGGACAGTTGAAACTTCAATATTTATGCAAGACAACGCGCCTTGCCACAAAGCTAAAACTGTGTTAAAGTTCCTTGAAGAGCAAGGAATAGCTGTTATAAAGTGGCCACAGTAAAGCCCAGATGTGAATCCTACAGACAATGTATGGAAAATCATGGGAGAGAAAGCTCAGAACAGAAATCCTCAAAATATTGATGATTTATGGGGTTTTCTGAAAGAAGGATGGGAAAGTATCACTACCACCTTTTGTAAGAAGTTAATGGGGTCATGTGGTATAAGATGCAATGAGGTAATCCAATGCAAAGGAAAATTCACTAAATATTGAATTTTTCTTTAGTTTATATATTTTTAGTTGACTATTAATCTACTCTAAGAGAAAATTTAGAATACTTTATATGTAACAAATGTTTATATGTTCCAAGTATATTTTGTGAAATTTTCATAAACTTACATGCAAATTTTTCAAGTAAAAATCATTTAAATATTTATTGTTGTTCCGTTCCTCAACTTATGGCGGCTACTATATATATATATATATATATATATATATATATGTGTGTGTGTGTGTGTGTGTGTGTGTGTGTGTGACACTAAACTGCAATTGGTGGTGAGGCTCCATTTCTGGAGACCTGGAGAATGTGAAGTATCCCTTCATTGCCATTACTCTAAGGTCTAACCTGACCCGGAGTAATCTTATCTGTTAAGGTTTCATGTGTGGGTTAAATAGATCTGTTTAAGATTTATTCGTATTCCATAGGACTGTATTCAACCCCCACCAATAAAAACAGATCAAAATCAATCAATCAAATATATGTAGGTCTTTATTGCCATAGTTAATGCCGTAATTCAGCTGAAAGCCAATAAAAATCCTTATTACATCTACATCGCTCTTTTTTTCAAAAAAGAGTTATTCGGTGCAACCATCGGCTGGAAACGTCACAACAAGTAAACTTGTTCATATTAGCCTTTTGTCTGGAGCTATTAAATGTAATAAAGAATTAATCGTAACAAATAATGATGTCAATTTGGTCAACTGGCAATTTGCACCAGAGAAAAAAATGCAAAATTGGGTGGTCAATGTGAATGGCAAGCTTTTAAGTTGGTAGCTTTCCCGTATGTAAACTGATTTCAATAGTGTTAGCTTTAAAATCTATTCAGGACGGACAAACAGATGAAAAAAAAATATAAATAAAAAACAAGTAAAAAATAAGTAAAATAAAAAAAAAAAAAAAAAAAAAAAAAAAACTCGGCATTTTATTTACGTCACGGGAAAGACGTGCCAAATAAACTGTATTTGTAACTACAGCAATTTCTGTGTTTAGTTCCGGTGAAAGAAAATGCATTTGATGTAATCCTTTTTATTTTATTTATTTTTTGTAAATTAGATAATCAAGAAAATGAATATTAGAAAAATAAAAATGGCTAAACAATTTTTAAAGTTATTTAAAAAAAATTATTATAAAATATTACAGTTTGATCGTTAATTTAATCATTTTGAAAAACAAATTACAATAATGAATGTTAAAATTTGGTTCATGCGACATAACATTACGTTAAGTTGTCTTCCATTAATGGAGGTGCCGTGGTGTAATGGTTATCGTCGTAGGAAATGGACACGGCGACACGAGTTCAAATCCTGGACGAGACTGATTGCAATTATTCTCCCTCCAGCTATGGGTAAATAGTAGGGCAGACTAGGTTTTTCAGCCTTGGTGAGGCAACTAGTCTTGGAGAAGGAAAACTCTGAATTCAAACCAGTTAAACTTCGCTTAAAAATTGACCGTGTGTCATATCATGCCCGAGCGGAGGGGCTGGTAAATATTGTTAGGTTGTCTTCCATTTATGACTCACTAACGGCATGTTTTGAATACTTGGCTCATCATTTAGATTAATCCTCATCATCATTATCAAGTCGTACTAACAGCACGGAGTTCACAGACTCTCTCTCACCATCCGTCCCAATCATTCGATTGCACGTCGATACAGTTTAGAACAAGTGTAGTCGCAGAAGTTGCTGGAACAAGTTGCATCTATATACATTGATGCAGAAATATATATATATATATATATATATATATATATATATATATATATATTGGGGCTGAAGAATACACCGACTGCACCTCTGCAGAGGAGTAAGACCTCCCCGTAAACGTGAGTCCTGGTTATGACACTAAACAATCTGATGGTGAGGTTCCAGTGATTCTTGGGCTTTGGGGAATGCGGAGTACCCCTTCATTGCTACTGCTTCCAGGTCCACTCTGGCCCAGAATGGTAGCACCCGATAGGGCCCTATCTATGTGTTAAATAGAACTAACTACAAACTTATGCTAAACTGAATTATTTGAATTTGAACTGTTTGAGTAAACTGAATAGCTTGAAATTGAACTAATAAAATTAAATTGTATTTACATTTAAACTGCGTGCTTATGCTAAACTGAATTGTTTGAAATGGAACTGTCTTTGACATTGAAAGTGTAATTACACAAAACTGAATTGTTTAGTATAGAACTGTTTTGACATTTAACTGTGTAAGCTTGAAATAGAAATGTTTTTCACAATTAAACTGTATTTACATTTAAACTGCGTGCTTATACTAACCGGAATTGTTTGAAATGGAACTGTTTTTGACATTGAAACTCTACTGACACTAAACTGAATTGTTTTATATAGAACTGTTTTGACATTTAACTGAGTGTAAAAAAAATCTGTACTTATACTAAACTGAATTAGATGAATTAGAATCGTTTGAATAAACTGAATAGCTTAAAATAGAAACGTTTTTGACAATTAAACTGTACTCATGCTAGACTAAATTGTTTGAAATAGAACTATTTGCATAAAAATGGATTTGGCGTTAAATAATCTGCAGAGGTTGATATGCCATAAAATCCAACCAACCAACCAACCAACCAACCAATATATATATATATATATATATATATATATATATATCGCTGATATTGAGCACTTTTAAATTAATGAATATAGTACATTATATTAATAGTTTGGTTCGGTTTGACTGTGTTTTATAGCATATCAACCCATTTATTGCTAAATCCGGTTTGTATAGAGCCGGAAGACTGGGGTTCAATCCCAGGTCCAGTCATACCAAAGACACAAAAAATCGTACTTGAAGCCTCCTTGCTTAACACTTAGCATTATAAGGTATATATCAAAGGTAAAGTGGAGCGATCCAGGGAAAGGAGTAGCGCTCTCTCCTACTCCTCGGTTTTGTAGCTATTGAAAAGGGAGCCTTCGGGTAGCCCTCGACTTTGGTCGTCAACTTTATATATATATATATATTTATATATATATATATATATATATTTTCAACATTCTCCAAAGCCAACTGTTTAGTGTCATGTCTCGGACAATCGTTGAAGGTGTCTTATTCCTATGCACAGATGCAGTCGGCGTATTCTATATCCCGAACTGACTGGGCTGATTATATATATATATATATATATATATATATATATGTGTTAATGTACAGCAATGAAAAAATGCAAAGTCTTCAGAGGATGCATTTCTTTAACCATTTGCCAATATCAAACGTTTTGGATTTTAGATCATCTTGATGAAGGTCTATAAACTGAAATGTTTAACGTTGCCAAATGATTCAATAAATAAAATCACCCTCTGAAAATCAAAGAAAACGGTTTCGAGCTGACAAAGAAAAGAAGCAGAAGATACCCCGCAAAAACAATTACCGACGCCGACTACGCCGATGACATAGCATTTATGGAAAATGCACCCGCCCAAGCCGAAACCCTACTGCATAGTCTGGAACGAGCTGCCACAGGCGTTGGCCTCCATCTCAATGTACACAAGACGGAATACATGTGCTTTAATCAAACAGGTGACATTTCCACACTAAATGGTAGCTCTCTGAAACTAGTTGACAAGTTCACCTACCAAAGTAGCAGTGTCTCAACAACCGGGATTGACATCGCCACGCGACTAACAAAGGTATGCAGCTATCGATAGCCTATCGGTCATATGGAAGTCAGACCTAACCGATAAAATGAAGTGCAGTATTTTCCAAGCAGTGGTCGTGTCGATACTGCAATATGGATGCACTACATGGACAATAACAAAACGAATGGAGAAAAAGCTTGACGGCAACTACACAAAAATGCTGCGAGCAATATTGAACAAGTTCTGGGGGCAACACCCCACAAAGTAGCAGCTATACGGCCACCTACCACCCATCACGAAAACTATCAAAGTTAGACGAACCAGACATGCAGGACACTGCTGAAGAAGCAGTGACGAGCTCATAAGCGATGTTCTCCAATGGACCCCCTGACATGGCCAAGGCGACCAACTCGAACCTACATAGAGCAGCTCCGTGAGGATACGGAATGTAGCCCTGGGGACCTGCCTGAAGCGATGAACGAAAGGGAGGAGTGGAGAGATAGGCTCATGGATATCCGTGTAGGTGGAACGACAAGATGATGATGATGATAGTGATATTATTTCAGACCACAAACACATACAAACACGCGCGTATGTACACACACACGCAAATATATACACGCACACATATATATATATATATATATATATATATACAAGCTCATTTTAAAACATCGGCCTGCTTCGAGACTTCAGCTTCTGTCTCGAACTTAGAGTAGTCTTTCTCGTATACTGGTTGCTCCTCAAGACAAGAAAATTCAATCTGCCTTATTATTTTATTCGTTGCTGGAAGAGAGAACAGATGGGTCCAAGTCTTTGTACAAAATGAGCACAAACGGCCACGAATTTGAACTCGGTTCGCTGATATATAACCCACTCTTCAGAAATTTTCAAGGAATATCTATCCTAAAGACTGACACAAGCATAAAAAAAAACTAAGAACAACAACAACAACAACAACAAAAAATAGGTTAATATCTATAATTGCTTTTGTAATATGAATTACTTCTATTCAACTAACAAACTTTCGTTGATTTGACCTTTTTCTTTTAATATCATAAGGCAAATATTTGTTTTTACATCTACATAATTGTTGCTATTTGTTTTATTAACGAGAGTAAACGTGAGCTTCTGTTAATGGTCTGCAATAAGAACCAAGTCTAGAATCAGTCTGGGACCCTCATTTACAACTCTGATATCTTTGCTAAAGCAAGGTAAGTTTTAGTTATTTTTTCATTTGATATTGTATACACAGTTAAGCTATGCACCCGGATTTGATATTAGTTTTTTTATAGGGGTAATTTAGGGGAGGGGAGGTCGCAAACATCTTATTGCTGTACTGTGATCAACTGCGCCTTTATCTTTTGCACAACAAAAATTTGGGTCGCTTCCGCTGCGTTGTGGCTCAGTTCGAAGTCGTTAAGCATAAATTCCCAAATTAGTCTGCGTTTCACGTTCATCTTTCCCATCACGCAGGAAGTGGAAAAATGCATAATGTCTTAGCACAAGAACTATCACGATACCACCAAAAACAGCAAATCTCTATCCTTACGAAATGAACTACTTGAATCACATGGTACACCCCCCACCAGCAAACACGAGCCAAAATATTGTAAAATTTCTGACTCACTCTGTGCAAACAAATGCCCGATGCTAAATTGAAATATAATTGTTTGATCATTTAACCGTATGTAAACAACTGACAGATGTTTACTTGAATTGTTAGTGGTACATAGCAATACTTGAATCCACTTACCTGTGTGCAAAAGAATGAGCTTAGGCTCGTTTAAAAATGTCAACAGCGTGTGTTGACAAATAATATACTTTCATTATATATGTATAAAGAGGATATTGTGTTAAATAATCTATTATGATTGATAGCCATAAAACCCAACCCAACCAAACCTTGCTTGTCTTGTGATGACTCAGATGTAACTGATGCATAACTTTTATCGCTACTCAAATTACATTTAGTGTGTTTTCCGTTGTGGAAGAATATGAAAATTTTGTACTGCTTATCGATCAAATAATAGGAGGTTAAGTTGAAAAGATATTTTTTTTGTGTTTAATGTTTTTTGCGTCTATATAAAAAAGTGTAACGTAGATAGTTCTTTGTGTGACTGTGATTGTAAATAAAAATTACGACAGTTGACCACCAAAAAAAAATATATTCCGATGCAGTGTCACTAAAGATAGATTTTAGTAAATGTATGTACACGGTTTATAAAAATGTTTAATTATCTTATTAATTATATCAGTGCTTTAATTTATTATTTTATGCTTAAAAACACACACAAAAAAAAAATGCAAACATTCAAATTTTTACCACCTTAAAACATCAACATTAATTGAATTATCTTTTTAAGTATAATTTTTATGCAGAATTAACATCTTTATTCCATAATTATATTTTGGGGAATTATTTTTTTTTCAACGATTAAAAAGACAAAAAAAAAAATTCCATAAATCGTAACGGGTTATTTACATTAATGAGACACTTACGGGCAGTAAATAAATAATTCACTTTTTGCCTTAAAAAAACCATGAAAAATAATTATTTTAAAAAATCCAATCTTTTTATCTATCAAAAATGTTTGATGTTTATTTATTCAAATATTACCGATTTTAAAACGTAAAATTTAACAAGATTTTGATAAATACATTTAATCTTTCAAAATATCCCAAATTAAAAAAAAAGTTTATTAATTTGATTCATAACTCATTTAAAAAAAAAAAGAAGATGAAAACTATAACAAATAATATATGTAGTCTTCTGGTGACGGAATTTTTAAAATAAATATTTCAAAAGGCGATTTATTCCATTTTAAAGTTTATTCAGTGAATGAAAAAGTTTAATCAAAATCGATTAAAAAAAAGAAAGTTTGTTAACATAGAAGCATAAATTAATAAAACCATTTTGGAACAAGTTAAACTTGAATAATAACATATATATATATATATATATATATATATATATATATATATATATATATATATATATATATATAATTATTTTGAAATTGGTATTATAAGAAATTTTGTCTTTCCCAATATATCAAGAGGAGAAAAAGCGTGATCGATATTGTCTAACGGCAGATGTTAATGACATAGCGTTTGTACGCCAAATAGATGTGAATTTCGTCCACCAGAAAAACACAACGGTATAAATTATGACACAAAATTTCCATTGATAAATGCATTTGTACATTTTCTTCTTCGTTGAATTTGTGTTTCAATTGTTTAACACGTCTTTTATGTCTCCGATTTGGACCCTGTATCATGAAAGTGGTTTTTTCCAACCTGATTATAAAAACACTCTTTCCACATTTCTGAACGAGAAATATACCGCTTGAAAAAAAAAAAAAAAAAAAAAAGAAAAAAATCTCCAGGTTTGACGTTTTTTCAAACATTTATTTTAAGCCCAGGCAACAATTTATCTTAAATCGATCTTACTTTCCTATCAAACATCAATTTAGCTCTTTAATCCACGTTTAAATGAATCTAAAAACCTCTAAAATTGCCCATCTGACCTCGGGTAATACGATGGCATGGTAATATGTTCAATGGAGTAGAATTTACAAAATTTAGCAAAATCCCTAGAGGTAAATTGTGTTGCCTTATCGGAGACAATCGTGTCTGGAACTCCGAACCTTGTGAATATTTTATTCTAGAAGTTCACTGATACAGTCGAAGTCAGACGTTTGTACTTCAAAATCTTGGCCCATTTCGAAAAACTGTCCACAATTATAAAATAGTATGAGCTATTCAAAGGTCCCGCAAAATCAATGTATAATCTTTTCCATAAAAATTCTGTCTTAGACCAAGATTCAAATTTTATTGGTGGTTCTTTTGCTGCTAACGCACACACTCTACAGTTTTTCATAAGAAGTTCTATATCACGGTCCATTTTCGACCAATATACAAAACTTCTCATTAGTGACTTCATTCTACTTATTTCAGAATGTCCAATATGAAAATCTTTTAAAATTTGTATCCCCACTCTCTGCGTACTTTAATACATAATCACAAATAGAAAAGTATTACTCTTCCAGGTACTTTTTGTATTCACTTCCCGCAGATGTTACTTGCTTTTTAATTATTACAATAAAATCGTCTTTTTTTTTTTTTTTTTTTTTTTTTTAGCTTCAATCCTGATTTTTATCTAAAGTAACGGGTTGTTCACCGTGTTAAATAAAACTTTTTTAAATTTCATTTTCCGATCTTAGCGATGCAATTAAAGTATCTTCAAACAGTAAGGTTTCCCAACATTGTAATCAATTCGCTGTATGTTTAGGGATGACTTTTTTTAAGAACCGTAAGTACTTAATAAAGGGCTGTGATGTGTTTGTAAAACAAAAGTTCTGCCATACACCATCTTATGGATTTTTTTCCGGCAAAAATTATCGCTAATGCCCTTTTCTCAATTTGACTATACTTTTTTTTTCAGCTGCTAGCTAAGTCCGAGATGCATGCGCTATAACCTTCATTTTTCCGTCTTAAAATTTTTGTAAAATAACAGTACCAATACCAGTATTACTGGCGTTTGATACTATCACACTGTCCTGGTTGGTTTCTTTGTTTAATGGCATATCAACTCTTTTTAGGTTATTTAATGCCAAAGCCATTCTCCTAGAAGAACAGTAGGGGTACTATTTAACCCATAGCTGGGAGGATAAGGGGGTTCATACCTTTCCCAAGGGTATTTGCCCGAAAGTGAACGTAATAGCGCGACTAGAGTACGAACTCGCGTACTACGATTACGCAGTCCATCGCTTTAACCATTACACCACGAGGACACCCCCCCACAATTTCCTGTTTCTAGTTGTAATGTGTTAGTGATAAATCTGAAGTTAGTATCTAAAATAATTTTTTTGAAGGATTTTTCACATTTATTTTACCAATTCCACTTAACATCTTTTAACAAATTATTCAATGGGGCTCTTCATTTATTTATGTTCGGCACATAAATACTAAAATAACTTACAAGTCCTAAAAATGCTTGCAAAGTAGACACGTTAATCGGGGGAGGGAAATTTTTTAATGCAAAGCACTTCTCGTTATCTGGTCTTCGCCCGTTCGCGTCTATGATCTGCCCAAGATATTTTATGCCAGTTATAAAAAATTCACACTTAGTATCATTCACTTTGAAACCAAAATCTTTAATCCTTTTGAAAAACTTGTCTTGGTGCTCTGCTTGTTCTTTTCTATTTTCAATTCTTATTTGAATATCACCCAAAAATGCTACTGCCAGCATAGCATCCATTATCTGCAGGAAAATATTATGTGTAACTTTAACTCCGAAACAAAGTCTAACAAACCTACACGAGTGAGTTCGAGTCTCATTGGGCGCCCCATTTATTCGGCCTTGTGCCACATCGAAGCAAAGAGCTTTGTAAATTACAAACTTATAAAGCTCTTTATAAGTGTTTATCGCAAGTATTTTTTAATAACTTTCGTCCACCTCAATCTGAAGAAACGCATCTGACAACTCTATTTTCGAAAAGAATTTTCCGCCATTCAAATCCGAGAATATATTTTCCGGGCATGGAAGAGGATAATTAACCCCGTGGGGTAATCCGAACAAATTCTAATCTTACTATTTTTCTTTTTCACGTAGACCGTCGGTGCACTTTACTCACTATAATCCACTCGTGAAATCACTCCTAAATTTTCAAGTCTGTTCACTTCTTTATTAATACTTTCCAAAGCTACAAAAAGAACAATACACTTTGCTTTGAAAATGGTGACAACATTATTTTTGTGTTTAAATTTAGCCTTTATTTTTTAACATTTTCCCGAACCCTTTGAAAACACGTCAGGGAATTTATTTTTTAGGCACATTTTAAATTTTTCGTCCTCCATATTTGTACTAGGGGAGGTAATTTTCGTATAATTACAAAACGAGCTAATCGGCAAGTACAACAAATCGAGTAATTCTATTGTCTGTTCTAAATAAGTTATCATTTTTTTTTTTTTTTTTTTTTGATACATAAGCTTTCGCTTTAGCCAACCTGCCATTGACAAAGACATTTACGGCTATTTGTCCTCTGAAAATAAGTTTATTGCCACAAACATTCCATGCCACTTTCATTGTTAAATCCAAATAAGGTTTCCTTTATAGCTTTGCATGTTTTTTCGTTAATCATAGAAATGTTGCTTCCCATGTCTAATTGCATCCTAATACTTATGTTATTCAATTTAACGTAAATGATTTTTTCTGTTTAGCGTTTTATTTCTATCATTTAGTTTTACAATGCGTCTGCCTATGGCCGACTTTTCGACAAATGAACCACTTTTTGGTCCCAGAGTAGATAACAGATCTTGAGATGCAGACCACCACAACAAAAACCGAAGATATGACATTTTTTCTCGGTCCTCCTTTAATTCTTTTTACGAACTCACTGGACTTGAAAAAAACATCTAGAGTTTTCGCTGTATCGCGTTTTAAATTCATGATCCTTTCACAATACTCAACTACCGTCTTCAACGTAAGTTTCAAAACTGCTTCAATGACGCTGTTCCAGATAGAATTTTCAACCTAATAGCAGTATCGATTTTCTATCTGAAACAGCATCATTTGGACGTAACATGAAATGAAAACGAAAAGCTCTCTGTATAGCCCTAACAGATTACCCAGTGTTAAAAGAAAACGTTTCTACACTAAATACTAGCTGTGCACTGGTCCAAACCATTATCGTAACTGATTGTATATGAAAAAAATTGTAAGGCATTAGTTAGATGGAATTATCATTGGTACTTGCCTAAGTTTACTTGTAAGGCAATAGTTAGATGGAGTTACCATTCACTGGCACTACGTAGGTGACTGTTCAATAAGTTGGAGGTATTTCTGTCACACCGTGTATTAAAACGAATAATTCTAAATCTTGTTATAATTAACAGACGGTTTTTTTTGTTTATCTATAATTGAATAATTCAAGGATCGCAAAAACTGCAGTCATTCAATTTTATGATATTTACTCATGGGGTCCCGTATACATTTTTAGTAAATGAATTTTTGAAAATTGAAAAAAATCATCTTCTAACCAGGGCTCAAGATTAACGGTGTCCCGCTGTCCTGGAGACAGTAGAATATTCGTTGGGGACACTGAGCCTTTTCGTCGAACACACCCCACGGAACAGATAATTATAAAATAATGCAAATCAGAATAAACGACTATTAAAGGCTAAACACTGACAGGTTTTCTCATCATTTTGTGGGTAATATGCTTTTTGGGGTAATATACTTTTTTTATTCATCTAAATCTGTGGAAACGCGTCAAGAAATAGTCAGTATTGTTTTATTTATTTATTTATTTAGTTTTTATTTTTACATTGATTTGATATTAAAAAAACATTTTTATTTTGGTTTTGAACTCTTGTTAAGCTTTGATATGAACCAGTATAAAAACCATTATCCAGTGAATATAGTAGCGCCCTCCCCTACACCCGGTGGAGTAGATATTGAAAAGGGAACTTTCGGGTCACCCTCGACTAAGGTCGCCAACTTTACTTACTATAAAAACCATAATAATCAGGGTTCATTTTAATTTTCCCGCTCTGTACCTTTTGTATCATCAATAAAAAAAAGTATTGTTTTGGACTTTCTTCAACGTCTAGAAAATTCGCCTTTATTTCATACAAGCTAAAAATTCTTTTTATTCGTTTTAAAGTAAATACCTTCCTTGTTCAATTGAATTTTCATTTGTTTTTTTAACAAACAAACAAAAAAGAAAATAAATAATATCTATTTTAGTGAATTTGATATTGAAATTGTAAATGCTGTATTTTTAATACAGCATTTACAATTTCAATATCAAATTCACCAAAATAGATGTTATTTATTTTCTAAACGTTATAATGGTATATTTTATTTGGACATTGTAAGTAAAGTTGGCGACCTTAGACTAGGTGACCGAAGGCTCACTTTTCAATAGCTACTACACAATTCACAGGATTGCTCCACTTTACCCTTGGTCCTCACCTTATAATGCTGAGTGCTAAGCAAGGCGGCATCAAGTACCATTTTTTTTAGTCTTTGGTATGACTTGACCAGGGATTGAACCCCGGTTTGCCAGATTATCCAAGTAACTAATATTTATTTTTATTCTTTATTTTACAGGTTTCTATTTTTGGTCCCTAACTTCCACCGATCAGATAATAATTCTTGATTAACATGTTTAAGATTAATAATCTTTTTTTGTTCGTCCTGATTGGTTTGACATTCGTCGGCGTCATTGTTTCTGCTGATACAGATGTCCCTCATGGCTGTTTGGTTCGTATTCTTATCACTACTATTTTACACTGTCACTTCCATGTTTATTTCTCTTGTGAAATATAATCATAAGTTATTCTCCTTGAGTGGAACTCTTCACTGACGTTATTCCAGTGGCTGGCCGCTTGGCAAGCGATTTTTAAATTATCCTTCAGTCTCAGGGGGCCTTCCCCCAGGCTTTTACCTCCTTCAGGAGGGTTGGGTTTATCGCCCGGCGCCTGAGGCGCCCCAAAAAGGGGAATGCCGACGGGGCCGAGGGCATTTTTGGAAACTGCCGGATGCGTGTGGGCTACGGCCCTGCACCCGGACCCACTATAAAAAGGCCTTGTGCCATACTTGCCCGTTCAGTGAGGCGAGCAACAAATACCACTGACGTCATTCCAGTGATAGAAACTAAGGTTCACTCTCTTTCCCCTCGGGACTTCAGTTAGTATGAATATGTCTTGTACAGCTCTGTAAATAAACTTGAATGTACACGGAATATCATTCTTGTTCTTAATGCTTGCTTAATTGCAATATATTACATGTAGTTTATCAACACTACTATTAGGTTGCATGTGTATGTATGTATGTGTGTGAGTGTGTACGTGTGCATATATATTTACTAACCCCTCCGATCGGGCAGGATATGACACAAGGTCAATTTTTAAGTGGAGTTTAACAGGTTTTCCTTCTCCTAGACTAGTTTTCTCACCAAGGCTGAAGAACCCAGTCTGTCCTACTATTGATCCATAGCTGGAGGGAGAATAATTGGATTCATACCTTTCCCAAGGGTATTAGTGTTATGTGAAATGAAATCAGTCTCGTCCAGGATTTGTACTCGTGTCGCCGTGTCCATTTCCCACGACGATAGCCATTACACCACGGGCACCTCCATATGTGCATATATATGTGTGTGTGTATGCGTTTGTATATATGCGTGTATGTGTGTGCGCGTATATGTGTGTGTGTATGCAAATTACAATAATCAACGATATAATAACGTTTGATTATCCAAACAAAATAATAGAGGAGATATACTCTCTCTTTCTCGCACACAGATAGGAATATATATATATATATATATATATATATATATATATATATACATTCATATATATATATATATGAATAATTTGTAATAATTTTTGTAACAGTCCATGTAATTTTAATTGCTATACTTTTGAAATAATTTAAAAATCTTTAATTTTTTACAAACATTTTATAGGTGTACGACGATGGCGAACACAAAAGTATGTTGTGTAGTGCTAATATTTGTGCTTCTCCAAAACTTAGCCTGATTATGGTTCTGTGTGGTCTTGTGGTTTTTATCCAGAAACCATGGTGAGTATTGAATACACCTAAACTTCGACTTTTGAAATATTTGTAGCAGAAGGTATTTTGGTTTGGCGCGCAATTCAATTCGACGCATAATTTCACCCAATCAGGATGACCTATCCTATTCAACCCGAATCTCCTTTCCGAGCAGCAGAAATTGGGTAAGCTGCCAAACCCAGTTTCTTTGACTGTACAACGCTGCCCAGTGCAGACGTCTCACTGGCGGCTCTTCAATAGCAGCAGCAGCATGGACACATGAGGGAACCTATCTAATTTATGGATTCCTTGCGTCTAATATCTCTTTGACCAGGGAGTCCCAGTTGAATATGAATTAGATACATTCAATACGCCACCACAGGTACAACTTTATGTCACCCCCAAAATTGTCTATGACGATGCGATGCGTTTATTCCCCTCTCAACACCTAGCTCTCAATTCACCTCTGGGCCACTTTAATGGAGACAACGCACGCCTCTCCACCAGACGCACAAAACTCACGGTGACTTCAAGGTTCATTTCCTCCAACGGCAATATGGCTTTCGCTAAACTACGGCGAACACAATCCCTCGCACGTCCGACGACACGCGCTGCCTTCTCAACTCTATCATATCTCCATTTCGTCTCTTTTATTCACAATCTTTTCTACGAGACTTGCAGCACAAACAGCAACCTAAATATTCCATGCTGCCAATAAAACCTTTATGTAAAAACTAACGGCATCTTACCTCTTCATCTTTCCTTATTTTTTTTTTTCATCATACAACGTGTGAAAGCACGTGCGATACCCTAACCTCATCAGCCACCAACCAGAGTGATAACACAGTTTCGGTAGCTCAAGGCTTCCTTTATTAACTTACAAACTTAGCGAGGAAACAACTCAACGTAAACACACACGCACGTTACACCATCTTCCTCGCTAAAAACAAAACTTTCCCTCGTTAAAAATAACAACAAATTTAAGGCTAAATATTCAACTTGCGATCATCTGTATCCAAGAAATACGTGGATATAAAAAAAATCCAAGTCTCGCTTCTATTAAAAATGCTATTAAATATAGAATGTTGGTTGATTGGTTTTACGGCATGTCAACCTTTGTTGGGTTATTTAATGCTGAAGTCTTTTTTTGTCAACTACCTTAAAATGGTAAACATTTCATTATCTCAAACAGATATATTTGACCCACAGATAGTAATCAAACTGGTACTACCACTCATGGTCTTGTGATAACTTTTTCGGGACGATAATGTATCTTGTCATAAAGTAAAGAAGGTTAAAGCGTTTCTTCAAGGTGAGTAAAGTAAAGTTGGCAACCATAGTCGAGGGTGACCCGGAGGCTCCTTTCCCTGGATTGCTCCACTTTACTCTTAATCTGTACCTTATAACCCTGAGTGCAAAGCAAGGAAGCATCAAGTACCTTTTTTGTGTCTTTGGTATGACTAGACCTGGGATTGAACTCGGGTCTCCCGGGCCATTGGCGAACACTCTAACCATCCATCCAATGTCCGGTTAGATTCTTCATGGTAGGCAAAGAAAATTATTTGATATGACTAGCAAACGGCCCAAAACTTAATTCAATTGAAAATTTATGAAGCAAATTTTAAAAATAGCCCATGAGAAGGTTCCTTCCATCAAAGAAGATCAATTTACTAAGATTTGGAAATTTTTTGATAAAGAATATTTCTTCAAATTACTGAAATCCATACCCGAAAGAATTCAGGCTGTCATAAAATTTCAAGGGGACAACTTCGTATACATTCTATTTTTTTGTCAATAATTTCAATGTTTTTTCTTCTATATTTTCCTTTGTAAGGTTTGGAAAAATTACCATTAGTTTGAATAATTTATTCTAGGCTGTTTAAAGAATATTTTATGAAGTTAAAACTTTTTAAAATTAAATGAAAAATGTTTTACGCCATATTAATCATTAGCTTTTTTACAGCTAAATGTAAAACATTCCCCCTTTTTTAAAATATAAACATGTCTGCAATGCGGTACTTTCAAAATTGTTTCTACGCCTTGTGTTTTGCCCCATTACTATTGAATTCCTCGAAACATTTTTAAAAAATTAATTACGGAGTTAATCGAATCTAAAAAATGAAAATTAGGTAGTAATAATAATAATAATCGAATCTAGTCCGTGATAAAATCGGTGTTCCCCTCAGTAACCCAATCAAATACAAAACCTGGAAGGGAAATTAAGCAAGAAAGACTGGTAAAAAACTGCGATAACAAGTGAAAGTGCAAAGGAAGGAAAAACACGCGAGGATATATTGGGATGGAAAGACCAAAACAAAATAACGGATACGTCTCAGAATGCAACTTGAAGAGATAAATCAAAAGAAATTAGCGACAGAAGGGAGACTTAAAAGATACCGAGACAGTCAAGCAATTCAAACAAAACGGGACGTTCCAAAATGATAAAAGAAAATTCTACCGACAATTAGGGAGAAAATGCACGAAGACATACCAACAACCGGATGCAAAGGAAGCAAACAATTTTGGTGTAAAATATGGGAAAGGAAAGAGTATAATAGAAAGGCCTAATGGATGAATAACATAAAAAAAAGAATAAAAGAACTCGAAGAAGGCAGTGAGGCGAACATACATCTGGAATCATTCAGAGCAACTCTTAAAAAATTCCGAATAGGAAAACTCCAGGCCATGATGGCATACGTAGATTCTGGTTTTAAAAATTCTGATCAATCCAAAACAGACTGGCTCTTCAACTGGGTAGATACATAGAAGATATAAATATAGCCGAATGGGTGAATAAGGGAAGACCACCCTTATCTAAAAAGACCCCACCCCCAAACCAACTGCCCCCAGCAACTTTAGACCGATAACCTATGATATAAGTAAGTAAAGTTGGCGACTGTAGTCGAGGGTGACCTGAATGCTCCCTTTTCAATAGCTACTACACCGAGGTGTAGGGAAGGGCGCAACTCCTTTCCCTGGATTACTCCACTTTACCCTTGATACGTATCATGTAATGCCGAGTGTTAAGCAAGAAGGTATCAAGTACCATTTTTTAAGACTTTGGTATGACTCTACCAGGGATTGAACCTCGGTCTCCCGAGACATTGGTGAACACTCTACCCACTATGCCTATGAGCCGGTACCTATGATATAGAAAATCCTAACTGCACAGATTAGGGAGCAGATTTATAATTCGCTGGTGAGCCGTAGACTGTTTACCAAAGGACATAAAGGATTCCAATGGTGAGCAAGGGGAACAAGTGATTTACTCTAATTGATCAGCACATCCTCAAAGAAAGCAAAACAAGGCGAAAAAATATAGCCACGGCATGGATTGACAATAAAAAGACCTATGATATGGTCCTGCAAACCTGGATAGTAGATTGTCTGAAAATGTTCAAGATAACTGAAAAAGTCATCCACGGAAGCCATAAAAAACTGGGAAGCGAAATTGACAGCAGGTGGAGAAACTTTAGCCGAGGAGAAAATCCAGAGAAGCATCTTTCAAAGGGATGCGCAATTACCATTACTATTTGTAATAGCAACGATATCACTGAATTATATACTTAGAAAGTGCACTGGGGACTAAAAATTTACAAATTCATGAGAAAAGATAAATCATCGTATGTACATAGACGACATTAAGCTATTCACAAAAAGTAAAAAAAGAATTGGAGCAATAAGAACATACTGCCAGGATATAAGAATGGAATTAGGCACAGAAAAATGTGCCATGTATTTGTCGCTGCCTCCCACCAGACATGACTTGACACAAGGTCAAAAGCCCGAAGGCCAATTAAAGTGGGGATAAAGGGGAGGGGAAGGTCGGGAACGAGCCGAGACTCGAGCCCTGCTTGTCTGTGCTGCTGATCGGCTCACTTAGTGCAATGTGAGCCTGATGAGGCAAGCAGTTTCACGAACCCAAATGTGGGTCCGGGCACGTATGCCAGTTTGCGGCTTAAACTAGACGCATGGTCTAGTGCCGTGCATACTCATGATGAAAAGTGGGAAAAGACAAATAACGGAAGATTAAGAACTGCCAAATCACGAAAGAATCAGAACGCTCGAAGAAAACGAAAATTACAAATATTTGGGAATATTGGAAGCGAACACCGTCAAACAAGCGGAAAAGAAAGAAAAAATAAAAGAGTACCTCAGGCGAGTGAGAAAGCTTCTCTAAACCAAACTCTGCAGACAAATAGACAAGGGAGAAACTCAGACAAATGGACCAGAAAACAAAAAAGATAATGACGATGTACAAGGCCTTACATCCAAGAGATGATATAGACTATATATGTCAAGAAAAGAAGGAAGAAGATGACTCATCAACATGTGGATGAATCAAAAAGAAGAATCCAATACTACATTAAAAAGAATAAAGCAGGACTAATTACAGTGGCCCAAAACATCACAGGCAACAAAAGAGCAAACAAAACATGAATAACTTGGAAACAGAAATGGGAAAAAACAACTGTAAAGATATTTCTAGCGACAAACTAGCGAGATTCCACACGGAAAGACCTGAACACGGCTTTGAAAGGGAAATCTCGAGAGAGAAACTGAATCTCTTCTAATAATAGCAAAAATCAACGCCATAAAGACAATTTACATTAAAGCTTAAATCGATAATGTATAACAGAATAGCAAGTATAGATAATGTGGTGATTAAGATGAAACTATTAATCCCATAAAAGCGAAAGGAGAACAAGACTAAACACGACTGGGTGGGAAAATTGGGCAAGAAATTTGACCTTACGATTAAATCGTACATGCATAAACCATAAACCAGAATCCGTCCTGACGAATGAGTCTCATAAAATTCTCTGTTTTTTTGGTGGGTGGGTATAAATAGATTAGAATTATATTGAAAAGCACGAAGGAAGACTGATTACAGCCACCAGAAACGATCCAGACAACACGAAGACCAACAAAATATCTATTACTAGAAAACAAAAATGGGAAGAAAAAACAACTCTATGGGCGTTTTAAACGACTACATCTCCCTCGAGAAAACCCGGACGTGGCTAAGAAAAGGAAACCTTGAGAGAGAAACAGAATCTCTCCTAATAGCAGCACAAAACAACTCCATAAGAACCAATCATATCAAGGCGAGGATAGATAAGACGCAAGAAAAAAAAAAGTTATGTGGTGGTAGAGACGAAACAATCAATTACATCATAAGCGAATGCAGTAAATTAGTACAGAAGGAGTATAAGACTAGACACGACTGGATGGGCAAGGTGATTCACTGGTAGCTGTGCAAGAAATTTAAATTTGACCAACGAACAAATGGTTTATGCACAACCCAGCATCTGTCCTGAAGAATGGCACACATAAGATCCTATAACACTTTGAGATACAAACGGATCACCTAATATCGGCCAGAAGACCAGACCTTATAATAATCAACAAAAAAAAAAAAAAAAAAAAAAAAAGAGAACTTGCAAAATTGTGAACTTTGCTGTCCTGGCTGACCACAGAATAAAACTGATAGAAAGTGAAAAGAAGGATAAGTACCTGGACCTTGCTAGAGAATTGGAAAAACTGTGGAACATGAAAGTGACATACCAATCGTGATTGGTGCTTTTGGTACAGTCACCAAAGGATTATTAAAGGGACTGGAGGACTTGGAAATAAGAGGACGAGTGGAGACCATCCAAACTACTACATTATTGAGAATAGCCAGGATACTGAGAAGAGTCTTGGAGACTTGAGGAGACTTGCTGTCACTTAAGCTCAAGTGAAAGACCATCAGCTGATACTGATGTGAAAAACCCTCATGGAGTAAATAATAATAATCCCACATATAACCATTTCGAGATACTCCCTTTCGTAGAAAAATAACCAAATTGTAAGTTAGTGAGCAAGTCTATTTTTGATATGATATTGTTGTATTTTGACCTTCGGCCCGAACAAACATGCCATTACAAAGTGATGCACCGGAAGGTAGTGACACATTCCAATGGCCAGTAATCGAAAGAGATCGCGTGGGTGGATTTGTCTGATGAAATGGGACAAGGTAAAGCCCATGATACACTCATAGACTGATGCACCGGAAGAGAGTGACCTGTGAACTGCATGACAGTTATTTCCGCTGAATGTCGATCAATCATGCCATTCCAAAGATCGAGTGTACGATCGAGTAGGCGTTGAACTATTATATAACTCAGTCAAGACATAAGTCAAGTGACAGTTGCAGTTACAGTTGGAGACGGAGTTATAGCCGAGTAGTGGTAGGGAAAGCCACACCAGGCCGAAGGGGCTTGGGGCCCTGATGAGTTGGGGTCCAGAGAAGATGCTGATAAGATGTAGTAAAGAAAGCCATCATCCAGCAGAGAGCTGGGCCTCCGGTTGAGCATCTGGAACGAGAAAGACTCAATGTTGACGGCCATAAGAGTGGGGGGTCAAAATATTTGAGTTCTGTTCGGTCTCCAGCTCCCTATCACACGCAAACCTCGAGTAATCCTTTTCGAACCCTTGCAATAAAGTGAGAGGTAAATATTTTGTTAAAGAAGTCTTCCTGCGTCTTTATTATTGTGTCGTTATGATGCTGTAGATGACAATATAACAATATTAAATGAGTGAACAGGCACGAAAAATATAAACGATGAATATTTTAAATAGATTTTCCATAACTTGTTGTGTCAACCCGAGCAAGTATTTACCCAACCCCTCTGCCACGGACAGGATGTGAAACATAAATAAAAGGTTCTGTTCGGAATTTATTTATTTAATCATTTTATAGAATATAATGAAATTCAATTCAAAGTTTTTTAAGTACAAAATTTATAGATATATATTAAAAACTAATTTTCTGTTTTTTTTTTCTTTGTCGTATATTTTTCAGCCCAGTCGGGTGGGCCTGTAGAATACGCCGACTGCGTCTCTGCAGAAGGTAAAACCAGTGCCCTGGATATATGACACGAGACCATCTGATGGTGAGGCTCTAGTAAGGAGCTTTGGGGAATGTGGAGTATCCCTTCTTTGCCATTAATCCCTAGTACAATCTGACCCGGAGTGGTAGCACCTATTCGGGCTCCATCTATGAGTCAAATTGAACTGTTTATACTTGAAATCTTTTAACTGCAAATAGAACTATTAGTGTTAGATAACAATACTTGAAACCGTTGTACAAGGTTTGGTTTGGTTTGGTTTGGTTTCTTTGTTTAATGGCATATCAACTCTTTTTAGGTTATTTAATGCCAAAGCCATTCTCCTAGAAGAACAGTAGTGGTACTATTTAACCCATAGCTGGGAGGATAAGGGGGTTCATACCTTTCCCAGGGGTATTTGCCCGAAAGTGAACGTAATAGCACGACTGGAGTACGAACCCGCGTACTACGATTCCGCAGTCTATCGCTTTAACGTTGTACTAGTGTACTTTTTTTAAAATTCTATATATAGCAACAGTAACTGAAGACATTTTGAAACCAGTGCTAATGTACATAAATGTCTTTAGTAGCAGCTGCCATATATAGAATTTAAAAAAATTACACCACAAAAAATAAAATACTGTATTGTACTTTTGCAATATACACTGATGACCCGAGAGGGGCACGAAAGTACTTGTGAACCAATTAAATACAGAAAAGTTGATTGCTAATTCCTGCCGGATATCAAAACAACTATGCGGTGATTTGAAAGGATCGAAACGAAAATATGTACACAAAGATTGTCTAATATTTTATCATATATATATATATATATATATATATATATATATATATATATGTATAATGTAAAGTAGAGGAAGAAAACTCAAACCTGGTTAAATTGTCATTATCAATTTATTTTGACGAAGAATATAATCTTCGAAGACGAAAATTATATTCTTCACTGAAATGATTTTATAATTTTATCGGGTTTGAGTTTTCTTCTAGTTACATTGTATATGCTCTGTCTGTGAGTTTTATTATATAAAACTGAAAGCATCGAGCACTACTATAGATTTATATGAAATAACTCATATTCTATACACGAATAATTCAGAGCTATTGTCTTCGGACGCCGACTGGATATATATATATATATATATATATATATATATATATATATATATATATATATATATATAAGTATTCAGCATTAAATAGCTGCAAGGGTTTATATGCCATAAAACCAACGTACATTTATGATTTTCTTGAATAGTTTGTCGATAATTATATTTTTTATCAAATTAATCTAATTTTGATTTTTTTTTAAATTTATTTCAGAATGAGTTTTCATCAGCGGAATATTTTGTCCATGGTTCTTTTATCAATACATTTTTCTCGCTTGGAAATGAAGGGCTTTCAATTTCAGAAATAATGAAAATGCAATTTCCATAACATAAAGCTTTTAGAATAAACAAAGCAAATTGAATTCACTGTGTTTGTATTTATTTTGCATGTGAATATCTTGAAAATTAGTTGATTTTTGTATCAAGGAGAAATTTCTTCAAAGGTTGCTTCAATTTTTTTACTCACCATGTAAGTTAAAATAAAATATGAAACGATCCAGTCATGAAATTCAAAGAAGACTAACAATTCTCTCTCCCCCCCTCTCTCTCTCTCAGAACGTGTGCGATTAAGGCTCTCCACAGCTTCCTTCTTCTGGTGTTTTCACCAATAGTCGCTTTTTACGACTCTCATTTTTCTGATTCTTCTTTCTCTATCCAAGTGCTCAAAATTGTACATTTTTTTCAGCTTCTCTTACATTTGATAAATCCAATGCATAAAATTAACAAAAAGTAAATAAAAGGAAGTGTGTATATATATATATATATATATATATATATACTAATCTAATATCTACCAGCATTCACGGTACCAGAAAAAAAAAAAAAACACGAAAAACACCCCGCCAGGAACGAGAGATAAAAGTATCTCGAATGACCGCCCGGGGGAAAAAGAAAAAATAATAGGTCAAAAAGAAAGAAAAGGCCAACCTTGTCCGACCCCTTGAAAAAAATCAAGGGATACGCAGTCAGTGGGTCAAAAGAAAACTAAAACCTTCCGCGAATCCTGCAATGCTACAATTACAAAAGTGCTCAACACAAATGGAGCCAATTATAAAATTAACTTAAATAGCGAGTCGGAAATCTTCTACTAAAGTTTCACCTTATCGGATCATCAGAAAGCCTAACTCCAACTAATGCTAAAGGAGAAAGCGCCGTCTTATATTCTTATATATATATATATATATATATATATATATATATATATATATAATGTGCACGTGGGTTTGTGTTTGTATTGAGTGTTCACCAATGACCCGGGAGGCCAGGGTTCAATCCCAGGTGGAGTCATACCAAAGACTCAAAAATGCCACTTGATGCCACCTTGCTTTACACTCAACATTATAAGGTATGGATCAAAGTAAAGTGGGTTAATCCTGTGAAAGGAGCAGCGCCCTCCCCTACATATTGGTGTAGTAGCGATCGAAAAGGGAGCCTTCGGGTCACCCATTGACTTCGGTCGCCTACTTTACTATTTACCAACCTCTCCACGTGGGTAGGATGTTACATAAAGTCAAATTTTCAGCGGAGTTTAACAGGTTGGAATTTAGAGCTTTCCTTCTCTTTGACCGTTTGCCATACCAATGTTAAAGAACCTGGTCTGCCCACTATTTACCCATACCTGGAAGGGGAGAGAGAGAGAGAGAGGGAAGGGGGGGAGAGTAGTTGGATTTATACCTTTCCCAAGTATATTAGTGCTATGTGAATTGCAAACAGTATTGTCAAGGATTTGAACTTGCCATAAGGACCAACTATGTTAAAGCTAAAATTGATAATACGCAACACAGAATAGCAAATGTCGGTTAAGTGATGTGGAAGACGAAACCATTAATCACGTTATAAGTAAATACAACAAACTAGCGCAAAGGCAATACAAGACTAGACAAGATTTAATGGGAAAGGGGATCAACTGGTAATTGTGTTAGAAATTGAAATCTGACCATATAATCAAATCTTATGCGCACAAACCAGAATCTGTCCCGGAAAATGAGACATAAAACTTTCAGGGATTTTGAGATACTTACAGATTTTTAATCCCAGCCAAAAGACTAGACCAAGGGAGAATTAACAAAAAAAAAAAAACCCCAAAAAAAAAACATGTAGAATGATGGCTATTGCCGCTCCGGCCGATCACAGAGTGAAAAAAACCCAAAGAAAACGAAAAGAGAGACAAGTACTTGGATCTTACTAGAGAAGTAAAAAAAAAAAAAGCTATGGGACATGAAGGAAAGGGTGATACTAATTGTATGCGGTGCACTTGAAATGGTACCCAAATGCTCGAGATGGTGGCTGGGAGAGTTAGAAATCGGACGACTTGCTGAGACTATCCAAACTGATGCATTGTTTAGATCAGCCAAAAAACTGAGAGGATTCCTCGAGAATTGGGGACACTTGCGGTCACTCAGCTAATGCTGGTGTAAAAAACTTACAAGGAGTAATAATAATGACGATATAAGTTCTTGGACCTTGCTAGAGAACTAAAAAAACTGTGGAACGTAAGAATGAAGATGATACAAATTGTAATTGGCACGCTTGGAACGGTCCTTGAAGCTTTTGAAAGGAGGTTAGAAGTTGAAATTGGAGTACGAATCGTGACCATCTAAACAACCGTATTGTTAAGATCGGCCAGAATACTGAGAAGAGTCTTGGAGACCTGAGGAGACATTTTATCACTTAGACTCCAGTGAAAAACCATCAGCTAACGTTGGTGTGAAAAACTCGCAAGAGATAAAATAATGAATATATGATCATTTCTATTTGCACTCACCCTGATACTGATATGGTGTTTTTTGGTGTGTATGAATGTTTAATTAAGCTTGGTAATTAAAAGCGTAGAATTATTTTGTCAATTTAAAATTTTGATTCCAATAGCCAAACATTCTAAAAGTTTTTTTTGTGGGGGGAAAAATCTAAAAGTTTTAAAAGTTTACCAGCCAGTAGCTTTAAAGTGAAGTTTATAACGTGCGAAAACAATTTAATTAAATAAATTAGTAATTAAAATCTGAGAAGAAAATCATACAAATAATGAAAGAGGAAAAAAAAAACGAAACAAAATGGCTGCTTATTGGTTTATAAAATAATGTTGCTTTTATTTTTGAAACGTCATCATTTCACGGTCCTCATCAATTTCAGTTTCTTTTTCAATTTTGATACTTTTTCAGCGTTGAACTGAAATCCTCCCAGTAGGCAAGGTTTATAATATGTTAACTGTACCCTCTCGCAGAGAAGTAAGACCACTCCAGAAAAGGGTATCCAGGGTATGACATTAAATTGCATTTGGTAATAAGGCTCCGTTTCAGGAGATCTCGGGTGTGTGGAGTACTCTGATATAGCTATTACTCTTAGTGGGTCAAATAGATTTGTTTAAAGATTTGATAGAAATACTTAAAACCATAGAAAATGTTTGCAAATTAATTGTATTGGGTAGGAATACTTTATATACAGGTATACCTCGGTTCAGGTTGTTTCGACTTAAGTCGTTCTCGATTATATGTCGGTTGTCAAATAAATATATGGAAAAATAAAAATCAAGTTTAAGTCAATTTATTCGACTTTAAGTCTATCCGCCAGAAACATTGAAGTCGTAACGTTACTAGAAAAGCGTTAGAAGCACATAAAATCATGTTACTGAGTAAAAAATAAGAATAAAAGTATATAAATTCATGACAATCCACTGCCATCAACGTCCGCAATGTAATTAAACAAATTGAATGTAAATATTGGTAAATGTAACATGAATTAATGTATTTTCTACTATAGCAAAATGATATAATTTTACTGTATTTGTTATTCAACCTTACAAAATCATTTTATTTTATAATGTCTTAGAGCAAACCACATTCACAAATAAAGAGTCCGCGATGTACTATAACCATCATCATCTTGTCGTACCATCAGCACGGATATCCCTGACTCTCTCTTGCGACCCCTCCCTATCGTTCATCGCTTCCGGCAGGTCCTCAGGGTCACACCTCATACCCACACAGAGCTACTGTATGTAGGTTGGAGCTGGTCGTCCTGCTTTTGCTCGGCCATGTGAAGGGGTCCGTCGGAGTAGATCAATTATGAGCTCGTCCGTACTTCTCCAGCAGTGTCCTGCATGTCTGGTTCGTCTAACTAGGATAGTTTTCGTGATGGGTAGTCGGTGGCTGTATAGCTGCTGCTTTATGGGGTGCTGTCTCCAGGACTTGTTCAATGTTGCCCACAGCATTCTTGTGTAGTTGCCGTCAAGCCTTTTCTCCAGCCGTTTAGTTAGCGTCCATGTACTGTATCCATATAGCAGTATCGACCCGACCACTGCGTGGAAGAAACTGCGTTTAATTTTATCACTCAGGTCTGACTTCCATATGACCGATAGCTGTCCATGCCTTTGCTAGTTGCATGTTGATGTCTGTCTCGGTTGATGAGACACTGTTTCCTAGGTAGCTGAACTTGTCAACTAGCTTCAGAGAGGTACCATTTAGTGTGGAAATGTCGCCTGTTTGATGATAGCACATATATCCCGTTTTGTGTGCAATGACATGGATGCCAATGCCTGCGGTGGCTTGTTCCAGACTATGCAGTAGGGTTTCGGCTTGGGCAGGTGCATTTGCCAGAAGCGCTATGTCATCGGCGTAGTCGGCGTCGGTAATTGTTTTTGCGGGGTACCTTCTGCTTCTTTTCTTTGTCAGCTTGAAACTGTTTTCTTTGATTTTATCAATCGATTTTCTAAGCACGTAGTCTTGACAGATGATAAAAAGTTATGGGGCTAGTATGTCTCCTAGCTGTACTCCTGCTACAATGTCGAAGTAGTCTGTGTCTCCATGCGGAGAACGTACTTTCATTTTGGTATTTCTATAGAGAATCATTATGGCAGTGACGGTTTCTTTTGGTAGGCCGTATGCTAGTAGAATATGCTCCATCTTCCTTCTGTGAATGAAATCAAATGCCTTAATAAAGTCGACAAATATTATTGTCGTCTGTATGTACTATAAAAATCGTCAAATTGTAAACATCTACATTTACATATTTGTATTCGTAAATTTAGATTACTTTTTTCTGTACTATATTAAAAACTAAAATTTATTTGTTTGTTTACTTCAAATAGATTCTTATTGACCATACATTATTAAAAATCTATTTATGAATAAAATACAGAACTGGGAATGGTTATTTTTGGTTTAGACTTATGACAAGTTAATTCATAGATAGGGAAATTCGACTTGCGTCGTTTTTCAGCTTAAATCACCTCTCCTCGAACGAATTACCGACGTTGTTGTTTGTTTGTTTGTTTTGTTTGACGGCGTATCAATCCTTTTCGGGTCATTTAACAGCGAATTAATCTTGGTTTGTTTTGGTTTTATGGCACATCAATCATTGTAGATTATTTAATGCCAAATCCATTTTTATACGTATAAACAGTTTGGTTTGTTTTTGTTTATGCCACGCCAACCATTGTAGGTTATTTATATGTTTATGTACTATCCGTTAATAATATAGCCGATGCGTTGAATATGTGTATCAGCGTGTGTAGTAAAAAGATTGATATGTTTTAATGTTCCCACGCGTTGAAGTTGTTCATTTGTATCGTCTACTATCAAATTATTTCATGCTTATTTCCTTTTCAGCTTCTATTCGCCTTATGTTATCCTCGCTTAAATTGTCTTATATGAATTCCTTTAAAAATATTACACGGGAAACCGGAGTTGTCGACTACTGTAATTGATATTATTACATCTAAACCTAGAGATCCATATCTTCCATTGTTCTAGAGGAGGAAGAACTAGTGGCCTTGGTGGGTGTGTGTGTAGTGTGAAATTTGGAAACCCCTTGCCAACGGCGGTCAGTCTAGCCATAAATTAACTCCCCACACAATATGCCAGTTCCTACATGCCCGAGAAAGGACTCTGAACAAGGACTTATTCTACAAGGGATCAAGTGCCAAGCCGCCCTGTCCTCACACGTGCAAAAAAAATAAACCCCTGTTTGGTGATAACAATATTTAAATGCACCAGTTCCCATACGCTTTTAAATGGTTGCTCATCCGGGGATCTTTTTATTTTAATTTGCTGTCACAATAAGTACACTGTTTGAATGTCAAAAACAGTTCAATTTCATATAAGTTTTGCATAAGTACACGGTTTAAACGTCAAAGTAGTTCTATTTGAAACAATTCAGTTTATCATAATTACATTTTTTTGTTTACACATAGTTTAAATGTCAAAAACAGATCTATTTCAAACTATTCAGTTTAGCATAAATACACCGTTTAGCATAAGTATACAGTTTAACCCATTGATAGGGCCCTGTCAGGTACTACCTCTCCGGACCGGAATGGACAAGGGAGCGATGGCAATAAAGGGGTACTCAGTATCCCCCAAAGCTCCAGCATAACTGGAGCCTTACCATCAGATTGTTTAGTGTCATATCTAGGACACTTGTTGGGGGAGTCTTACCTCTCTGCCGAGATATAATTTCGCTGTGCACGATAACATTCGTGGTATCAAATGTAATAATAATAATTGTTTTTATCCTGGTAACGGTGCCAAATGCGGTACTATAGTTGTCACGGTACTTTTACTTTGATCTTATCCTTGTACCGGCGCCAAATAGGTTTCCAGGTAGTTTGTTTATCAATTAATTCTGTGCCCACGTTGTGTTTAAAAGATTTACAGATAGGGAATGACACAATCCATCTGGAACTTTTTCCAACGGTCGGGTGATTCGTTGGAACAAAGTTACCTGGGTGTTGACAACGCAAAGACAAGAAGAACTCTATGTCAACGATTAACAATCCTTTATTGGAACATATTGGTGTAACAGTAATATGTCCAATATTTTTATAGAAAATCGCCACTTTATTATCCAGATATACTGTTCGATGTTCAGACTGCATACAATAGCGCGAGAGAGAAAGAATCTGTAAGGGTCTGTGAGCAGAAACAGAAAGAGACACCACACCAACCGACCAACGTCTTTGAACACCAACTTCTAACTTCTAAACGATGACTCACTACTTTTTCAAAATTCGCTAATTTTTATATAAATTCAGAGTATCCGTAGTGTGATGTCATCTTGTTAAGTTATTGCGTCATCTCACATGTATCCCCAAATGTTTACCGTGTTATTCATTTATTCAATCAAGCTTGTGACAAGACATGAATCTACTTTGTTTATATTTGGTCTTCCTATGTAGAATGACATTTCATAATACTGAGTGTTAAATAAGGCCGCACCGAGTACTTTTTTTGAGTCTTTGGTATGATTCGACCTGGGGTTGAACCCTGGTCTCCCGGACTATTGGGGAACACTCTACTCATTGGGCTAATGGCCATTTTATATATATATATATATATATATATATATATATATATATATATATATATATATATAGTATATATATATATATATATATATATATATATATATATATATATATATATATATATATATATATATATATATATATATATATATATATATATATATATATATATATATATATATATATATATATATATATATATATATATATATATATATATATATATATATATATATATATATATATATATAAGTGAATGATTTTTTCTATATTTAGAGGAAAGTATATATATATATTATATATATATGAGTGAACGATTTTTCTATATTTAGAGGAAAGAAAGAGAAGGAAAGTGAGATCCACGACACCAAACACTTTATAAAGATTTACTTTTTCATCCCCCGCCGCCACTACAGGAATTGTTCGGAGAGTTTTTGTAGTTTAGAAAAATTCATTTTTCTCTTGACAATTTAAGCCAAATTGAACGATTTTTCATTCGGGTTTATCTTGGTTTGAATAAAAAAAAAAACGCATATTAAATGAAATGACGAATGGAGGAGTTTAACTAATTAGCAATTAGTAACATTTAAAGATAATTGAATAATATCTAGTAACTAATTAGCAATTAGTTACTAATATGCAAAATGAAAAAATAATTAGCAATTATTGAAATGCAAAATTAATTGATTTTAAATAATTACCTATTGATAATATTTAAATTTAACTTTACTAATTAGGAATTGGTAATATTCAAAAAGAATTTAATTTGTATGCACACGGATAAATGGTTTTAAATATTGCAATTTAACATTAGTAATTCTGTTTATTAAGTATTCGTATCTAATAAAAACAATTTATGCACAGCCGTTTGGTTTCGAATTGCTAATAATGCTGTATATTGACCTTCGACCCGGCCAAACATGCCATTCCCAAAGACAGCGGAAGTGACACATTCCGATGGCAGTTATGGGAAGAAATCGCGTAGGTGGGCTTGGATGACAATATGGGACAAGCTAAAATCCCATGGTACAGTCATAGACTGATGCACCGGAAGAGAGTGGCCTGTGAACTGCATGACAGTTATTTCCGCTTGATGACAATCAAACATGCCATTCCAAAGATATTGAGTGTGCGATTGAACTATTATATAACTCGGTGTGGACAGGAAGTCAGTTAGTTTGGAGACCAGAAGTTTGGAGACCAGACCAGTAGGTGACAAGATGCGATAGAGAAAGCCAGCACCCAACAGAGTGGGTCCTCAGGCCTCCGGTTGAGCAGCCCTGGAGAGCGGGAAAGAGACGCTGATGGTCATAAGAGTGGGGGGTCAATATGTTGCAGTTCTGTTCGGTCTCCAACTCCCTCTCACACGCAACCTTACAAATAAAGTGAGAGGTATATTTTTCTAAAAGACTGTGTCGCTCGTCTTTATTATTGCGTCAATATGTATTCTGCATGTATATGTGTATATATGCATATGAGTGT
>OY757915.1:67911545-68081545 GCA_963585895.1 Sepioteuthis lessoniana | reverse complement strand
AGAGTATAAAGTTAATCCATAGATTTTTTTAAAAAGTTGCGTATCAAGAATTACTTGTTCCGGGATTAGGTTTTTTAATTTTCTAAGGTTCTGTCGTATGTAAATTAGGGGTAACAGTATTTTTTTTAGAATATATATATGAAAAAAAATGATAGATATAATATCTTCAACTTTTATTAATTTTTTCTTGTTTTATAAATAGATAAGATAAATTATTTCAAATTGAAAAAAAATATGAATAGAGAATTTTTAAAAAATTCTATACTCACCGGAAGCAATATGAAAACATCTAATTATAATTTTAAATATAAGAAGCTTTTTATAAAAAAAAAATTATAAGTTAAATTTATAAGAAATTATAGGAGCCTGAAATAGATTTATAATGATAATTTATAATTTCTTTTTGACTTTATATAAATATATATATATATATATATATATATATATATATATATATATATATATATATATATCATTAGACTGGTTCTTTTGGTTAGACATCGAGTCTAGGAGAAGGAAAACTCTTTATTAAAACCAACTGTACTCTACTAAAATTGACCCTGTGTAATAACCTGCCTGTTGTGGAGGGCTTGGGTAAATACAATGATATATATATGTATATATATATATATATATATATATATATTCGTATACATTAATACATATATATATATAATGATTTATGTGTTCGCCAATGGTCTGCTAGACCGGAATTCAATACCAAGTCGAGTCATAACAAACACTCAAAATACTTGATACCACCTTGCTTAATACTCAGCATTATAAGGTACGTATCAAGGGTAAGTGTTACAATTCAGGGAAAGGAGTAACGCTTTCTCCTACACCTCGTTGTAGTAGCTTTTGAAAAGGGAGTTTCAGGTCACCCTCGACTACAGTTGGCCAACTCACTATATATATATATATATATATATATATATATATATTTGTGTGTGTGTGTGTGTGTGTGTGTGTGTTAATGATCATTTTTTCTATTCGAGTAAAATTTTACTTGTCAACAGGAAAAATTTAATTAAAAAATGCATAAAAAAATCCTTGTCTCTAATATTGAATATGAATATACTCATACACAGACAGATTGACAAAGACATATCCCCATACATGCGTTCGCAAGTACGCACGAGTACGGGATGTAACCCTGAAGACCTGCCGGAGGCGATGAATGATAGGGAGAAATGGCGAGAGACAGTCAGGGATATCCGCGCAGGCGGCGCGACATGATGATGATGATATATATATTCCAGACATGCAGGACACTGCTGGAGAAGCAGGGACGAACTCATAAGCGATGTACTCTTGTGGACCCCCACACATGGCCGAGCAAAAGCAGGACGACCAGCACGAACATACATTCCGCAACTATATGAGGATATGGGATGTTGTCCTGAAGACCTGCCTGAAGCGATGAACGATAGGGAAAAGTGGCGAGAGAGGGTCAGGGATATCCGTGCTACCTGCACGACATGATGATGATGATATATATATAATTAAGATAAAAATATTCCGCAATGTTGTCTAGAAATGGCTACAAAATTAAAATCATCTTGTTGTAAGTAACAATTTATTCGTATAAAATGTTTCCGTCATACAGCTTCATCGGATCATATAAAATTTTCTTTTTAAAACAAGAATAGAAATCGTAAACGTAGATAAGAGTGGTTCTTTAGCCTTAGGAAACCAATCTTGGAGAAGGAAAAATTGACCTCTAGTCACAACCTTTCTCTGCCGGAGGGGTTGGGTAAATACAATAATTAAAACATGTCTGAGAAAACTTAAAAAAGCTGCCTGACACCAGGGCTTAAAATGCGTTAACAGCATCCTTTGAAGAACTGTAAATCCAGGGGTGTTCTTGGTATGACACTGAACTGCATCTAATGGTGAGGCATGGAACCATCTCTTCTGCCAGCTACGAGTAAATAGTCGGATAAAAAAAAATTCCACCCAAAATAACCATTACACTGCCCTTACCATTGTTATATAAACTTCCACAAAAAAAAGACATTCCACAGCCTTCGTTTATTCAAGTACTCGGTTCGACTAAGTAAGAAGGACGAAGAGTCTGCATTATAGGTTAACTTGTCATGAAGAGGGGAAACCAGCAGCATGGACCACTGTCGGTCTCCTACGCAGCCTAATCCCCAGGCTGTGCCGAGAACTAGTTGCAGATTCATGGTCTCGCAATTTCTGGACAAGTACACGGTGCTTACACTGTGACACTAGGCCAATTTTTAAGTGGCATAATGTTGGTTTGAAGTCAGAGTTTTCCTTCTCCTAAGCCCATTGCCTTATCAAGCCTAAGGAAATCAATCTACCCAGTTATTTACTCATAACTGGAGGTAGAAGAGAAGGATTCATACCTTTCACAAGGGCATTAGCACAAAGGGAAACGCAAACAGGCTCGTCCATATGTTGAACTCCTGACACCGATTCCATTTTCTATGATGATAACTGTTACGCTATACGCGCCAAAAGTAACAGGGCAGGTTTTGCCATTGCTGATGATTTTTCTCCTTAACGCTTGTAAACGACACCTTACAGTCGACTGAATGTAAAATAAAGAGCTGAGTAAACTTCAAAGACACTTTTAGGATTTTACAATGATTGTACTGTGGTCTGGTTATAACACTAAACGCTATCTGATGGCGGAGTTCCAGTTCTTGAGATTAGGGGAGTTTGGAGTTGTCCTTCACTGCAATTACTCCCAGGTTCACTCTGACTTGGAGTGGTTGTACCCTTTAGGGTTTCATCTATGGGTCAAATAGATCAATTTACAAATTACTCGTATTCGATTGGACGGTGTGCAAAAAAATCTTTAGAAGCAACTACACAAAAATTGTAAATATGAATGTACAATGAATTAGATTCCCTAACCACTTGGCGGAAAATAACCCAAGACAAGTTGATATGCCATTAAAATCAATCTATAAACCAGTAAAGATTGTAAAAAAGATGGCAGTTTGACATTTTTCATAAACTTATATTTCTGTAATACCCATTTTTTGTGTGTTATATTTTAAGACATCAATCCTTGTTGGTCACTTAATAGCCGAGGGATTTCGATTCAAATACTGTTCACCACACACACACACACACACACACACACGATTTATACATGAATAGTTTATAGGTCACACTATTTTTAAATGAGACAGATCTCATTTGTTTGCGCACGGTTAAATGGTTCACGTAATGTACCATATTCACAATTAACGCTATGTGCGAAATGGACATATAATGTTCATAACGATAGAACAAAGGAATCTCAATATTCGAAAACACGAAACGACTTCTTGTTCTGGTACGAAACCCTTTTATTAACTTTGAGTTAAAGGTTTCGACGTAAGGAGGAGAAACACAATCTTCTATGCTGTCTTATTCATTTGGCCCCCATAGGGCGCAAGTTCGCCTCGCGTCCGCGAGCACCAAAAGTCGACCGTCTTCGTCCGGTGTCTAATCTCTACCCTCTAACTTTGTTCAAATCTCCACAAACCTCTGCGCGCTTCCGGTGCGTGACGTCACCCGCACCTTGTCACCCGTTTTGTCTCGGAGTATTGTGACATCTGAGTGACATGTCCACTCTGTGCGCGCTCTCGCGTTGCCACCTGCATCAAGGTTGCACCCAACTAACCCATGCGCTGAGCCGAAAGGTTCTCAGCCTAACTAAACTCAAAGGCATGAATCGAAATCCCTCGGCTATTATATAACAGTAATGCTAACACAAATAATTCTAAATGATTTCAAGTGTAACATCGGACCAACGTTTTGTGCTTTAAAGAAAGAAGTCCGCAGAAAAAGAAATACTCAAACTCGAAGGTAAGAGAAAAAAATATAGCAGTCGTTTATCATATTTACCCAACCCCTCCGCTCGGGCAGGATATGACACAAGGTCAATTTTTTAAAGCGGGGTTTAACAGGTTTGAATTCAGAGCTTTTCCTTCTCCTAGACTAGTTTCCTCACCAAGGCTGAAGAGCCTAGTCTGCCTTACTACTGGAGGGAGAATAATTGGATTCATACCTTTCCCAAGGGTATTAGTGCTATGTGAAATGCAATCAGTCTCGTCCAGGATTTGAACTCTTGTCGCCGTGTCCAATTCCTACGACGATAACCATTACACCACGGGCAGTCGTTTATTATTCACTTAGGGCTATGATCGTTGCAACTCGAAAAGTTCATTTTAGTTACGTTCTTCTTCTCCCTTCTTCTTGGTGGTGACGGTGGTGTGGGTGAGATCTGGCCGTTGACACATGCTTGACAGATAGGTCGTAGCAGACTGGGTAGGATGGGTCGGGGCCTCGGAACCTTTGACGCGCCTGTTTTGAAAGCTGCCTTCAACTCTCCCAAAATCTCGTGACTTGTTTTCTTATATAGAGATTTTAGGGAACAAATCGAAGATCCCCGAATGTCTGATGTCACCAGTGAAACTGTCGTGATAATTCATCTGTGATTATCTTAAAATCACGTCTAACTTTGCAGGTCATTCTGCCCGCACGCGCAAGTCTCGTGACACCTTCATTGATTGACTACAGCCGATGCGCTCGCGCGCTCTCAACGACAGTGCCCGTCCGTAATATTACGCAAGCATTGTAATCTAATAATAATAATTCTATTTAATATTAATCATTTGTTTGCGCATAATTGAATAGTTTCGAGTTTTGTTATTCAACATTAGTAATTCTATTTATCAAATATTCCTCTGCAATATAAATAATTTGCACACACATTTGGTTTCAAATAACTAATGATAATGATATCTAATGACAATGATATCTAATGATAATGATAACTAATGATAAGGATATCTAATGATAATATTACTTGGTAAATAATTAAACAGTTCAATTTGATCCATGAATTAGACTCGAACATATAAAACCATTCCGGGTCAGAGTAGACGTGAGAGTTATGGTTGTAAATCAGTACTCTACAATCCCTAAACTTCAGGACTGTAGTCTCACCATCAGATGGAGTTTACTTTCATACCCAGGACACTTTCTGTGATGAATGTATACTTATTGTTACCAATGCTGCAACTTCCCTCGAAAAAAAAAAAAAAATCCCCCAAACTGTCAATTAATAAATCCTTTGTTTTGCTCTTATTTTGTAGGATTTTGATTTCGAAGCACCGATTTGTGTTAGCTGTTTCATCCAATAACTCCGTGCCGCATTGTCAGCTTCATGATGATTAAATTCCTTTTTTCCCTTCTCATCACTTTTGCTCTCGCCATCATGGTCATCGCTGATTCTGACTATGGTCATACCTATTCGGTGCGTTACATTATATCTACATTTTCTTTATACTTTAGAATATATATATATATATATATATATATATATATATAAGCATAGTAACAAAATATTAATTTTAAAAAACTCCAAGGAGAGGTAATATGTTTAGAGGGGGGGCTCTAGCGAGCCATAATACATGGGAATAAGAAAAATATATTAAAAAAAGAATAGACGACAATCTGTTAACAAGCGTAAAATGTACTAAATTCCAATGCTACTACAAAACCATACCTTGGCGCCTCGGGTTGTGTAATGGTTAGCAAGCTTGACTTGCAAACCTGCGAGAGTGAGTTCAAGTCTTATTGGGTACCCCACTTATTCGGTCCTGTACCACATCTAAGCAAAACGCCAAGTAAATTACAACTACAAAACCATACCTGCTACCCCAGGAGTGAACCGAAAAATGGTGCAGCTATTTTTCTAGTTCCTTAACGTCTTCATGTAATATACGGCCAAAATATTCAGATGCATAGGAATCCCGAAACACTGAAGACTCTCTTTGTTCAAGCACGAAACTTTTATTACCTTCTTGACTTTTAGGTTTTCGACACTAGGAGAGAGAGACACAATTTTTTACTATGCTGACTGTTCCATCTGACCCAACAACACGCGGCGCATCCCGTAGGCCACAAACTGGACTCGCTTCGCCCAGCTTCAAATCTCAACTCACTGACCCAACAAACACGCGGCAAATCCTGTAGACCCAACTGGACTTGCCCAGGTCCGAATCTCAACAAACTGCTTTTTTTCAAAATCACCAAGAATCCCGGCCCATCACTTCCGGGGTTTTTATTATGACATCTGTGATTGTCACATCCTCCGCGCACGAGCGTGAACACCTGCGCTCAATGTGTGTACCAGCGCGTGCACTAAGCCGAATAGTTCTAAGCCTAACTAAACCGAATGATAAGATATAACCAACGAAAAATGATAATATATATTAAAAAATCATTCCGCGATTATATAACATTCATTGCTTTTCTCACTTTCTTTATTAGCCTAAGTTTACACCCCTACATCATATATATATATGAATACTGATAAAGATAAAGGGAAAGGTCGATAAATCAAACCCTTACAACGGGTTTAGTGGAAATATTTCGTTCTTTATTCGCAGAACTTCTTCGGACTAAATAAATATCACCATTAAACCCATTGTAAGTGTTTGATTTATCCACTTATTTTTATCATCTTGTCAGTTTCACCAAAATCTACCATTTCTCCGTATATGTATACTGTAAACCATTTTTGCTTATTTCATATCTAAAACAAGTGTGTATTGTTATCTAACGAGGCGAAAATAATGTTTCTTCACCGAAAAAGATTTATAATGACACTATAACCGTAGTTGAGTTTTCTTCCAGTTACATTATATATATATATATATATATATATATATATATATATATATATATATATATATATATATATATATATATTAATTTTTGATAGTTCAGCTTTTGAGATATTCAATCACTTAGTGATTCACTTTTCCTTATCAAGGAAAAAAAAATCAACAACAAAAAACGAAGATGTTACGTTTGTAAGTTCTGTTAATGATAGTATTTTGAACTTACAAATAACAATTCTACATTTTATTAAAAATTAAATGTCTTGCATTGTATGATTATCACCAAATATTCTTTTTTTTTCAGAAATTAAATCGTAACATCTAAGGAAAGAATACTAGAAACTTTAAACACGAGCAATAATTAAAGAGAAATAGAGCCTAGATATTAAAATTGTATTTAAAAATAAGAATAGGTTATTATCACATTAGTTACAAACAGTAAAAATGGTAATTGCTGTTACTAACTATGGCTGTGGCGGTGGCAGTAAGGTGCGTAATTATTATAACTACATTTAATTTCTTATATATATATATATATATATATATATATATATATATATATAGTGCAATTAGAAGGAATCTCAAACTTGGTTAAATTGTCATTATAAATTTATTGCTATTTTATTTATTACTTTTTTTCTATACTGTAATCCACATTTGCTGTTTTTCAACCACAATTTCAACAGTGAAGTCATCTAATGAGACGTAGAGTATAATGATATTCTTTGCCGAAATGAATTTATAATGACAATTTAACCAGGTTTGAGTTTCCTTCGAATTGCCCTGTATACGCACTGTATGTGCGTTTTATGTAAACCTGAATAGAAAAAATATATAACAATACATCGAGCAGTCCCATAGATTTATATGAAATTTCTCATATATTCTATACGCGAATAATCGTCATCCACTGTCTTCTGACGCTGACTGGATATATATATATATATATATATATATATATATATATATATATAATCTGGGGAAAAAATCCTTGGGTAGGAGTATCCAATTTGAGTGCTCAATGCCAACGGCTGTCGACGTATAATTAACTTGGCATAAAGAATACATCAAAATTCAACCTCCAGAACCAAAAAAAATTATATGAAAATTGAAAAAAAAAATTTTCTTTGATTGAAAAATATAAGAATATATTAAAAAAAATCATTTTAGTTAAAAAAGAATTAGAAACATTTTTTCAAATTCTATTGTATATCCTTATTCTTTCTTTGGACCTACAACAACCATCTTTATATATATATATATATATATATATGGTCCGGGAGACTTGGGTTCAATCCTAGGTTGAGTCATACTAAAGACTCAAAAAAGGGTACTTGCTGCCTCCTTTCTTAACACTCAGCATTATAAAGTACGGATCCAGGGTAAGTGGACCAATCCAAGGAAAGGGGTATAACCCTCCCCTACACCTCGGCGTAGTAGCAATTGAAAAGAGAGCCTTCGGGTCGCCCTCGACTACGGTCGGCCAAATTATATATATACGGGAAAACTGGAACTAAACCCGACAGTATGAAAATGTGCGAATATGGACAAAAGTACTATCTGTTCTACTGTTTTATCTCTAGAAAGTAAAGATAGATTCATGCTTTTCCCAAAGTCAGTTGCGCGAAGTAGCAACATCCTCTTGCATATGGATTTTGATATGATGTCTGTATTTACCCAACCCTTCTTCCACTAGCAGGGTGTGACGCAGTGTCAATTTTTAAACGTGGAACAGAATTCAGAGTTTTTCTTATCCTCGACTGGCTGCTTTACCATTAAATCATAGATGCACCCGATAAAAGAGCTTCTGAACAGCCATTTACTTCCTATCGCACCAACCATTTAAGTAAGAGATGCTGGGCAATGCTGGTAGGAATAAGGAAGAACTCATAAGTGACGTTCTTCTTATATGACAACCAATTTAGGAGGTGGAAACTCATCTTACTGTTAAAAAAACAACAGATTTCTTCCAAGCTGTTGCTGTGTCGACAGAGAAAGAGTGAAATGGGAACTATACAAAAATGTTACGTAATTTCTTAAACTAATCCTGGAAGCAACACCTCGCAAAACGGCCACTTTCCTCCAATCTCACAAACTATCCAAGTATGGCGAAAAAAGATACGCTGGGTACTGCTGAAAAAGTAAGGACGAACGCATGGATTCGCAAAAACAGACCGACCAGCATCAGCTCTGTGCAGACACTAGATACAGTCTAGAGAACCTGACCGGAACGAGGAACAATAGAGAAGAATGGTGAGAGAGAATCAGAGAATTTCGTGATATCAGCGTGACTTGATGATGATGATGATGATGATGATCATCATCATCATCATCATCATTATCATATCCTCCGTTTAAAAATTAACCTTGTGTCACGTTCTGCTCGTGGAGGAGGGGTTTGGTAGATAAATACTATATTTATTTAAACCAACTGTACGAAACACTACAACTGCTTTATGGAAGAGGGTCATTGGTAAATTGATTATGGTTACAACGATTTGAGTTAATGATATGATTCTGTGTCAGCGAAGACTCACAAGAGCTATTTCATATAAATGTCATCAAAATGGCATTGACCTCGAACTAAGAGCGTTTTTTTTTTCACAGGAAAATGAGAATTTTGATTCTAGGCAAGCCATTAAGGAAAAATAGTTTTTGAGGTTTCCCAAAAAATATATTGCTGATAGTTCAGATATAATTTATATACAATAAATTATACTAGTTTTATAAAAACTATGTTATTTCCTCATTAAAATAGCAATGTTATTATTTTAACTACCAAGACCACCTTGTCTACTGTGGCTGTAGAATACGCCGACTGCATCTCTACAGAGAGTTAAGACTAACCCTACAGTAAGTGTTCAGGGTATGACACTAAACAATCTGATGGTAAATCTCCAGTCCTGGAGCTTTGGAGAACGTGGAGTACTCCTTCATTGCTGTTACTCTTGAGTCCACTCAATCCTAAAGTGGTTGTACCTGTTCGGGTGCCATCTATGGGTCAAAAAGAACTATTCATTCTTTGTTATACCTGAAGTTAATTAACAATGGGCAAACAAGTTATTGATTTTAAAAAGCATTATTTAGAACTATTAGTGTTACAAAACAATACATAAAACCATTTGACTGCGTGCAAACGAATGATTGATATTAAATAGAATTATGGATGTTGGATAACAATACTTGAAACAGTGTGCATAGAAAAATGAGCTATGGATCGTTTGAAAATAAGGCAACTTATTAACGATTCACTCACACACACACACACACACACACACATATATATATATATATATATATATATATATATTATATATATACCGTATAAAAGAAAAACCTTTAAAAGTCTCTGATATTTTTTATGATAATATTTATTTCAGCAGACTCTTTATTATTTAAAAGTGTGATCTGCATTCATAATTACTTAAAATGAAGTGAAAAGGGAAAACATTTGATACATCTTACCACATAAATTGTAAGACATTAGTCAACCAGACTGGAAAAACAAATGGTCTGTTCTTTACACACACACACACACACACACACATATATATATATATATATATATATATATATATATATATATATATATATATATATATATATATATATATATATGTTATTATGATGAAATTTGGGTTAGGGAGATAGGGTAGTCGGAATTTTGTGGATTTTTCTAAGTTTTCATGAGAAATTTCTCATCATTTCTCATTTCTCATCATTTCTTTGTCTGAAAATGCAAATCAAATTTTTTAAATAAAGGTCTGCTGACAAATACTTAGTTTGGTTTGGTTTGGTTTTACGGCACATCAACCATTGTAGGCTATTAATACCAAATCCATTTTTAAACAATAAAACAGTTGGGTTTTTTTCAAACAATTCAGTTTAGTATAAATGTACTTTTTTGTTTATACACAATTTAATGTCAGAACAGTTCTATTTCAAACAGTTCAGTTTAGCATAAATACGCAGTTTAAATGTCAAAACAGTTCCATCTTAATCACAGTTTAGTTCTATTTAACCCATAGATAGGACCCTACCAGGTGCTATCACACCGGGCCAGAGTGGACCTGAGAGTGATAGTAATGAAGGTGTACACCACATACCCCAAAGGTCCAGCATTACTGGAACCTCACCATCAGATTGGTTCGTGTCATATCTAGGATATGGGGGATCAGGGTGTTCATACGTTTCCCTTGTGTATTTGTCCGAAAGTGAACGTAGTAGCACGCTTGGAGTTCGAACTCACTTACTACGATTCCGGAGTCCATCGCTTTAATCATTACCCCTCGAGGACACCCCACAAACAAATATGAATGATTTTTAGGGTTTTTTTATATTAAATTATTTGCTCTTTATTTTAATTTTTTATAATTTTACATTGATCTCTCTATTGGATTTTGAATGACATGGATATGGAAGAAAGAAAATCCTAAAATAGAATCGTTCCGACTATCGGCTGATTTGGCTTTGGATAATATATATATATATATATATATATATATATATATATATATATATATATAACCGAGATTTAGCATCAAATAACTTACAAGGGTTTATTTGCCTTAAACAAAAAATCCCCCCTAGAAAAGAGATGTCCTGGATTTGACACTAAACTAAATTTGAAGGAGATGCTCCTGTTCAGTGTGGAGAAGCCCTTCATATATCATGGGACCCTTCAAAATCGAAGTGGTTGTATCTGTTAGGGTCCTATCGAGCGGTCAAATTGACCCGTTTAAAAATTATTAATATTATATAGGAATTCATGATACCATATAACTGTAAATAATTTTTATGAAAAATACTTAAAGCTATAATTGTTTACTAAAGTTTATTATTAGTTACTTGAAGATCTATTTAAAAATCATTCGTATTTGATAGGGCCACGTGTAAAAAAGAAAAAACTATTAAGAAACAACAACACAAGGAATATAAATATAAACATACAATGAATGCGATTCCTTAACCTCTCGGCATAAAATAACCCAAGACAAGTTGACATCCCATGAAAATCCTGCCCAATCGGCTGGGGCTGTAGAATACATCGACTGTACCTCTGCAGAGGGGTAGCCCCCCCCCGAATGAGTGTCCTACATATGACACTAAACAATCTGATGGTGAGGTTCCAGTGATGCTCGGGCTTTGGGGAATGCGGAGTACCCCTTCATTGCCATTGCTCCCAGGTCCACTCTGGTTCGGAATTGTAGCACCTGATAGGGCCATATCTATGTGTTAAATAGAACTAACTGCATACTTATGCTAAACTGAATTGTTTTGAATTAGAACTGTTTGACTAAACTGAATAGATTGAAATGGAAATGTTTTTGACAATTAAACTGTATTTACATTTAAACTGCATGCTTATGCTAAACTGATTTGTTTGAAATGGAACTGTTTTAGACATTGAAATTGTACTTACATTAAATTGAGTCGTTTAATATAGAACTGTTTTGACATTTAACTGTGTGTAAACAAAATCTGTACTTATACTAAACCGAATTAACTGAATTAGAACTGCTTGACTAAAATGAATTGCTTGAAATAGAAATGTTTTTGACAATTAAACTGTATTCTCATGTTAAACTGAATTGTTTGAAATAGAACTGGCTATTTGCGTAAAAATGGATTTGGCGTTAAATAACCTATAAAGGTTGATATGCCATAAACCCCAAACAACCAACCAAATCCCATTAAGATCAATCAACCAAAACCAATTCTTAAAATATGGTTACGGAATCCTTTATCTCCGTGCGAAGGTTTGAAACCTAATACTTCAGGTTCGGAATTTCATCATTTTATGGCAAAGCGTGCTTGTGGCGGAATGTCAAACGTTTGTCGTAGTAATTTACGAAGCTCTTTGCTTCGATGTAGCACAAGGCCAAATGAATGGGGCACCCAATGAGACGCGAACTCACTCGTGTAGGTTTGCTATTCTAGCTTGCTAACCATTACACCACCAGAGGTGCCCTTCAAACGTTTGTCGTAACCGAGTTCGAATTTCACTCACATATTGCCGTATTTTTTTCAAACTACTACATTTGGGAAAGGTATGAACCCTCTTATTCCTCCAACCTTTGGGTTAGATAGTACTACAACAGTTTTTCTACAAGAATGGCTTTGGCATTAAATAATCCACGAAGGTTAATATACCGTGTAACAAAACAAACCGAAATAACCTTTATCATTCATGACTGATGTGTTATAAAGGTAGGCTAATATTTTCGCATAAAAAATGAAATTTTCGAAATTCAACCTATACATGAGTACATATGTTGGTTCCTTGGAAGCAAAGTCCAATACAAGAATACAAGAGATGTTTTTGTTACGTAGCTATTTGATATATTCCAGGTTTTACTCCATATTACGTAGTGTCATAGATTTTACTTTCGATGTAAATAAGAAGCCAGTGTCTCTTACTCCGTTTAGGTAAATGGACAGGTTGCTTCGTTAGTCAATGAAAAGGTGTGTTACAAAGATAATCAAGAGCATCAATATCAGTCCCAACTGCGTTAAAATCAGTTTCATAAATTTGTTGCTTTATTAAAACTGTTTTAAGCCTCTGCAGAGATCAATTGGAATTTAAGTAAAAAATATCAATGCTATCGACACTCAGTAATTTTGTTCTTATTTGCAATGTTTGGATATTCATTTGAAGTTGGTCTCATTTAATCATATGATTTTTTTTTTCTCTATTTTGTTCCTGATGTGAAAATACAGAGTTATGGTGAGAGTGTTACTCCCACCATAATCATGACTGCCGCTGCTTGTGGATTGGCCTGGGGATTCTTCCGGAATCCATGGTATGTATTTTCTCAATATTGATTATTTATCCCACTTGTATTAAAAAATTGTATCGACTATTTGGTAAATAAGGGTCATCGATATTAGATAGTCATCAATCTTTAATACATCTTGTAAAAGAGATCCAATATAGCTGATTGTATCGACAGTTCTAGGTTGAGTAAAGGATGGAAAGCGGATGAATCGAAAGATTAACTATCTGTTAAGATTATGGACCAAAGACAGAGAACTGTTATTGCGCTGACGTGGTTTCTTATCGGAAATCGGCAGATTTTTTAATTTCAAAACAGAATTTACAACATCAATATGATAATTTTTTTTAATTACAGGCACACACACACACAAAATTTTACCTGAAAACAAGTTCGTACCTGTTTCGATCTTCTAGCCTCCCTGGGTCACGAAATTTGTACATCAATAAAGATTTTGTGGATTTGAAGGAAAATATAGGCAGCGGAAATTTCACATTAAATTTGTCTGATATATTTGTAAGATATTTTATGGAGACGCCAGTGGTTTGATGGTTTTCTTCGTAGGAAATGGAATCGGCGACTCGGGTTCAATTCCTGAACGAGGTTGTCGCGTTTCACAAAACGCAAACACACTTAGGGGATGTAAGAATAAAACTATTCTCTCTCTAGCTATGGGTAGATTGCAAGGCAGACTGAGCTCTTTAAACTTGGTGGGGCAACCCATTTAGCAGAAGGAAAACTTGGAAAACTCTGCTTAAATTGACCATACTGCTCGTACAGAGGATTTGATAGATACAAATATTTGTAAGATTTACTGGCAAAATAAGTGTAAATCCTGACAACAATATAGCGGACTCTACACAAAGGAATGAATCCGCGAATGAAGCTAGCGCATGACATTTTGCTAAATGATGTTTCCTACTGAGTACAGTGTTCTCATGTGACTAATAAGGTAGAATGGAATTTACGGTACATTCAAACAAAGTTTGAATTTTCGATTGGAGTATTCAGTGGAACTAAGTGCCCAACGGCTTGCCATTTCACTCATAATCTTATCAGAATAAGATTCATTACGTTTTAGTTTTCGAATCACTTTTGTTGGCATTGTACCGAGGATCCCAATTTAATTAATATGAGCAAAAATCCTGTTGATGAATCTGAAAAGAAATTTATTAATAAAAAAAATAAATAAATAGATAAATGAATAGAATAAAATAAAATAAAATAAAATAAATTACTGCAATTTTATTCTTTACAGACAAATTTAGTCAAATAGTTAAATTAGGAAAATTCAGTTATGAAAGCCTGGAATGATAGGAAAAGTTAAGGCTTCAAATAAGATTAACGTAATAATTGATAATCTATTTAGAAATCAATTAAAATGAAATAAAAACAGTTTAATCTTTTTAAATTCACCTTCCTAGGAAGCAGTGTCCCATCAACCGAAGAAGACATCGACACGCGGCTAACGAAGACATGGACAGCTATCGATAGGCTATCGGTCATATGGAAATCAGACCTGACCGATAAAACGATACGCAGTTTCTTCCAGGCAGCGGTCGTGTCGATACTGCTGTATGGATGCACTACTTGGACGCTAACTAAACGGCTGGAGAAGAAGCTAGACGGCAACTACACAAGAATGTTGCGAGCAATATTAAACAAGTCCTGGTGGCAACACCCCACAAAGCGCCAACTATACGGCCACCTGCCTCCCATCACAAAAACTATCCAAGTTAGACGAACCAGGCACGCAGGACACTGCTGGAGGAGTAGGGACGAGCTCATAAGTGATTTACTCCTATAGACCCCCACATATGGCCGAGTGAGGGTCAGGGATATCCGTGCTGGCGGCATGACATGATGATGATGATGATGATATATGTTCTACTTTAGTTTCGTTTGTCTTTCTAATATAATAAATTCTATTACATTAAACTTAAATACTTGTGCTCGGAGGACGCATAATTTTGTGTGTATATTTTTAAGTAAATTTTATTCAAATATGTCATTTTGCTTTTACTAAGATTTGCTTAGTTTGGCACACTTAACTCAAGTTGCTTACATTCGCTGCTATATTTCATTTGTGTATTTGATGTTTTAAAATAAAAATGTTCTTTTTACTTTTTAGATTCCACCAGTCAAAATGCAGAGTCGTTTCCTGCACAAGCTAAACAGTTTTCCATTAAATATCTACAATGTTCAATGAAATAATTACTTATGTAATACTAAAAATGAATAAATTTTTGATGATTTAGATTATCCGGACTATTGTCTTCATCTTCATTGTTACATTCACAACGTTTCGGCCAATATGTTCGGCCTTCTTCAAATTATTTCATATTGAACTGGGGAGCCTACACAGAACCTCGAACTGAACTCTATTCAATCCACGGGGTAGACTCTTCTAATTCCGTTAACTGGAATTCTTTGTTAGTTTTCCTGTAGTCGAGATTGAACCTGCAACCTCCTGGTAATTTCATTCAGAAGCACTTTCCAACCACACGTCTAATAAAATTTATCAGACTTCCTCTCAAAAATTTTCACAATAAATAGATAAATAAATGAACGAAAAAAATTTGCAGTTTTAATTTGTTGAAAAATATCGGATCTTGTGGTAAATCGATAAGTCTTAGGAGAAACAAAGCGAATATTAAGATGAATCAAAAATTTTGAAGGATTTTGGCAATGTGTGGCTCAATTCGGCAGCTTCGGATGCTTTTGCCAAGGTCGTAAAGATGACGAACCTAACTGGATTGTGAGATGCCAAACTCACCTGATACTCTCCGAGTGCTACTCGCTGGAGTTGCCTCTATGACTCGGAGCACGGCTTCGAAATACACGTTTTTAGCTCAACCCGGTATTACCTTAGAGTTGAGGCTCTTGCAACCCGAGCAAAATTTTTTGAACCATCTGGTTACTGTACGCCTTCAACAACTGCACGACAAATGTTTTTGTTGTAACCTAACAAAAAGGTTACTGAAGGAGAAATAGCTAAAACAGAGGCTGGAAATGAAATGGAAATTTTTATAAAATTATCAAAATACAATACTTGCCAGCGGCATGAAGAGGGTAATCACTGCTAGCGGTGACTACTTAGAATATTTTCCTATTTGTTGTACGTCCCACAATCGGAGGAGTTTGGCACGAGGCCTTTTTTAAGGTGGGTCCAGGCGCAGGCCGTAGACCACACATACTCGGCGGCTCCAAAAATGCATGAGGCCACATCGGCATTCAACGTAAAAAAGGGGCGCCTCAGGTACCAGGCGATAAACCTATCCCCTCCGAGGAGGGTTAGAGCCTGGAGAGACGGCCCCCTTAGTCTCGAGAAGGGTCTGCCACGTGACATGAATGCTAGGCTTCCCTAGAACCTACGTCAGGCAGCCTCGTCCAAGTGAAACATCATCGGCAAACGCAGTTGGGATATAGTAAAACATTGAAAAACTTTTGACTCTCTCTAGTATTGATTTTTCAACGTAATGTCGAATTTTCAAATAACTTAATTCGAACATCCATACAATGAGAATTTAAAAATCGAAAATCAACTCATTACTAGATGCAAAGCTACAGACTTTTTGATGCCTTTTCGTGATTTGCAGATATTTGAAAAATATTCGCAGAATTTTTTGGTAAAGTGTTATTGTTTTATGAATTTGGTTTAGTTTGGTTTGGTTTGGTTTGGTATTATGGCACATCAACCATTGTAGGTTATTTAATGCCAAAGCCATTTTTATACATATAAACAGTTCTATTTAAAATGATTCAGTTTAGCATAAGTACACAACTTAAAGGTAAAAAAAAACTGTTCTAGTTCAAATAATTCTGTTTGGCATAAGTACACAGTTTAGTTCTATTTGACCTATAGATATGACCCTACCAGATGCTACCACTCCGGGTTTGAGTGGACTTGGGAGCGATGGCAATGAAGGGGTACTCTGCATTTCCCAAAGCTCCAGCATTACTGGAACCTCACCATCAGATTGTTTGGTGTCATATCCAGGACACTCGTTTGGAGGTGTTACTCCTATGCAGAGAAGCAGTCGGTGTATCTTACAGCCCCAGCCAACTGAGCAACATTGTTTTATGAGCTGAGAAAAAAAAAACTGTTGTTAATGTTAAAGAACCGATAAATAGTATTTTCCCTCAATTTCTTCTTCTTCTTCTTCTTCTTCTTCTTCTTCTTCTTCTTCTTCTTCTTCGTCCAGTATTTGAACTCGTGTCGTCGTGGAATGTTACAAGAAGACTTTCAGGAGGCGCGCTCAGCGTAATGATAACCGTCGTAAGAAATGGAATCGACGACCGACGTCAAATCCTGGACGAAGCTGTCAGTGTTTCACTTCACGCCAATGACATTAAGAAAGGCATGAATCCAACTCTTCTTCCCACGATTTTGGGTTAATAGTAGGCAGATTAGGTTCTCTAACCTTGGTAACCAGTTTAGGAGAAAGGAAATCGAATTCAAACCAGCAGAACTCCTCTTAAAATTGACCTTGTGCCACATCCTGCTCGTCGTGGAGGGGTTTTGGTAAATACATACAAGTAGACTTTCTGATACATTCAGTGAGATAATCTTTCCAATGAATTTAAAAAAAAAAGAAAATATTTTCAGTTATTATTTTGAAATCATAATTGAAAATATCTTTGTATAGAATTTAATAAAATAAAATAGAATAAGATAAAATAAAGAAAGATTTCTCTCTCAACTGTTCTTCTAAACAGAAATATATTTTTCAATCTTAAACAAAAGAATTTTGAACCATGCCGACAAACAAGAACGAACAAACAAGTCATTTTTATGTTATTTTCACATTTTAACGATGACAGAAACACACAGAAGATGAGATACTAAACAAGGAAGAAGTCGTTAATTATGATAAGAAAAGCAGTTGTAAAAATCAGATATATTGATATTACATTATCCATCAATTTTGGGTGTAGACAGATAGTATCTATGTACAAGTAAAAACATGTATTGTAACTGTCAAATTTTGAGCCGTAACATAATCTCTCAATCAGTTGGGACATTGGTAGACTCATAAAATCTATGATATCAAAAAGTTTAATCTAAAACACAAGAAGATAGTTTTCGATTTAAATAGTGGTTGAATTCTGATTTAAAGAAGTACATAGATTTTCTTTTATAAAGAAATAGGTAAATTTTTAAATGTCTTTTGGAGTGAATAAATGGTTAGATTTTCAAAATTTTTCTGGCTTAAAAAATATGTAGATTTTCAAAGATTTTCTGGTATAAAGAAATAGGAAGGTTTTCAAAAATGTTCTGCTATAAAATGTACATAGGTTTTCAAAAATGTTCTATGAAGAAATGCGTGGACTTTTTGAATCATCAAATAGGTAAAATTTCAAAAACCTTCAGGTATAAAGAAATGAGTAGTTTTTCTACTATTTTTTGCTATAAAGAAATACTAAGATTTAAAAAAATGCTCTGCAATAAAGAAATACGTAAATTTTCCTTAATTTTCATATTAGTAAAAGTTTGGTACGATTCAACCAGTACATTTTAAGGCTTGTAAAATATGTGGGTCTTTTACCCTCAAAGATCTATGAAGTTTGTATTAGGCTTTCATATCAGATTGTCGTTCGCGTTACTTTCCTTTCCTCATATGTATAAAGAATTTCCGTAATAGATTAATTATCCACTGATGTCTTCCTTTCGCTCTTTTTGTTCACGTAATGATTGTTCCAAATCTATCCACCCAGATGCCACCAATTAATAGAAAAAAGCCTAGTAGATTCTCACGGCATTTTCAGTTCAACTCTATGTCTCCTTCATATCCTCCCATTCAAAATCACATCCTTCCTAAAATACTGCCATGATAATGGTCATTGGGTATCATATTTGCTTAACGACATAATCCTTCATTTAAAGGTCACCTCCCACCACTTATACTACGTTTTATATTTTGATCAAATAAATGAATAAGTTTGAGTCTTCAGTACTTTAATTACTGACTGACTATTTAAAGTACGATTGGTAAGTCCAACTAGATTTTACTTTGCTGTAGACGCTCTGACGAAAGGATTTTACTGGTTCAAAATTTCATACATTTTTACGTAAAAAACAAAGAAAATGTAAGTAGATCAATTTGTTTAATTCGTATTTTGCATTGAAAAAGAAAAATGTTTTTTTTACTAATATATATATATATATATATATATATATATATATATATATATATATATATATATTGCTTTGATTTCTTGCTTTAATGGCAAATCAACCTTCGTGGTTATTTAATGCCAAAACTATCCTTGTAGAAGAACTGCAGTGATATTATATAACCCATTGCTGGAGTGGATAAATGGGTTCATACCCTTCTCTAAATCTGAAAGAGAACGTAATAGAGTGTGACTGGAGTTCAGTGTGTTCTTCTACCGGATAGCTTTAACATTAAATAACCCACAAAGGTTGATGTGTCATTAAACAAAGAAACAACAACAACAACACAAGCACACACGCACACACACACACACACACACACACACACAGTTTGCTGTATTCATGATTATGTAGTGCTCAATATTATCGATAGTTCATATATATCTAAGGATCGCGTAGGCGGAGTTAAGTCACATCGGCGAGAAACTGACAGTCACCAAACGCCGGGGGTTCTAGTAATTTACTAAGCTTTTTGCTTAGATGTGGCACAAGGCCATATGAATGGGGCACCCAATGAGACGCCGGGGGTTCTATGTCTACGCTATTATTCGCTTCTATTTGCATATATTTTCTTAGGAAATACAAATATTTTCAACTACTAACTGAATTTTTCGGATAGTTTTTTCCGAATTTAGTTTTGAATAATTAGTGAATGTTTCTTTAGAAATGTTGATCAATAATATTTGTGTAAGAGATTTTTCTAAAAATTAATGTAGTCCAAAACTATTCGTCCTCCTAAAGAAAATTATGAAATAATATTGCTTTCAAGCATTTGGAATTTTTTCCTTTTTAATTTGGCGGAGTTCTTGCAATAGCTAAAGTGCTGGACAGCGGCCTCGAAGTAAGTACGTTCGAACTCCAATCGTGCTATTACGTTCACTTTGAGGCTGATATCCTTGGGAAAGGTATTGAACCGCCTTATCCCACCGGCTATGAGTAAATAGTGTCGCTTCTGTTCTTCTACAAGGATGGTTGTGGCATTAAATAACCAACGAAGGTTAATATACTATTAAATAAAGATATGCCATTAAATAAAGAAAATTAACCAAATCTTAATTTGATACAAGCACCCTTTGGAACTGATATAGTATTGACATGATTCATTTTGGAAAGTTCTGAGGAAAAAAAATTTTAAGCGCCACGTAACACTATAACAATTCATGGTGAAGACGATGAAAAGTGGCAAGAAGCTCCGAACGAGGGTAGTTTGGCTTCGTTTCTATATATGTATATATCTGGGGAAAATGGAAATAAATCCAATGGTATGAAAATGTTTCATGAAAATGTTTAGATATGAAAAAACAAGGTTTTCGGAGGATGATTTTTTCTATAGTTTGCACTGAAAGTATAAATAAACTATATATTCCAATTATAAATAAAATCATTCTCTGAAGGCATTGTTTACATATATATATATATATATATATATATATATATATATATATATATATATATGTGTTGTCGTTGGGAATGCAATCTTTGATTTGATTTCAAATCCTGGTTGAAGTTGCTTGTGTTTCAATAAGGAAAGGCATGAATCTTTCCTCTTCTCCTCCACAGCAATAGGTAAATAGTGGGGTAGACTGGATTCTATAGCAACTAGTCCAGGAGTCGGAAAATTATGAATTCAAGACAACTGTACTCCACTAAAAAATTGACCATGATTCACATCCTACTAGTGGTGAAGGAGCTACGTAAATATATACACTGTGTATATGTGTACATATACAGTTTTCTATATCTACAGTTGTCTACATCTGGAAAAATTATTTTCATTTTTTAAAACTAAACGTACTTTGCAAAATATATTTCAAATGAATAAATAAAGTAAATAAATTGATAAATAAAAATGATAGTATTTTGAAGATATTTTTTTTTAACGAAAGCATGGACAGCTATCAATAGGCTATCGATTATATGGAAATCAGACCTAACCGATAAAATGAAACGCAGCTTCTTCCAGGCAGCGGTCGCATCGATACCGCTATATGGATGCACTACGTGGACTCTAACAAAACGGCTGGAGAAGAAACTAGATGGCAATTACACAAGAATGCTGCGTGCAATCCTGAACAAGTCCTGGCGGCAACACCCCACAAGACACCAACTGTACGGCCACCTGCCCCCTATCACGAAAACTATTCAAGTTAGACGAACCAGACACGCAGGACACTGCTGGAGAAGCAGGGACGAACTCATAAGTGATGTACTCTTGTGGACCCCCACACATGGCCGTGCAAAAGCAGAACGACCAGCACGAACATACATTCAGCAACTATGTGAGGATACGGGATGTTGTCCAGAAGACCTGCCTGAGGCGATGAACGATAGGGAAAAGTGGCGAGAGAAGGTCAGGGATATCCGTGCTACCAACACGACATGATGATGATGATGAATCAATTTAAATGCATGTCAATTTTAACGCATGTCAACCCGTCTAGGGTTATTTTAAGCCTTGAGGTTATTGAATTGCGTACATTGTATGTTCATATTTACATTTTTGGTTTGTTGGGTTTGATAGCCTATCAATTTTTGTAGGTTATTTAACGCCAAATTCTGTTTATACATATATATTAAATATATATCATTTGTGAACAAATCATACATTTAACACACAGTTAAATGGTTTAAAGTATTGCTATATAAGTAAGTAAAGTTGTCTCCCTTTAGTCGAGGGCGACCAGAAGGCTCCCTTTTCAATAGCTACTACACCGAGGTGTAGGGAAGAGCGCTACTCCTTTCTCTGGATGGCTCCACTTTACCCTCGATACATACCTTATATTGCTGAGTGTTAAGCAAGGAGGTCTCCCAGACCATTGGCGCACACTCTACCCACTAGGCCAAACAGTCACAATTTAACATCAGTCATTTGTTAGTTAAACTAATTTGTTCACACACCAGTATTGTTATTGTTTCTCCACAGTTAAATGGTTTCAAGTATTTCTATTAAACACAACTAATTCTATTCAGTAATAATGATTTGTTTGTAGACAGTGAAGTGGTTGCACGTATTGTTATTCAACACAAATTATTCTATTGACGCATGTCAATTCGTTCGTTTGCGCAAAATTAAATGGTTGCAAGTATTGCTATGTATCACTAACATTTCAATTAAACATCTATCATTTGTTTACACACAGTTGAATGATCAAACAGTTCTATTGCTAACAATTCAATTTAGTATAAGTCATTTGTTTGCACATAGTTTAGATGTCAAAAAATTCTATTTGATCCGTAGATAGGACCCTATCAGGTACAACCACTCCGAACCAGAGATAACCTGGGAACGATGGCAATGAAGAGGTACTCCATAATCACTAGATCTCCAGAACTGGAACCTCACCACCAGATGCAATTTAGTGCCATACACAGGGACACCCCTTTTTTGCATGGTGAGGTTTTACTCCTCTGCCGGGTGTACAATCAGTGTATAAAAAAAAAGGTTTCGTAGACTATTGAAATGACTTCGTCTAATTTACATAATTTCTTTCAATTGTGTTCAGAGGCAAGTTTGTTTGTCCTCGTGGAATTAACGTGTTAAGTGACACGCGCATATTGTCTTCTTCAGAATCTTCCAAAATGTTATAGTGTAATATAATGGCCGAGGGATTTCGTTTTATGCCTTTGGGTTTAGATAGGCTGGAAACCTTTCGGCTCAGTGCATGGGTTACTTAGGTGCAACATTAACGCAGGTGTTCGCACGCGCGCGGAGCGGACGTATCACTCAGAGATGTCACAATAGAAACCCGAGATGGGAAACGGGGATAGGGAGTGCGAATGACGTTACGCACCGGAAGCGCGCGGAGGATTTCGCGAGATTAGAAAAAGTCAGTTAGTTGAGTTGAGAACTGGACACCGAACGAAAAGGGTTGACTTTCGGGGCTCGCAGAGGCGAGACGAATTTGCGCGCTACGGGCGCCGCACGAAATTGGTGGGTGGGGTGTGCAGATGGGAAAGCCAGAATAGAAAGAATGTGTATCTCTCTCCTTATGTCGAAGAACCTTTAAACTCAAAAGTAATAAAGTTTCGTACCTGAACTAAGAAGTCGTAAGTGTTTTTCGAGTTTCGAGATTCCTATGTTCTATGTTATGTATATATGAACATTCGATATACATTTCCGTATCAGGCTATGGTGCCATAGAATCATATCAATATCATTTCAAAAGGGTGCTTGTATCAAATTAAGAAGATTTGGTTTGTTTACTTTATTTAATGGCGTATCTTTATTTAAAAGCATAACAACTTTCGTGGGTTATGGTTAAAGTACAGGAGGCGCCCGTGGTGTAATGGTTATCGTCGTAGGAAATGGACACGGCGATACGAGTTCAAATCCTGGACGAGACTGATTGCATTTCACATATGAATCCAATTATTCTCCCTCCGGCTATGGGTAAATAGTAGGGCAGACTAGGTTCTTCAGCCTTGGTGAGGCAACTAGTCTAGGAGAAGGAAAACTCTGAATTCAAACCTGTTAACCTTCGCTTAAAAATTGACCTTGCGTCATATCCTGTCAGAGCTAAATATGGGTTATGGTTAAAGTGCAGAACTGTGGATTCAAAGTGAGTGAGTTCGAACTTTAGTCGATTTATTACGTTCAGGTTAATACCCATGGGAAATCTACGAAGCTCTTTATCCTCCCCAGCTATTTTTCTACAAGGGTGGCTTTGGCATTATATAACCCACAAAGGTTGTTATGCAAAAAACCCAAACCAATTGGTTTCTTTGTTTAATGGCATATCAACCTTTGTGGGTTATTTAATGCCAAAGCCATACTTCTGGAACAGTAGTGGTACTATTCAACCCATAGCTGGGAGGATAAGGGAGTTCATATCTTTCCCAAAGGTATTTGTCCGAAAGGGAACACAATCGCGCGGCTTGAGTTCGAACTCGGTTTCTACGATTCCGCAGTCCAGCGCTTTAACCATTACACCATGAGGACCCCCGCTAAAACATGTATATTATTTCGTAAGCAGAGAAAGGAATTTCTGATTTTCTTTTATTAAATGCTCATACTGTGTGCAGTAAAATAGCACCCAACCAACGAAATCGAATTATTTGCCCTAATTTAAACATAACTGGATGTTTTATTTATGTTAACACTGAAGAAAAAGAGTTATGACAGAAAAATCCAAATGGGTCAAAGACAAGTGTTTCCTTCAAAGAAAACGTTACAAAACACCCCCCCTCTCTCTCTCTCTCGCTCGCTCGCTCTCTCTGCATGTACTAGGTATGACATTAAACTGTAGCTGATGGTGGAGATCCAGTCTTGGAGTTGAGTGTATGTAGAGAACCCTTCATAATCATTACTCTCAAGTTCACTCTGACCCGCAGTGGTAGTCCTTGTTAGGGTCCCATCTATGGGTCAAATAGAACAGCACAATTTTTTTATTGAGGTTATTATAAATATGAAATAGAATTATTTGCGTTGAATAGGAATACTTGAAACCATTTGTGTGCAAATAGAACTATTCGTGTCATATAACAAAACATGAAACCATTTAACTCAGGTCAAACAATAAATAGCAATATTTGAAACCATCTAACTCTATGCAAATATAACTATTAGTGTTAGCAATACTTGAAATTATTTAACTGTGTGTAAACAAATGAACTCTGGCCAGTTTAAAAATAATTTTACCTATGTTTTTTAGAAACATAAAGAATAAACAGAGGGAATGTAAACAAAGGAAATGTTTATTGGGTTTGAATTTGATAACTATCTAATTTACCCCTCCTCTTCTTGTCAACTTTTTTTCTTCCTCCACAACATTACACTGTCCCTGACCCTTGTCCTTTTTTAATTGTTGACCTCGATTCAATTGTGATCAGTGAGGACCGAAACCGTTTTGTTGTACTATTTTATTTTAAAAAAATGATTAAAATTGGTCTTCTTTTGAGCATAATAGAATTTTGTACATCCCGTAATATATATATATATATATATATATATATATATATATATATACTTTAAAAGTGAAATTGCTTTTAAGTTATTTTTTAAAATAAATAACCTAAAAGCAAATTCACTTGTGGACCTATTCATTTTAAAGGATTTACTTTTTTTTTTCATCGGACCAACTAAAAAAAAATATATATCCATAAACAGGATTCGGCATTAAGTAAATCACAAGTGTTTATATTTCATAATACATAACCAAATCAAATCTCTCTTTTCCCTTAAACAGCATTCATCTGATGTTGGTGAAGCCAACTTTTGGCATGTATTTATATGGGAAGTCTTTTGAGAAACGGTGCACGAATATGATCCCTATCTAAATTCGTGTTTGAACTCACATTTTTTCCTCCAAGACCTGCTGCTGGAGGGAATAGATAGTTTCATGTCTTTCCCAACGGCATTAGCACGAAAGTGAAAGACAGACACGTCTAAGATTTGAACCCGTGTCGCTGTATTCATTTCTCACCACGATAACCGTTCGGCCATTTATATGAGGTATCATATACAAGGTATCAATAATAGAACTAGACTATTTCAAAAAATTATTTAAGAAACTAACCTGTTGAAACTCACAATACACAGTTTTGTAGATAAAGATTTGAAATTCATTGTTACAATTTGCAATTGTCTTACCATTGAAAACGATAAGACCGTTTATAAATTAATTGTATCAAAAACAGTTACTTGGAGTTATAATTGTTTACTAAGGATTATAATTACTTTTAAAAACATATTTTTATTTACCTAAAGTTTTATTTAGTATGGTTATTGCTTCAGTCCTAAAGATTTTTTTTCCATAAAAAGAGCTTAGTTTTTAAGTTCCATAGACATTTTATTCATACGAGAATATTTCAGCCGTTTCTAGAAGCATTTTTCAAACTGATTTCAAATCTAAAGATATCTTGGCTGTAAGTGTGTACGTTGCTTCAGAAAAAAGGTGATAAAACAGGGTGTGAAATTCACAGAAAATGTCAATTTTTATGTAAAAAGTTTAAACAAGCTGTTAAATACATTTAAGTGTATTAACAAGGGGTTGATATGTCAATATTCATGTATCATGCGTTAATTCCCTTAATCAGGGATCTTCAGCAAATAAAATGAGCCGTGTAGCAAAGAAAATGTTAAATTTCATATCCGTATCAGATTCTCAATTGAAACCATTTAACTGTCTAGAAACAATAGCAACACTAATGTGCAAACAAATTAGTTTTAACTTATTTAAAAATAAAATTACCAACACACTATTCTATTACAAATCTTATGTATATACCATTTAAACGTGTGCCAACAAATGACTTATATTAAATTGTCACTGTTGAATAGCAATACATGAAACCATTAAACGTTGTTCAAACAAATGATCAATAGTAAATGGTATTAGTTAATTCGTAGTAGAAAGTAAAGTTGACGACCGTAGTCAAGGGTGACCCGAAGGCTCCCTTTTCGATAGCTACTACACCAAGGTTTAGGGGAGGGCGCTACTTCTTTCCCAGGATTGACCCACTTTACCCTTGATCCCTACCTTTTAATGCTGAGCGTTAAGCAAGGCGGCATCAATACCATTTTTTGAGTCTTTAATATGACTCGACCTGGGATTGAACCCTGGTCTCCCGGGCCATTGGCCAACACTTTGACCATTAGGCCAATAAAATTCGTATTAGAAAGAAATACTTGAAAGTATTTAACTGTGTACAAAAAAGGCTCTTCTAAAAATGTTAACAACAAAATGTGTTTACAAATCATATATTTAATATATGTATAAAGAGAACTAAGCGTTAAATAACCTATAGTGGTTAATATGCCGCAAAACCCAAAACAAACCATCAGAATTTAGTGAAAATCTACCAGTTAAAACTGGTGAGAAAAACTTGCAAGGAATAAAAAAAAATGATAATTATGTTTTCAGTTCATTCTACTGCTATAAACCAAAAGCATGTCTTAGCTTTTACATATATGGAATCAAATTCGTGAGAGAATTACAGTTAAACCCGGATATAAGAGAGGTTTTTATACGGTCCCAAATTAGAGCATGTGTTACCTAAATAAAATAGACAAAACCCGGATATAAGAGACGTCTTCTCCGGTCCTGGCAACTCTCTTATATTCGGGTTACACTGTATATTGAGGCTGAATCCAGTAAAAACGCCGAATAACTTGGTTTGGTCGGTTTCTTTGAGTTTATCTGCTGATTATTGAAATATTGTTCCTTTATTTGCTGCAATATTTATCTATTAGAATGTCATGTAAATTCTTTGATTTTCATTTGAAATATTCGAATTTGATAGGAGTATGATTTACCATTCAAATATTTCAAAATAACAAGGAAAATGTAAAAACAGAAATTTGTCTTTTCACCAAATAAAAAATGAGAATTTTGATCTGCTAAAATACGCTAGCCAACTGTTAAAGTGATCATTTGATCTCTTTAAACTCAGCCATTTCTACTTTTCTGTTGATGCGTCTGAGCTCTCCTAAAAAAAATTAGCATAACAAAAGAAGCCCGTTATTTCGTGTTTTTATAAAGAATTCCATTGTCGTTATGAGAGATAGAGTAATTTTCTTGCAAAGGTCAAAATTAACGTGAGCAATTAGTTACAGTATATCTGCAACTAATTATCTACAGAAATAAGTAAACAAGCTGCACACCACAAAACAGGAGTTGTACGGCGACAATCCCACCTCACAAACCATTCAAGTTAGACGACCAAGATATGCTAAGTTCTCTTGTGGGTTCCAACACATACATCCAGTGTAGACTGACCAACAAAAGCTTCTATTAATCAGCTCTGTGCGGACACTGGATGCAGTCTAGAGAACCCGCCAAGATCAATAGATGATTGGGACGGATGGTGACAGAGAGTCAGGAAAGTCCATGATGATGATGATGATGACATTTAAACCTATATTTGTCAATTCGGTGCAGACACTAGATGCCGTCTGGAGGACCTGCCAGGAGCTATGGGTGATAGAGAGTCAAGGGAATCCGTACTATCAACACTACTTGATGATGATGATGTTATCTAAATCTAATAAAATTCAACAATATTCTCAGTTATGAGACGAAAAATTATTATAATAATGAAAGGAGTTAATAAATGATTATCTCCCTTGGAAAGTGGATGTGCCTGTTAATGGTCACATGACAATCCCTAAAGCCCATGCTCCATCTCTTTTGTTTCTGTTTTTAGAATAGTAAAGATGCTGCCCTCATCCCGGCCTGTTGGCTCAGTAAAGTCAGTATGACTATGCTCATTTTATTGTCCGTCCATTTAAAGTAAACCGTTTTCTGTTTGTGTACCCCTTTTACATACTACTTGTTAATAAAACAATAAGTGCATTTTTTATCTGCCGGGACAATTTTGTGCCTTCTTTTCGATATTTCTTATGAGAATATTAGATGTTTCTGCACATGTAAATGATCTTATCATATATTTCCTTCCGTTTATTCTGTGTTAGAGTATCACAGATACACTAATGCCAATATTGGACCATTGTAAATAGGAACTCGACAAACTATCCACTCTACAACTAAGCTACTCAATTGTAATTCCAATTACGACTTCTAGACAACATTTGTACTTTGATTCAGTTTGAAATTGGAATTGTGTGAAAGGATGAGATACGACGTGGAAGGTGAGTATTATATGCACAGAAACTATAAATAAGTATTAAATAATTATCTTTTTTGCTCGTGTTTTCCAGCCAATGAAGAATATAAAGTTATTGACCATATTGGCTTTATTTCTGGTAGAGGTCAGTACCGATGAAGAAGTTTTGGACGAGGAGGTTGACCCTTTGGTCAACATGCTGCAGTCAATGAAATCAATGAGCAAATTTCGAAGAGACGTTGATAGTTTTTTTCGACCTGTGAGTAAATCAATCATTTTGTATAAAGTAATTTGCCTAGAAAGAAAAGCTTTATTTCATTGTGCTTCAGATTCTCACATCGATGTCCGTTTTTATTTATCGCAGCTGCTGAAGAACATTGAAAGCAAAGATCGAAGAGAAGAAGATGTTACTGACTTCCTGTTCGCTATGTTTGACCACAATAACGATGGTTTTATCGATAGTGGGGAGATGCACTTCCTTTTTAAGGAGATGAACGCCACCCCGACGGAAGCCAAACAAATATTGCGATACATTGACCGTGACCGAGACAACCGATTGAATAAGGATGGTAATTAGTTTTACATTCATTTTTTTAGAAAATAAAACAAACCGATTTTGAGGATTTTTGTAGATTCTGAACGAAGCATTTAAGAAAATTCTTTTGCAAAAATTTTATACATTATATCGACCAACAGATATTATTTATTGGTTTATTTCAATCATACATCCTAGATGCATCAAGGAGGTCTTCAGTGATGCACTGTCTTCATTGCCGATTTCGGGTTATTTCTGCATCATATCAGCTCCGACAGTAACCCCGGCTTGACTCTGGAAGAGCCAAGCCGCCTCTTTGATCGCGTCGTGCTACGCTCGTGCCTCTACCAAAGCAAAAAAAGAAAAAAAAAAGACTAATAAGGCCGGATTTCGGCCGTTTTTATAGACATCTGTTCTTCAGTAAACAGCCAATGAAAACAGGGCATTCCACACTCCTCTACTATATAGATATTAACAGATATTATTTATTGGTTTATTATAAACTCTTTTAGAGTTTTTCTCATCAGCGTCAGATGATGGGTTTTCACTGGAGTTTGAGTGACAGCAAGCCTCCTCAAGTCTCCAGGACTCTTCTCAGTATTCTGGCCGTCTTCAATAATGCTGTCGTTTGGATGGTCTCTACTCGTCCGCCAACTTCCAAATCCTCCAGGCCCTTTAATAACCCTTTAGTTACTGTGCCAAAAGCACTAATCACAATTGGTACAATCGTCACTTTCATGTTCCATAGTTTTTTCAATTCTCTAGCAGGGTCGAGGTATTTATCCTTCTTTTCACATTCTTTCAGTTTCATTGTGTGTTCAGCTTGGTCAGTAATGTTGACAATTTTACAAATTCTCTTTTTATTATTATTATTATTATTATTATTATTATTGCAACTCCTTTTCGAGTTTTTCACACCAATGTTAGCCGATGGTATTATTATTATTATTATTAACTTGGTTTATTATCATTATTATTGTTGTTATTATTATTATTATTATTATTATTATCCATCTAATTTATTATTGTCATTATTATTATTAATTTGGTTTATTATTATTGTCATTATTATCATTATTTCGGTTTATTATTATTATTATTATTAACTTGGTTCATTGATATTATTACTATTGTTATTATTATTATTACGATTAATTTGGTTTATTATTATTATTTGATTTATAAATCCCATTTTTGGTTTATTATTCTTTTTATCACTTAATTCATAATTATTTTTTTTATTTATCATCATCATCATTATCATCATTGTTATAATTATTAATTTGGTTTATTATCATTACTGTTTTTATTTACTCATTAAAGTTTTTCACATCAGCGTCAGATGATGGTTTTTCACAGGAGATTGAGTGATAGCAAGTCTCCTCAAGTCTCCAGGACTCTTCTCAGTATTCTGGCCGTCTTCAATAATGCTGTTTGAATGGTCTCCACTAGGCCGCCCACTTCCAAATCTTCCAGGCCCTTTAATAATCCTTTAGTTACCGTGCCAAAAGCACCAATCACTATTGGTATAATTGTCACCTTCATGTTCCATAGTTTTTTCAATTCTCTAGCAAGGTCGAGGTACTTATCTCTCTTTTCACATTCTTTCAGTTTTATTCTGTGGTCAGCCTGGACATCAAAGTCAACAATTTTGCAAATTTTCTTTCGTTTTGTTGATTATTATAAGGTCTGGTCTTCTGGCCGAGATTAGGTGATCTGTTTGTATGTCAAAGTCCCATAGGAGTTTGCATGTGTCATTTTCTAGGACAGGTGCTGGGTTGTGCATATACAATTTGTTGGCATGGTCAAATTGAAATTTCTTGCACATTTCCCAGTGTATCACCTTGCCCACCCAATCGTATCTAGCTTTGTACCCCTTCTGTGCTAATTTGCTGCATTCGCTTATTATGTGATTGATGGTTTCATCTCTGTCACTGCATAGCCTACATTTGCTATTTTGCTGCATCTTATCTGTTCTCGCCTTGATAAGATTGGTTCTCATGGCGCTGTTTTATACTGCCATTAGGAGATATTCTGTTTCTCTCTTAAAGTTTCCTTTTTTTAGCCATGTCCAGGTTTTGTCGTGTGAGATGTTGTTTATTAGTCGTTTAAAACGCCCATAGAGTTGTTTTTCTTCCCATTTTTGTTTCCTAGTTATTGTCATTCTATTATCTATCGTGTCGTCAGTATTGTTTCTGATGGCCGTAATCGGCCCTCCTTGGTGTTTTTCTGTATAGTCTTCGAGTCGTTGTATCGATGTGTCAACGCTGTCTTCGATACTGGCAAGTCCCCTTCCTCCCTCTTTTCTTGGTATATATAGTCTGTCAACGTCATCTCTGGGATGTAATACCTCGTGCATGGTCATTAGTTTATTATTATTATTATTATTATTTTGGTTTATTATTTATATTTGATTTATTATAACTATTTTTTTTTATAATTCTTATCACTTGATTTGTTATTATCTATTGATTTACTATTATTATTATTATTATTAAAAGTTTGGTTTATTATTATTTGTTTATTATTATTTTTATTATTTGGTTTACTATAATTATTTGGTTTGTTAATATCATTATTTTACTCCTTGAGAGTTTTTCACATCATCGTTAGCTGATGATTTTTCATTGGAGTTTGCGTGACAGCAAGTCTTCTCAAGTCTCTTGAACTCTTCTCAGTATTCTGACTGCTATCAGCAATGCTGTAATTTGAATTGTCTCCACCTGTCCTCTTATTTCATGTCCTTTTACCAATCTTTTGGTGACTGTACCAAGAGCACTATTCATAATTTATATAACCGTCACTTTCATGTTACACAGTTTTTTCAATTCCCTAGTAAGGTAGAAGTATTTATCCTTCTTTTTGTTTTCTTTCAATCTTACTCTGTGACCAGCCGGGACAGCAAAGTCCACAATTTTGCAAGTTCTCTTCTTTTTGTTGATTATTATAAGGTCCTGTCGTCTGGCTGAGATTAGGTGATCCGTTTGTATTTCAAAATCCCAGAGGAGTTTTTGTGTCTCATTCTTCAGGACAGACTCTGGGTTGTGCACATACCCGTATGGTCAAATTAAAAATTTTTTGCATTGTTCTAAGTGGATCACCTTGCTCACCCAGTTGTGTCTAGTCTTATACTCTTTCCGTCCTAATTTACTGCTTTCACTTATTACGTGATTGATCGTTTCGTCTCTATCACCACATAACCTGCATCTGCTATTTTGTTGTGTCTTATCTATTCTTGCTTTAGTATGGTTGGTCCGTATGGCGTTGTTTTGTGCTGCTATTTGAAGAGATTCAGTTTCTCTCTTAAGATTTCTCTTTCTTAGCCATGTCCAAGTTTTCTCGTGTAAGATGTGGCTTGCTAGTCGTTTAAATCGTTCATACAGTTGTTTTTCTCCCCATTTTGTTTTCTGGTAATTTCCGGTCCGCTGGTCGTTATTTCGTCGGTATTGTTTCTGTTGGTTGTGATCAGTCTTCCTCGGCGCTTTTCTCTGTAATCTTCGAGTCGTTGACTTGACGCGTCAACGCTGACTTCAATGCTGGCAAGTCCTCTTCCTCTCACTTTTCTTGACACATATAATCTGTCAACGTTAGCTCCCGGATGCAAGGCCTTTATTATCGTTTTACACATCAGCGTTAGCTGATAGTCTTTCACTGGAGTTTGAGTGACAGCAAGTCTCTTCGAGTCTCCAAGACTCTTTTAAGTATTCTGGGCGATCTCAATAATGCAGTAGTATGGATGGTCTCCACTCGTCCTATTATTTCCAAGACGTCAAGTCCTTTTACCAATCCTTTTACCAATCCTTTGGTGACTGTACCAAGAGTACCGATCACAATTGGTATAAACCTCACATTCATGTTCCAGTTTTTTCAGTTCCCTAGTGAGGTCTTAGTACTTATCCTTCTTTTCATTTTCTTTCAATTTTACTCTATGATCAGCCGGGACAGGAAAGTTCACAATCCTGCAAATTCTCTTCAATTGTTGATTATTATAAGATCCGGTCGTCTGACGGAGATTAGGTGTATGTCAAAGTCTGATAGGATCTTATGTGTGTCATTTTCTCGGACAGACGCTGCTTTGAGCATATAACATTTGTTCTTATGGTCAAATTTAAATTTCTTGCGCAGCTACCAGTGGATCCCCTTGCCCACCCACTCATGTCTAGTCTTATATCCTTTTTATGCTAATTTGCTGCATTCGATTGTTATGTGATTGATCGTTTCGTCTCTGTCACCACATTATGGTTTATTATAATTATTATGGTTTATTATAATTATTATTATCATTGGTTTAGTTCCTTGTTTGTATTTGTTTTATTATTAATATTTATAACCAGACATTGGCCTAGGGGTTAAAGTGTTCGCCAATGGCCCGGGAGACCTGGGTTCAATCCCAGGTCGCGTCATACCAAAGACTCAAAAAATGGTACTTGATTTCTCCTTGCTTAACACTCAGCATTATAAGGTACGGATCAAGGGTAAAGTAGAGCAATCCAGGGAAGGAGTAGCACCCTCCCCAACACCTTGGTGTAGTAGCTATCGAAAAGGGAGCCTTCGGTTTACCCTCGACTATGGTCGCCAACTTTACTTTACTATTAATATTTATTGGGTAAGTTTATTTGGTTTTGGTGAGCCAAAAGTTTTTACAATACTCAAATATTCATTTATTTTGGTACCTGCTAGTATGCACCTTGTAAATCATATGACCGAAGTAGCCCAAGCCTTGATAGGCACTTTGGTAGTATCGTGGTAGTTGGTGCGTTAGCACGTTGTGCATTGGTTTGCTCTGCGTGTGATTTGAAAGCCACACAGATGAATGTGAAATGTAGTCTTATTCGGGAACTGATGCTTTAAGGTCACCGGGGAAACAACCAAAAATATTTGCTGTGCGAAAGGAAAAGGTGCAAATGATCACAATACAGAAAGAAATGACGCTTAGTTTGCATGAACCTTGCCGATCAAGCAAGGTTAGTAAGGACTAAAACCGTGAATTCCGAGGCCGTGCATAGAATAGCACACAGCGAGTAGCGCCTGGAGAGTTTCAAGCAAGCTCGGTATCTCACAATCCAGTGAAGTTTGTCATTTTCCCAACTTCGACAAAAGCCTCAGAAGTTGATGAATTGTGTCTCATGTTATCAAAATATTGCAAAATTTTCATTCACAGTAGTTGGTTTCTAAAGTTTATTTGTAAAATAAAAGAAAAGAGAGACAGAGAAACAGAGAGAGATAAAGAGAGATAGAGTGAGAGAGAGAGGGAGGGAGAGAAAAAGAGAGATAGAGTGAGAGAGAGAGAGGGAGGGAGAGAGAAAGAGAGATAGAGTGAGAGGGAGGGAGAGAGAGTGAGAGAGAGTGGGAGGGAGGGAGAAAGAGAGATAGAGTGAGAGAAAGGGGGAGGGAGAGAGAAAGAGAGATAGAGTGAGAGAAAGGAGAGGGAGAGAGAAAGAGAGATAGAGGGGGAGAGAGGGGAAGGGAGAGAGAAAGAGAGATAGAGTGAGAGAGAGATAGGGAGGGAGAGAGAAAGCGAGATAGAGTGAGAGATAGGGAGGGAGAGAGAAAGAGAGATAGAGTGAGAGAGAGGGAGGGAGAGAGAAAGAGAGATAGAGTGAGAGAGAGGGAGGGAGAGAGAAAGAGAGAGAGAGTGAGAGAGAGAGGGAGGGGGAGAGAAAGAGAGATAGAGTGAGAGATAGAGGGAGGGAGAGAGAAAGAGAGATAGATTGAGAGATAGAGAGAGGGAGAGAGAGGGTGAGAGAGAGAAAGAGAGATAGAGTGAGAGAGAGGGGGGAGAGAGAGAAAGATAGATAGAGTGAGAGAGGGAGGGAGAGAGAAAGAGAGAAAGAGTGAGAGAGTGAGAGAGAGGGGGGAGGGAGGGAGAGAGAGAAAGAGAGATAGAGTGAGAGAGAGCCAGTATTGTAGAGTTAAAACGTTTTTAGCTATAATGCATTAATTTGTGACCTTTTCATGAATGGAACTTTTGTTCCTTGGACCTCTTAATGCTTTGAGCCCTCAGCCATGCCCAACTGCCTGATCCCTCAATCTACTTCTGTTACTTTTTATCGATTATAATTGTTAATTAGACAATTATAATTAAGCAGGTATGGTGTTTTATAATAATTAACCAGTTTAATAATCTTTTAATTGTTAATTGATTTAAGGATCATTTTTAATTGTTGATTAATTTAATGATCTTTTTAATTGTTAATGTGACAACTATAATTAAACAAGTACGTAGGCTTACAATAATTAACCAGTTTAATGATTTTCAATTGTTAATTCAAAGATATCTTTAACTGTTAATTTTGTGATATTTTTTTATTGTTAATGTGACAATAGTAAGTGAACAAGAATGTAGGCTTACAATTCTTTTAAATCATAATTCTTTTAAATTGTTAATAAGACAATTATAATTGAATAAATATGTAGGCTTATAATTAACCAATTTAATGATCTTTTTAGTTGTTAATTAAATGATCTTTTTGATTGTTAATGTGACAACTGTAATTGAACAAGTATGTAGGGTTATGATGATTAACCAGTTGTTAATTTAATGATCTTTTTAATTGTTAATTGTTAATGAGATAACTATAACTGAACAAGTATGTAGGTTTATAATAATCAACCACTTTAAAAACCGACCTTGTTCCACATACTGCCTATGGCAGAGAGCTGATTGTCCTCTTTAGCCTGGTATGGCAACCAGCCTAGGAGAAAGGAAAATTCAAACCACTACTACTCCGGTTAAAAATTGATCTTATGTCACATCCTACTCGTGTCGGAGGGGATAGGTTAATGCAAAACAAATAGCAAAGCATCCTCGGGTGAGACCTAACAAATAAAACAAAAGAACAAAACAGAACAAAAAACAAACAAAAAGAAACAGCAAAAAAAAAAAAAAATTCCTTGAGTAAGACTAAAAAAAAAAAAGAAAAAATTGCAGGACCGATGTTTTTGGGGTCTTTTTTTTGGGGGGGGGGGTCCGTGATAAGGCAACCTGTCTAGGAGAAAGAAAACTTCGAATTCAAACCTTTAGTACTCCGCTGAAAAACAGACCTTGTGTCGCATCCTACCCTAACATGAACTTTTTTTTTTGTTTAAAACTTAAAAATAGAATTTCACAATTTGATTCGATAACACACATGCTATTTTTTTAAATTGTTGCTTTACTGAGAATTCACTTCAATAAATGTGATACCATTAGTAAAATAAATAAAGAAAGAAAGAAAAAAGAAGACACAACTGCCTTATCTTAAAAAGTCAAATTTTGAAATATGTATATACATATGGATTGAACACAGCGTCTTGGCTTGTACATGCAATGCAGAAAGGACAAATTTCAAACATATCTTTAACATACGTCCTTTAAAATGTTATATTATTTATAACTATTTTAAGATATAACTTAAAAGAACATGAAATACTTGATTGCTTATAAATAATACATCGAATTCTTTCCTGCTCTGCTTTTCAGAATTGAGGAATATTTGGCGATATGCTTCATAAGTAACCGTCTTTAACAGTAAGTAAATAAGGTAATAATATTTTTCAAATTCTACTTCATAAACTTGTGGACGTTACAAAGTATTCTGGTCTACAGCAGGTTTGACCAGTCATATGAGAGTGCTTAGAGGCAATATCAACGGAAAAGACAGCTAATTGATTTGTCACACATTCAGTAGGGCTGCATGAATATATTTGACCTGGGGAATTACATGTGCTCCTACGGGTACTCCTAGCCAATCGAGGATATGGCCTTCAGTAAAGTAGTGGCAGTCATATATACATATATATATATATATGGAGATTTTTTCCGATCTCTTCAAATTTGATGTTTGGGACTAGAAAAATAAGTATATCGTGGATATATCTGAAATATGTGGTGTTGCTAGGTAGTCTGTATTTAAAAGGGCCAGATTCTGAAAATCCTAGAAATAGACAGGTTAATACTCCGCTCAGAGGATTTCCCATGGGAAACTCATATTTTTGTTGTTAAATTTGAAGTAGGTCATGTTTGTTATGCGTTTTCAGATGTAGACTAGGGTGTTTATGGGTTGTGGTGAGTCGAATCTAATTTTTCTTGAGTAACAAGTATATATATATATATGTTTTTATGGGTATGTTTGTGTAGAGAGAAGTTATGTCTAAACTGTTCAGAGGTGCAGTCGGTGTATTCTACAGCCCCAGCCGACAGGGCAAACAGGTGGAGATTTAAAACCATAATGGAACACTCATAGGAATATATGTATTTATCAACCCCTCCGTACGAGCAGGATGAGACACGAAGTCTGTTTTTATGCGGAGTTTAACAGATTTGAATTCAGAATTTTCCTTCTTCTAAACCGGTTGCCATACCAAGGTTAATGAGCCAAGTCTGTCCAACCATTTTACCCATAGCTGGTGGGAAAATGGACGGATTCATACCTTTCCAAAGGGAATTTGCATTATGTGAAATGTAAACAGTCTCGTCTAGGATTTTGAACATGGGTCACTGTGTCCATCTCCTACGGCGATATCCATTACACCACGAGCACCTCCCAATAGAAATGTAAACATTTTTTTCAAAAACGTATTATATTGAATGTCAATTCGTGAACAAATCGGACTTATTCTTATTTCCTTAATCTGTTATCAAAATATTTTAAAATGAGCTGAAAAAAAATTTCGATCACAGATTCTACTTTAAATAAATTACATCATGAGAATTGCTTTATTATCAAGCGTCGAATCTTGTTTAACTGTTATTTGCTTTTAATAAAGAACATTGTTTTTCATTGGTTACCTTTTGTTTTTGTTTTTTTTTTGTTTTTGTTTTTGTTTTTTTCTAATTGACTTAATTTGTTTCTATATTTCTTTTAGAATGAAGTCAAAGCACAGGAGTTAACAACAAATGAAATCTGAAAGGAATTACTGCAAAAGTAATCTCTCTCTCTCTCTCTCTCTCTCTCTCTCTCTCTCTCTCTCTCTCTATCTATCTATCTATCTATCTATTTATCTCATATAATCTAAGCTTCTAAGGCAAATATCAAGAACATTATCAGAGAAACCAACCTGATATAATAATAATAATAATAATAATAATAATGATAATAATAATTATAAGTAACTAAGGGATTACAAAAGGGACTAGAGGACTTGGAGGTTGGCGACGAGTGGAGACCATCCAAACGACAGCATTGTTGAGAACTGCCAGAATACTAAGAAGAGTCCTGAGGACTTGAGGAGACTTGCTGTCACTCAGACTTCAATGAAAAACCACCGGCTATCGCTGATGTGAAAAGCTCTAATGAGTGAACAACAACAACAACAACAATAATAATAATAATAACAATAATAATAATAATAATAATTCGACAAATACTTAGATCTTGCTAGAGAGTAGAAAAAGCTGCGGTGACAATGATACCAATTGTGACTGGTACGCTTGGAAAAAAAACTGGAAGAATTAGGAATCAGAAGAAGAATCAAGACCATCCCGACTACAGCATTGAAAAGATCGGCTAGAATACTGAGAAAAGTCTTCGAGAACTAAATATTGATATATGAGTGGATGATAAAACTGTAAAGCATTTAAAATCTAAAAACATTAACTCTTAAGTAAAAAAAAAAAAAAAAAATGGAGACGTTAATTTAATAGCAGATTTTTAAAAATGTATTTAAAAGTGTTTCGTAATAACATCGTAGGGGTATGTGATTTTTAAGTTTTAGAAAATGTTCGTATGCTTAAGTTGATTTTTCTAATAATCAAATTAATTACAGGATATTGATAATCAAATTTTGAAATAAAGATTTATTCCAAATAAATTGTTTGTGTTAGTCTATTATAGATAAGTAATGTGGTTTCGTAAAATTTCTTAATTCGAACTCTTCGGAGAGTCAATTATCTCATTATCTTTTGGGATGACTTACTTCCTTCTAAAGAGTTCAAATTAATATCATATATATATATATATATATATATATATATATATATTATATATATATATATATATATATTAATTTCTTAATTATACATATATATATATATATATATATACATAGATTTATACATATATATATATATATATATATATATATATATATATATATATATATATATAAATTTTCTTTACTTCCTATAAGTTTTTCTAATTAAGAAATAATTATATATATATACATATAATATATATATATATATAATTTTCTTTACATCTTATAAACTGTTCTAATTAAGAAATTTACACATATATATTTTTTCTTTACTTCCTATAGAGTTCTAATGGGGGAAATTATATATATATATATATATATAAACGCGCGCGCACACGCACACACACACACACACACACACACACACACACACATACATATATATATATATATATATATATATATATATATATATATATAATGGAGAAATAGTAGATTGTAAAAATCCGACAAGATGTGAAAAAATACATAGAAAAGTGGATAAACCAAAACACAACCAACAAATTCAAATTAATATTTCGTCTTTATTTCATGATGAAAATTTCCCCCCCACCATATATATATATATATATATACATTAAGCGAGTGTAGGCTGAAAGTTCATATGGTGACGTCATATCTCTTGTTGATGACTTTTTGACCAATGAAACGCCGATGGAAGATTTATGTGGACCATGAGGAGACCATGTTGAAAAAATAAAACTCACTTGGTTACAATTCATGAGAGCATCTTATATTTTTTGTTTCATTAACACCATGATAAATGATATTTAAATGATATTTGAAACTAACGTCAAAAAGGAATAAGATAAAATCAACGATGAAACGATGAAAGGACATCCATTAAGAAAAACCTTATTTTTCTCTCAGATTATATATTATTCTCTTGAATGGTGGTCTGAACCGTAGCACAATCAAAACAATTTGTATTTTAATAAAAACATGAAAAAGAGGCAAAAATGTCCAAACAATTTCTTGTATAATAGATTTTGGCAGCAATTCTGTTCTTGTTAAAATTTTACATTTGTATTCTAAAAGAAACCGTAGTATTTTAATATAGGTTTTAACGTATCGCAGTGTTTAGGGTTCTTTGTTTAATGGCATATCAACCATCGTAGGTTATTTAATGCCAAAGTAATCCTTCTAGAAGAGCAGTAGGGGTGCTATTTAACTCATAACCGGGAATATAAGCGGGTTAATACCGTTCTCAATGGTATTTGTCTGTAAGTGAACGTAATAGCGCCTCTGGAGTTTGAACTCGCTTACTATGATTCCGCAGACCAGAGCTTTAGCGATTACACCACGAGGACACTCCGTTAACGTATCGTAATTGTTTGATTAACAACACAATATATAAAGGTAACGTTAAAAAGGTAGAAGATAATATTAAAGATGAAATTATATACATCAGTGCCACAGAACGGAATAGTAAAGAAAGATTGTATAACCATTACTTCAGCTTTATTGAGAGAAGATACACCAATATTATCCGAACACATATGGCATATAAGAAGTGCCCATGGTGTAATGGTTACTGTCATTAGAAATGGACTCGATGGCTCGGGTTCAAATCCCGCACGAGAGTGTTTGCATTTTACATATCAATAATACTCTCAAGAAAGGTATGAATCAAACGATTCTCCTTCAAGCTATTAGTAAATAGTTGGGCAGACTGATCTCTTTAAATTTGGTATGTCAGCCTATCTAGGAGAAGGAAAACTGAATTCAGACCTGTTAAAAATTGGCCTCATGTCGCATCCTGTTCATCGGAGGGTTTGGGTATATATATATATGATAAATCATATGTGAAACGTGCAAATCCCAACTAATAAAATAGGATCTTGTGAAAAAAAGCCAAGCTTATAAAGTTGATGTTAATTGCTGCAGATTGTGTCAGGAAAAAAAATAATGCATCTTAGAACATGGTGAAAAAAAATTGCTGAACAAAAGTGCATTGGTATTTAAGTGTTGACATGTTTCTCCTTTATCATTTGCCATTTAATTCATTCTCCTTTATTTAAACTGACATAAATTATATATGCATATTTTTTTTCGTGTGAGAATTACGTATATCAAAATCATATGAGGTGCATATACCTCACGTTATAAGTTGTTGGTAGTTGGCGACCGTAGTCGAGGGTAACCCAAAGGCTCCCTTTTCGATAGCTACTACACCAAGGTGTAAGGGAGGGTACTATTCATTTCCTAGATTGCTCTACTTTACCCTTGATCCATACCTTATAATGCTGAGTGTTAAGCAAGGAGAAATCAAGTACCATTTTTTGAGTCTTTGTTATGACTCGACCTGAGATTGAACTCAGGTGTCCCGGGCCATTGCACTTTATTTAACACTTTCTATCTGATGATTGACCTCTTGTGTCTATGATTATAATATTTTGTGCTATATATATATATATATATATACTGTGTATGTGCATATATATATATATATATATATATATATAATGTGCATATATATAGTGCGAGTAAGTATATATATATATATAGTGTATATATATATATAGTGTGTGTGTGCGTGTGTGCATATATATATATACATATATATATATATATATATATATATATATATGTATATATAGTGTGTGTGTGTATGTATATATAATTATATATATATGTGTATATACACAACTCAGCCAAGAACAGGCATATTTAAGTGAAGTACAGCTGGTTCGAGTACAGTGATTTCTTACTCTTAGACCGAGAATCTTTTACACACGAAGATTTTTTTAAAGGATCCGTCAGTGAATAAATAACCGGCAAAGGACTTGGAATAACTTAGCGAAACGGTTTCCCTCATTTAGCAATTTTTTCCATCGATCCAAAAAATATAACAGTTCGCCACGTCTCCCTGGTTTTGAAATCGGTCTGAAGGGAAGATGAAACAAGGTGATAGGGGTTTTTTTTTTTTTTTTTTCTGTGGCCATGAGTCTGACCTTTTCCTTTTTTTTTATAAAATCGTCATCTCCTCCCGACTGTCTCCGTCAAGACCCCGAAACGCAACAGTTATCAACATATTGTATTTTGGTTATCTGTTCTATTTCGATCGCTTGCTTCTTTTCCACACAATGATAGCGACTTTTTATGATACAATGCCCGGAATATTGAGCACGTAGTACAATTATGGCATTTCTATATTATTTTCTCACATCACCAGTAATCCACCGGCAGTGATATGGGTGTGTTTGATGGGCAAAGAAGAGTTTAGACTGCGCCTTGATTGAAATAGGCCGGAGAAACTTAGCGATTTGAGATTAGCAGTCACAGTTCAGCAGTACAACAGACTGAACCTGTTTTGGGAGGTTTTAACGCTTCGGAAACCCATTTTTTAGTTGGTTTAATGTAAACTTCAGAAAATGAAAAGAATTTACTCTTCGCTATGAAGGAGGATTCGAAAACTCACTGATATGGCTGGCTTAATAAACGTGGGAACCAAACTGTAAATGAGTGTTTATCCTGGTCTTTCGTCACCTGGGACAACCATTTGTTGCAGGGTCTTAACAAAGACGAGATGAAGAAATGACGAAGAGTTCATATAAGGAAAAAGTTAAAGTCAGACACTGTGACACTACGACACCAAATATGAAAGTTGTCATGCACACGAATACAAAGCATCTTTTGTTCTTAGATACGTGAATGAATTACCTCTACATTTATTACAGTAGTCGTCCCAAACGAGAGAGCTCGAATAAGAAAATTGCGTCAAGCTTTAACTAGTTTCAGACGAGACGAACAAACACAGACTTCATTTCTTCTTCACCGACCAAGCTGCTCGCCTCTACTGTCTCTGGAACTCGTACTGGAACTGTCTGACTAACTCACCTACTAACCCCAACTAACTCCAACTATCCTTATATATCTTATTCTAATTATTTTCTTTACCAGCCCGATAATAAACGTAACCATAAAACTTTCTAATGCTACGTCATACTGATATCAGCTGATACGTATCCCAATGTCTATTTCAACATTTCGCCCACAGCTGATTTCAAAAGAAATTTTTATTATCACGGGGGATGATGTGTGGGCCCATCCCAGGTCTACCCGCCTGATATTTCCAACGCGAACTTGCACTCAAGAAGTCGACTTCAAAGTTTTTAACTAACACATAACTCATCACTAAAAGGAAATAAATAACAAAAATAATTAACTAGAGTCTTTAATTTTATTACAACACGCGGTCATAGAAAAATACGAATTACTTTATTTTCGGTTTTGCAACCTCTCTGTGAACCAGTCTCAAAAACAGAGAGACGTGTTGCGGTATTTTCGAGTTAATGAAGTAATTACTAAATCATAGCCCACTCTTAATGAAGTTGGGCGGTTTCACTGGCCCCAGAATTTAAGTCGTTCTTTATCCCTCTGCCGCTTATTCAGTGACTGGCCTTTGTAAAAAAAAATCCCCGACTTTCGTTTCTCGCTCCTACCACGAGAATGCACGTGTCCGTTTGTTGTGGCTCATACAAACGGGAAACAGGCTCACTGGTAGCGAAAAGTGGACACTACATAGCCGAACACCAGCTTCACTCATTTGCCAATGGTCAGCTATTTGTTTATTTAAAATTGTAATGTTGTAAAGAAAGGCAGATTTGCTTCGAAAAAATGTTCTACGCTTTTGCAAGATTTGTGTTTCTCCCTTCAAATTCAAGGACCAATAAAACGAGAAAGTTGATTCCTTATTTAAAAAAACAAACGTTTCATTAACAGGAGCTCCGTTAGTGTAGTGGCTAACGTTCTAAACTGCGATATTGTAGTAATCGATTTCGAAACCCGATCACGCAATTAAGTTCACTTTCTGAATCATACATTTGGGAAAGATATGAACTCTCTTAACCTCCCCAGCTTTTGGTTAAATACTACCACTACTGATCTTCTACAAAGATAGCTTTGGTATTAAATAACTCACGAAGGTTGATATGCCATTAAACAGAGATACCAGACCAAATAGGACCAAACGTTCATTAATCTACCAGAATCCCATGTATAACTATATTTATAAATTCACCATATAATTCTGCTACCACATGATGCTATTAGCTTTTGGGAATCGCTTAAAACTTTTTTATATTTTAAAAGTCTTATAAGGTACCCGTGGTGTAATGGTTATCGTCGCAGGAAATGGACACGGTGACACGAGTTCAAATCCTGAACGAGACTGATTGCATTTCACATAGCACTAATACCCTTGGGAAAGGTATGAATCCAATTATTCTCCCTCCAGCTATGGGTAAATAGTAGGGTAGACTAGGTTCTTCAGCCTTGGTGAGGCAACTAGTCTAGGAGAAGGAAAACTCTGAATTCAAACCTGTTAAACTCCGCTTAAAAAGTTGACCGAGCGGAGGGGTTAGTAAATATGATAAGGATCAAAATGTCATATGTATAAAGTTAATTATATAGACAAAGATAATAATGTCTTACATGCACCGCTTGGACGCTAACTAAACTTATTGCACAAGGATGCTACAAGCTATATTGAAGCAACATTCCACAAAATAGCTGCTGTACGGCCATCTACCACCCATCTCGAAGACCATCCAAATTAAACGAACAAGACATGCGAGACACTACTGGAGGAGCAAGGACTAACTCATAAGCGACGTTCTCCTATGGACCCCTTCACACGGACGCGCAAGTGTAGGACGACCAGCAAGAACTTATCTACAAAAGCTCTGTACGGACACAGAATGAAGCCTGGAAGTGATGGATGAGAGAGATGGAGGGTGGGAGAGAGTTAGGGAAATCCGTGCTAGTTGCACTATATGATGATGGTGATGACATATAAATCTATAACATATATAATCTTTTGCAAGGATTAGGATGTTTTATATATACGTGGTGCATTCAATAAGTTTCCAGATTTTTTTGTAGGGGCGTTTAAAATTGTCGTAGACTTTTGAAAATTCAGTATGTTATTGCTATACAACTTATGAGATGACTGACAAATTTTTATGATTTCAGGCTCAAATGAACAGCTACAGCAGCAATTGGAATACTTCCTATTAAAGCCTGATTGTCACTGCGGATGAATTTCAAAAATGCAATCAGGACGTCAGGACACTCTAGAAGAACGATATACAATAAAATTCTGTTTTAAAATTGGAATAAATGCCACAGAAACGTATGGAATTGATTCAGACTGCTTTTCGACCATCTTGCATGAACCGAGCATCAGTTTTTGTGTGGCATAAGAGATTCAAGGAAGCCAGGGAGTCTGTGGGGGATGATGAGAGGTGTGGGAGGAGTAAGGAAGTCAATACACCAGAGTTAATTGGCCAAAGGGTTAGGGTTAGGGTTACTATGTTGATGTTTTAAGGGAGTTCAGGAAGAGATTCCATCGGAAGAGGCCAGCACTCTTCAAATCGGGTTAGTGGCATTTCCACCAGAACAATGCACCAGTTCACAACTCCATCCTTGTCACAGACTATTTGACCAAGATGGGCATTAAGACAGTTCCTCACCCTCCCTATAGTTCAGACCTTGCTCCCTGTGACTTTTGATTATTCCCTAAGCTCAGAGGCTGTCGTTATGAGACAATTGAGGAGATGAAATAGGCTGTGACGAAGGTCATTGACACGCTCACACAAGAGGACTTCCATGAGGCCTTCTAGAAGTTGTTGGAACGGTACAACAAGTGCATTGCAGCCGAAGGAGATTACTTCGAAGGAGACTAGAGTTTCATGAGTGCACTATCAATAAAAGTGCCAATACGAAAAAGTCTGGAAACTTATTTAATGATCCTCGTAAATCTATTGCAATGTATTTTCTCATTTGTCAAATAAAAAAAAGGTAAAGAATGACTTGAAATAACAGCAGAAAAACAATTTAATCGAATTTCGCTTTTAAACATTTATTTCATATTTTATTGATGGATAATTCCCACCTTTCATAATGAAATTGTAAGATTATCGCGAGAAAAATGTTGAAGTGGTTGCAGGATTCCTACATTCCAAGTTTTGAAAGGTTTTCCAATTCTGAAAATAAAACAAAAAAAGATTTATAATGAAATAACTTTAAGAATTTGGAAATTTTGATGACGGTAAATTCGAGAAGAAATACTTGTTAATTAAAATTTTAAAAACAAAGGGGACATTTTATTTATATAACTTTTATTTCTAAAAACAAAAAAAAACAAACTTTTTGTATCATTATTAATTTTGACCAATATTTTCTTTTTATTTCTAAATTCAATCTGATTTTCTATCATCGCAATTCATTCAGTTTGCTGTGACTGCAGGAAACTGCTTTTAGGGAGACTCGAACCCACGTTTCACTTTGGAAAATCCAGTTAACTGTATCAGGTTTTGGTACAGATAGCCGGTTGGTACGGTTAACCACAATGTATTGGAATTTAAAAGAAGAATATATATATATAGAGAGAGAGAGATATATATAGTGAGAGAGAGAGAGAGAGAGAGAGAGAGAGAGAGAGAGAGAATTGGCTAGAATAACGAAAAAATGTAAGTATATTTCTAAAACTGATCCAATTAGGAAAGATTAAAATATAAAATTATTGGAGAAATTTTTCAAAGACATATATATATATATATATATAGATGTACCATACCCATGATACGGATATGTGTGAAACGTACATCGAATGTTCATAATGTTCATAAACATATATAACATATATATATAACATATACATGGAACATAGGAATCTCGAAACACGAAAAACACTCACGACTTCTAAGTTCAGGTACGAAACTTTTTATTACCTTTGAGTTTAAAGGTTCTTCGACATAAGGAGAGAGATACACATTCTTTCTATTCTGGCTTTTTCATCTCCTCCCCCCCACCATTTCGTGCGACACTTGTCCAAGGCCTCCGCGAGCAAGCGAAAGTCAGCCGTCTTCTCCCGAGGCAGGACTCAACTCAACTGACTAAATTTTTCAAAATCCCCTAAATCCTCCGCGCGCTTCCGGTAGGTGATGTCACCCGCACTCTGTAGCCCCATTTCCCATCTGGGCTATTGCTACATCTCTGAGTGACACATCCGCTCCGCGCGTGCGCGTTAATACCTGCGTTAATGTTGCATCTAAGTAACCCATGCACTGGGCCGAAAGGTTCTCAGCCTAACTAAACCCAAAGGCATAAAACGAGATCCCTCGGCCATTATATTACATAGAGAGAGAGAGAGAGAGAGAGAGAGAGGGACAACAAGAGAGAAAAGAAAGGAAACATTTTAAACTATATCTACTTACCCTTCATATCCAACTTTCCGTTTTTATCTGCGTCGAAATTCATCATAACTGCAACTAACTGATCTAATTGATCTGCAGGTGTACCTGCAAGCGACATTAACATTTTTAGCTCATCAACATCCAACATATTGTCATGATCCAAGTCGACTACGAGCATTGCCAGTTCCATTTCATTCATTTCCCTCTTATGCTGGCTAAGTGCGTGAAGCTAGAAGAAAAAGAAGAGATTATTTTCATTGGAACCTACATACGACTCTAAACTGCATCCGGGGTAAGGCTGCAGTTCTGGAGCACTAAAGAGTGTAGAGTCACCTCTTCATTGCCATTACACATAGGTTCACTCAGGCTCGGAGTGGTTGCACCTGTCAGGGTCCCATCAATAGGTCGAACAGATTATTCTTAAAATTATAAGTATTGGGTAGAAATGTATGAAACTATATAAGTAAGTCGGCGACTTTAGTCAAGAGTGACCCGAAGGCTCCCTTTTCAAAGCTACTACACCGTTTTGTTTAAATAACGGCATATAAACTGTTTTGGGTTATTTAATGCCGAAATTTGATGCATTTCTAGATATCTGATAACAGTCCTTACATTTCATCGTATTTTTTAAAAATGTACTTTTTATTAGTGTATGAGCCTTTGTTTGTTCACAGCTATATTAAATTAAGTGTTCCATTCCCTGGATTTCTCCATTTTATCCTTGATCCTTACCTTATAATGCTGAGTGCTAAGCCAGGAAGCATCAAGTACCATTTTTTGAGTCTTTGGTATGATTCGACCCGGAGATTGAACCCAGGTCTCTCGGATCATTGGTGAACACTCAATTCATTAGGTCAATGGCTCGGTCAAACGATATAGCTCTATGGTTAGGTTTAGTTTCTTTGTTTAATGGCATGTCAACCTTTTTAGGTTATTTAATGCCAAATCCATTTTCCTAGAAGAAGAGTAGTGGTACTATTTAACCCATAGCTGGGAGGATAAGAAGGTTCATACCTTTCCCAAGGGTATTTAACCGAAAGTGAACGTAATAGGGCGACTGAAGTACGAACCCGCTTACAACGATTCCGCAGTCAATCGCTTTAACCATTACACCACGAGGACACCCCTATAGCTATATGAAAATTATTTGTATTTGATTGGAATACTTTATAAGACTTAACAGTTTTGTTTTGGGTTATTTAATGCCGAAATTTGATGCATTTCTAGATATCTGATTACAGTCCTTACATTTCATCGTATTTTTAAAAATGTACTTTTTATTAGTGTATGAGCCTTTGTTTGTTCACAGCTATATTAAATTAAGTGTTCTTATCTAACGCAAATACTTTGCTCAGTTATATGATTTAAACCGTTTCTATAAATAATTTAACTCAATTACAATGTTGAGTTTTGTGACTCTACAGTGACATAAAAATGTTTGGTCGTATGAAGTATATCTAGATGCAGTAAAATGTGAATATAGTTTTTAAAAAAGACGTTTTAGTTATCATTTGTGTGTATATAACTTCGGGAATGTCAGTTTCAACTAATTTTAACAAATTAATTCAATATCTTCATGTTTGTTTACAAAATTTTAAACAGTGCATTGATTTGACATCAACTCATTTGCATACACTAATTTTTAAATAAAGAAATAATACGTACTGGCTTCAGTAGAGCTTCAGCTCTTTTGAAATGGTTAAGGGACTTGAGGCTGGCCAGGAAATTGTCTGGTGCTGCATAAACGGCCGCAACGGACAAAGCAACGAAAATAAATACCAATTTGTCCATTATGTAAGATTTTCAAAAATCTATATAAAAAGAGAACAAAAAAGAAAAAAATGATTTAATACAAGATTGATAGATAATTTCTTTTGTTTTTATAATAAAAAACGGCTGGAATATAAGATTTGGATTGTTAACTGATTTTTATAATTTGGTGTATTTTCTTTTATTCTTTCTCTTCACTTCGACTTAAGAAGGGGATACAGCGACTCAGGTTCAAATCCTGGACGAAGTCGTTAGCGTTCTACTTGGAAAGTCATAAATACATCTCCTCTCCTCAGAATTCTTTAACCTCCCTCCAGAAGCACCTTCACCCTAGTCTAAAGAAAACTTTAAACTTGAATATTTTGGAAACATTTAAATACTTTTTTGTTTGATTTTACTGGACACTTTTTAAAAACATAGATTTTCATTATCTATGATTATGAGATCAGAGCGTACATAGTTGTGAAAAAGTTAAATTTGAAGACTAAATTTTTAGGCAATATATTTAGGTCGACCTATACATGAGTAGCAATTTTGAAAGGCTGAAATTCAGAAAAAGGTCAAAAGGACTATGAGCAAACCATGGTTTCAAAAAGGAATTCCAATTCCATATGAGTATTATTCAATGGTTGACCAAAACAAGAAGTCGACTGATACACGAGTATATATGGAATAATCTAAAACGTAAAGTAATTCAAAACGATATAAGAAACCGTAGTAAAAATTCAGTTTGAAAACATCTCAAAATCTCTGTTTACACCACCATGGCTCAGTCGATTGAGGTAGCAGAATACACTGACTGCATCTCTTCAGAGGGGTAAGACCCGCCTCACCAACGAGTGTCCTGGTTATGACACTAAACAATCTAATGGTGAGACTTTAGTAATGCTGGAGCTTTGGGGAATGCAGAGTTCCCCTTTATTGCCATCGACCCCGGGTCCACTCTAGCCCGGAATGGTAACACCTCATAGGGTCTTACCTATCGTTCAAATAAAACTAAACTAATAGAACTGTTTATATGTATAGAATGGATTTGGTATTGAATAGAACCTAGAATGGTTGATATACCATAAAACCAAACCAAACCTTTCCCAGTCAGCTGGGGCTGTAGAATACACTGACTGCACCTCTGCAGAGGGGTAAGACCCCCCCAACGAGTGTCCTGGATATGACACTAAACAATCTGATGGTGAGGTTCCAGCAGTGCTGGAGCTTTGGGGAATGCAGAGTACCCCTTCATTGCCATCGCTCCCAGGTCCACTCTGGCCCGGAGTGGTAGCACCTGATAGGGTCCTATCTATGGTTTAAATGAAACTATCAGCATACTTATGCTAAAATGAATTGAGTAAACTGAATAGCTTGAAATAGAAACGTTTTTGACAGTTAAACCGTACTTACACTTAAACAGCGTGCTTATGCTTAACTGAATTATTTCAAATAGAACTGTTTTTCGATATTAAAACTGTATTTACACTTAACTGAATTATCACATATAACTGCTTGAATAGTTAGAAATGGAAATGTTTTTGACAATTAAACTGTGTACTTATGCTAAACTGAACTCTTTTCAATAGAACAGATTATTTACATAAAAATGGATTTGGCGTTAAATAACCTACAAAGGTTGATATGCCATAAAACCAAACAAACCAAACCAAACCAAACTTATACCACCATTACGATTGTAAAACATCACATGCATATTTACTTTTGGTCTGTAATACACAAATCAGTGACATAATAAAAAATATTCTGAGAAGTTCACACAATCCATAATAATATAGCTTAGTTTCGTCCAGTCAATGGGACTAATAATACGCTGACAAAATCCCCCTCTGCAGAGGGGTAAGACTTAATAAAAAGGGGAGTCCTTGACAAGACACTAAGCTTCGGCTAATAGCGAGGCTCCAGACCGAGAGATCTGCAAAGTATGGAGTACAAACAGCTCATTGGCCAAGTAGGTAGAGTGTTCTCCAATGGTCCGGGGGACTTTGGTTCAATCTTAGGTCCCATCATACCAAAGACTTTAAAAATGGTACTTGATACCTCCTTGCTTAACATTCGGCAATATAAGGTGTGTATCAAGGGTAAAGTAGAGCAAGCCAGGGAAAGGAGTAGCACCCTCCCCTACACCTCAGGGTAGTAGCTATTGAAAAGGGAGCCTTCCGGTCGCTCTCGACTACAGTCGCCACCTTTTTTTACTTTTATGCATTACAATTACTTCCAGGTCCACTCTGACTTGGAGTAGTTGTACCTGTTAGGGTCTCATATAACACTCAAATAGATCTGGTCGAAATTATTCATATTCAATAGGACCAGGACCGTTTGCTAAAAACATTCTCGAGAATCAATTACGAATACTTCCGACTTTGTCTCTATCGTGTGCTTCTCGGACAAACGTTTTTATGTTTTTATGGAGGTGTGTTTCATTATTCTATTAACAATGATGCTTAATCCCTTTAATGTTACGTTATTTCCAACGAAACGATAAGATCTTTTTTCTCTGCTTGATTTGTTTAGCTGGGCCAAAATTCTTTAGTCATTGACTTTTACAGCTTAAGCAAAACACATTAATAAAGAAAAACGTTAAATATTGAAATCTTTTTGAATATTAGTTTAACGAATAGACAATAACTTTTATAATTTATATATATATATATATATATATATATATATATATATATATATATATATAAAGCTTAGTGAATAACAACTCCAACACCAATGAAAATATATTGGTACCTACTAAAATGTCTCCTAACATACACACACACACACACACACACACATGCATGTGCCTCGGTAATAATAAGATGGGAATTTACAAACTTTTCAAAAGAGTTTGATAAATCAGATGTGCTCAAATGCAGGCCAGCAGCGCAATTCAAAAGCTAGAAAGAAATTGAGATTGTGCTTTCTTCGTTTAGAGACGCTCGTAGCGTAACAGTTATCATCGTTCGACATGTACCCAGCGACCCGAGTTTTGGATGGCTCTGTTTTCCTTTCACATAGAGTTGATATCCTTTGGAATAGCATGAATCAAAATTATTCTCCCTCTAGTAATGGGTAAAAACAGGGTAGACAGGGCTCTTTAACCTTGGGTTCCAACTAGTCTAGAAGGACAAATCTTAATTTTTCGCGTAGTTTCAACATCAAAAAGTTTTCATTTGACAATTATGCTTTTTATTTCATAGAACACATATGAAACTTTAAGTAACTGAAATAAACTAAGAAAAGGTGATCCAATTTCTTTTAAAATATATATATATATATATTAAAGAAATTGGTAAAAGATTCATTTATATATATACATATATATATATATAGCCATGTGAGGTTTCATAGCAGCATGCTATCACAGGTTAAATCTTCACAGGTTCTCCGGCAACTACCTGCATAAGAATATGGGTCTAGAAAAATTTTGAGAAGCCATATGAGAAGGCATGAGAATAATGTTATCGGAAAAGGCGGTTTAACTGTTTATCACATATGCGATTTATCTGGCAAGGAGAAAAACAGTCGAGGAATCACGTGCGATCCCAAGGGTAACTTTAGCGGATTTGAAGAGATGGATATCGCCTGTAAAGCAGGGAAAGTCAATATATATATATATATATATATTATATATATATATATATATATATATATATATATATATATATATGAGAAATGCATATTACAGGTATTAAGCAAGAGGATAGCCTTTTATATCTTTGCCACTCACAATGAAGCTTGTATTAGAGCTCAAAGTTTGGAAGATAATTACAATGTTCAAACTAACAAATAAAACTAAGAGAAAATAAACCCCAAACTTGTATTAAAAGAACAAACCCTTCAGTATAATATCCATTTGAAGTTCTAACGGAGAATGTCAAGAGATGTCTAAGAATAAAAAATGGCTTACCTTTAAGTCAATATACAGTGAGACGTTAAACTGTTGGAATCGAAGACAGCGTTTAGATGAAGAAAAAGCGTTCCCATTATATAATATTGGGTTCAGTATATAAGTTCATAGCCCTTGATATTTTCTGACATTTTCTTTTGTTCAGATAATTGTTTAATACATCCGATTTCATTGATTTATTCAAATTACCATTAATCATAAATAACTCTCTTCTCTTCACATCGAATTAAAAATAATGTATACAGATCTAGAAGAAAATATGACATAATTGATTTCTTATTATGTAACTAAAAGCGACTACTCCATTAGATATTTATTTCTGTTGTTAACACTTTTTTGACACAATGTATCCAATTAGTTAAAATTAGATCTGAATTCAAACACTTTGTTTATTTGTCTTGAAAGCCGAATTAACCGTAGAAAAATAGGCCATTCATTAAAGTTGATATTTACAAATCAAAGCAAGAAATCAATCTTTTCCGCGATGAAATTTACAGATTCCACTTTTGATCTTAATATATCAGCTGAACAAGAATTGATCATATTTTCAAATGAAATACAAGTAGCGATCAGATTGTAAAACCTCCTTTTTATTTCCACAGAGACTACAACAGATGCAGAGAAGACAAAAATACAGTTGGTTAGGGCAAGATTTCAGCTATAAATTATTTATTTTCGACTAAATCCCTTACATTCTCAACACAATTTTATCAATGTTATCAATAATAAACAAAATATCGGATGTCAAGCTTGTAAGAGTGTCGCTCTGAAAGTTTTGCTTTGTTTTGTTTTATGGCACATCAACCATTGTAGGTTATTCAATGCCAAATCCATTTATATATATATATATATATATATATATATATATATATATATATATAATATATATATATATATATATATATATATATATATATATATATAAACAGTTTTATTTAAACAATTTAGTTTAGCCTAAGTGCAGTTTCAATGTCATAAACAATTCAGTTTCAAACAATTCAGTTGAGCACAACCACGCATTGTCAATATCAAAACAGTTCTGTTTAAAGCAATTCAGTTTAGCATATGTGTACAGTTTAGTTCTATTTGACCCATATATATGACTCAATATGGTGCTAACACTCCGAGCAAGAGAGGACCTGGGACCGATGGCAATGAAGGGCTACTCGGCATTCTCCAAAGCTCCAGCATTACGGGAATTTCCCCATCAGATTGTTTAGTGTCATATCCAGGACACTCGTTGAGGGAGTCTTACCCCTCTGCAGAGATGCAGTTTGTATATTCTACAGCCTCAACCGACTGGGCAAGCTCTGAAAGTAATTCTTCCTATTTTATTAAAACATCTATTTCTGAGCGAGTTCATGCATCTGCCGTGTCGTTTTGATTGCTCTGTTCATCATTTACTGCAGTTTCGATTCTCATTGAGTACAGAAGAAATAGACCCCAGTACCAGATTATATTAAGTTTTGTAAGCATCTCTCACAATAATAAAGACGACACACAGACAAATTAGAAAGAAAACAATGATTTTAATTTGTTGCATAAGTTATCAGATTTTTTAAAATATTGTAATTAAGAAAGTCAGAAAAATGCGACAAAATGTTGATTTAGCAACGTTTTCATGTAAAAATGAAATTTCAGAGAAATATGCGATATACACTTTTTCTCGTGAAATGTTTGAGACTTTTCCGGTGAATGTTTTTCTTAAACGTTTTACACCGGCTGAGAACCGAATGAACGGCAGAAAAACGGTATCATTGTGTCTGAGTCTACCCCCTTATAGCTTTTTCGCGGAATTTCTCATGAAGACTTCTCGGAATATTTCATTCCCTGAACTCATTCGCATAGAAACACGTTCTAGGTTTAACAGACTGCCTAATAATTCCAAGCCGTGTCAGTCGTACTGTACGGTTGCACCACTTGAGCTCAAACAAAATACTCAGGGAAAAAGCTAGATTAGAACTATACAAAGATGCTTAACGGTTTTTTAGGACAAATCCTTGAAGAAACATTCTATAAAATAGCAGTAGTACGGCCATTTACGTTTGATCTCATGAATCAATCACGATCATGACATACGGGAGAAATAAGGACGAACTTATAAGGAACCTTTTCCTATGGACTCCTACACATGAATATATCAATATGGGCCGACCAACCAAAATCTACAATCATCAGCTCGGTATGAACATTGGATACCGTCTAGAGCATTTATCAAGAGCGATGGCCAGTATTGATGGGTATTACTACTTCGGCTAAGAGTGGAACTGGGAGTAATGTCATTGAATGAGTACTCCACATTCCCCTAATCTCATGAACTGGAGCCACACCATCAGATGGAGTTTAGTATCATATCCAGGATTGGACATTTTTTGCAGGTTTCTAAAAGTCGGTCTATTCTAAGTCTCGTTGACAGGGTCACAATGCTAGTCATGTCGTCTAGTGTTTAGGATCAAAGCAGGAAATCTCGAGAAAATGGCCTTGAAACTAAACAAGAACATTCGTTCATTTTCACTTTGACAGAAATCGCCCAAAAAAGGGAATTTTCATGAGAGTGAGTCAGACAATTAGGGATCATTCACTTTAAGGATTTTTGCAAAGTGGGTATAATTAGTGAGTTCGAGTTGATTTGGTTTTATGGCATATTAAACCCTTGTGGGATATTTAATGCCAAATCTTGTTTACAAATATATATATATAACTTGTAAGTAATATTATATTATAGTAGGTAATATTATTTCTAAATGAGCCAGAGCTGGTTGTCTTGCACAGTTAAATGGTTTCAAGTATTGTTATGTAACACAGATGGTTTTATTTGCACATAATTAAAAGGTATCAAATATTTCTATACAATATTATTTGCTTGCTCACAGTTAGATGGTTTCAAGTATTGTTATCCAACTCTAATAATTTTATTTAAGATTAATCATTTGTTTGCATACAGTTAAATGGTTTTAAGCAGTTTGGATTGATTTGAGTTTAGGTTAGTTGTGTTTCGTGGCATATCAACCATTGAGGGTTATTCAAAATCAAATCTTATATATATATATATATATATATATATATATATATATATATATATATATATATATTAATCTTTATTCATAATTTATAATTCTGTTGGTATGAAAAAAACCTAGATTGTACAATTTGCAAATTCTACAAACTCATTAACGATTTTTGCAAAGTGGGTATATTGAGAAATATTTAGTGAGTTCGAGTTGGTTTGGTTTTATGGCATATTAACCCTTGTGGGATATTTAATGCCAAATCTTGTATATATATATATATATATATATATATATATATATAAAACTTGTAAGCGAATAGATTGTAGGTCGTATAATTTCTAACTGAGCCAGAGCTGATTGTCTTGCACAGTTAAATGGTTTCAAGTATTGTTATGTAAGTCAAATAGTTTTATTTGCACATAATTAAATGGTTTCAAATATTTCTATTCAACACTTATATTTCTATTCAATATTATTTTCTTGCACGCAATTAAATGGTTTCAAGTATTGTTATCCAACTCTAATGATTCTGTTTAATATTAATCATTTGTTTGCGCACACTTAAATGGTTTTAAGTAGTTTGTATTGGTTTGAGTTTGGGTTAGTTGTGTTTTTCGGCATTTCAACCCTTGTGGGTTATTCAAAATCAAATCTTTTATATATATATATATATATATATATATATATGTGTGTGTGTGTGTGTGTGTGTGTGTGTGTGTGTGTGTTAATCTTCATATCTAATCTAAAATTCTGTTGGTGGAAAAAAACAAACTGTACAATTTGCAAATGCTACAAACTGATTTCTGTGAGAGAAAAAATCCAGTAAAAAAAGAAAAACGAAAAACACACGTGCTCCTTGAAAATAATCAAGTAGCACGTATGTCTAGTCAAAAGAAAAAAACACCAACAGAATTACCTTGGCTAAAACCTAATAAAGTGCTCAATACACGAGATAGAGCTAATATTATTAAAATAACTCCTACATAGCCAATAGCGAGTCCACCTAGGTTTCACCTAAACGGGTTTAAGAATATATGATTATATATGTATATATATATTGGCAGCATTTCTTCATTATGCTATTCGGCGGGAATTGGTTGATAAACCTTCCATAATTAGTACTTTCTGCCCAAACTTGGGCCATCATCCTGCCGAATGTAAGATAGATACGACAATTCGAAATGATTAACAAAAAAATATGTAGCCAAAAAATGTCTATTATGATCAATCAAATATCTATCTATCTATCTATCTATTATTGATTTCTAAGCAAATAGTTTCCGGGAAACATTACTTTCAAAGATGGCGAAATTCATTTGTTTGCAGACAGATAAATGATACAATGTATTGCTACTTAACGTTAGTATTTCTATTTATCAAGTATTCCAAACTAATTTTGGCCCAGTCGGCTGCATCTCTGCAGAGTGGAAAAGCTTACTCAGCGAATGTGTCCTGGATATGGCACTAAACAATCTGATGGTGAGGTTCCAGTAATGTTGGAGCTGTGGGGTACGCAGAGTACCCGTTTATTGTCATCGTTCCCAGGTCCACTCTAGCTCGGGGTGAGAGCACTTGGTAGGGTACTTATGCTATACCGAATTGTTTAAAATAGAATAATTTTTGACATTTCAACTGAGTATTTATGTTAAACCGAATTATTTGAAACAGAACTGTTTATATGTTTTAAAATGAATTTGGCATCAAATAACCTACAATGGTTGATGTCCCATAAAACCAAACGAAGACAATTTAAAATCATTCCTTTGTTTGGTCACAGTTAAATGGTTCCAAGTATTACAACTTAAGATTAGTAATTCCATTTATCAAACATTCTTATCTAATACAACTTACACATAGCTGTATGGGTACAAATCACTCATGATAAGAATTCCAATTAAAAGATTAAACATTTCTATTTGATTCATAAATGGGACCCGAACAGGTACAACTGTCAGAATTGAGTAATCGTAATAAAGTAATACTCTAAATTCCCCAAAACTCTCAGAATGAAACCTAACAAGTACAACTGACAGAGTTCAGTTATAGTAATAAAATAATATTCCAAATGCCCCAAAGCGCTGAGAATGAAACCTCACCATCAGATGCAATTTAATGTCATAATGAGGATACTAAATGGTTTTTCAATTTGATACTATTTAATACTCTTAAATCCATACTCTTAATACTATTTATACCTTCTAATATTATTCATACCTAATAATTCTATTCATACCTAATAATATTATTTATATCTTCCAATATTATTCATACCTAATAATTCTTTTCATGCCTTTTAATACTATTCATACCTAATAATATTATTTATACCTTCCAATATTATTCATACCAAATAATTCTTTTCATGCCTTTTAAAACTATTCATACCTAATAATATTATTTATACCTTCCAATATTATTCATACCTAATAATTCTTTTCATGCCTTTTAATACTATTCATACCTAATAATATTATTTATACCTTCCAATATTATTCATACCTAATAATTCTTTTCATGCCTTTTAATACTATTCATACCTAATAATATTATTTATACCTTCCAATATTATTCATACCAAATAATTCTTTTCATGCCTTTTAATACTATTCATACCTAATAATATTATTTATACCTTCCAATATTATTCATACCTAATAATTCTTTTCATGCCTTTTAATACTATTCATACCTAATAATATTATTTATACCTTCCAATATTATTCCTACCTAATAATTCTTTTCATACCTTTTAATACTATTCATACCTAATATTATTTATACCTTCCAATATTATTCATACCAAATAATTCTTTTCATGCCTTTTAATACTATTCATACCTAATAATATTATTTATACCTTCCTATATTATTCATACCTAATAATTCTTTTCATGCCTTTTAATACTATTCATACCTAATAATATTATTTATACCTTCCAATATTATTCATACCTAATAATTCTTTTCATGCCTTTTAATACTATTCATACCTAATAATATTATTTATACCTTCCAATATTATTCATACCTAATAATTCTTTTCATACCTTTTAATACTATTCATACCTAATAATACTATTTATAATTTCTAATTTTATTCATACCTGACGAGTTCATAAGTAATGAGCTCCAGAGGACCCCTTCAGATGGACGAGAAAGACAGGACGAACAGCTTCAACAATCATAGCAATAGTGTGCCAATAGGGGATGTAGTCCTTAAAGACCTGCCGGAAGCAATGGACGATAGGGAGAGGTGGCGAGAGAGGGTCAGGGATATCTGTGCTGATGGCGCGACATGATGATGATGATGATGCCTTTTAATATTATTCCTCCATATTAATACTATTTATACCTTTTAATATTATTCATACCTATTAACGGACCATTGGCCGAGTGGTAGAGTGTTCGCCAATAATCCAAGACCCGGCATTCAATGCTAGGCCGAGACATAACAACGACCCAAAAATGGTACTTGATGCCGACTTGCTTAACACTCACCATTATAAGGTACGGATTAAGGGTAAAGTGGAATGGAGTAGCACCTTCCCCTACAACTTCGTGTAGTAGCTGTTGAAAAGGGAACCTTCGGGTCATTCTCGACTAAGGTCGCCAACTTTACTTTAATACTATTTATATCTTTTAATTTTATTCATACCTATTAATACTATTGCAAGTATTTAATACTACTTAATACTATAAATTCAATTTAATATTAATCATTTGTTTACAAATATTGTTTTAAGAGTAATAAATGATTAAAAAGTCCTATGTGACTCTTGGATGGGACCCTAACAGGTAAAACTCTCCAGGTCAGAATAGACCTGAGTAATAGCAACCAAGAAGCACTCCACATTCCCCAAAGCTCTAGGAGATGCAGTTTAGAGTCATTCACAGAGCATTAGTGTATTCAGTGTGCTATATGCCACCTTCTTAATGCAGTTACAGAAAATCCAGTATTTCTCTATTACCTGTGGCCACAAGGATTTCTAATCATTGAGAATAATTAGACCGCCTGTTTAATTAAAAACATTTTCCTCTCCATTTCTCGCATTGGATTAGAAATTCCGTGGTAATGTTTAAGACACAATAATACCGTTTTTCAGTTCGTAAAAACAGCTCATTTTGTTCTCAGCCGGTGTAAAATGTTTAAGGACAACATTCACTGGAAAAGTCACAAAAAAGTTACAGAACCCATAAATGGGTTCCTTAAGTGACGTAAAAATTATTGATTTTATTATGATATGTGACTTTTTTCTTGTGACATGTTCTTCCTTACCAAAACTGTGACGTTTTTCTTTGACGTCATTTCCCTCCACATTTAAATCATATATCGCAGTATCCCTCTGTAATTTCATTTTTAAAAGAAAACATTCCTAAATAAACTTATTGAAGTATTTTACTGAGTTTCTTAATAATTACAATATTTTTAAAAAAAATCTGAGAACAAATCAAAAATTTTTTTTTTTCTTTCTAATTTGTCTGTGTATCGTGTTTATTATTGTGAGAGATGCTAACAAAACTCAGTCTAATCTGGTACTGGGGTCTATTTCTTCAGTACTTAATGAGAATCGAAGTCGCAATCAATGATGATCAGGGCAATCAAAACGACACGGCAGATGCATGAACACACTCTGAAAGAAATGTCTTCATAAAATTGGAGGAATTACTCTCATAACTTGCCCAGTCTTCTGGGCTGGAGAAGATACCAACTGCATCTCTGCAGAGGGGTAAGACTCCTCCAACTAGTGTACTGGATATGACACTAAACAATTTGATGGTGAAATTCCTGTAATGCTGGAGCTTTGGAGAATGCCGAGTAACTTTTCTTTGCCATGGGTCCCAGGTTCTCTCTGGCCCGGAGTGTAAGCACCTTATATAGTCCTATCTATGGGTCAAATAGAACTAAGCCGTATACTCATGCTAAACTGAATTGCTTTAAATAGAACTGTTTTGACATTGACTCTGTACTTAGGCTAAACTGAATTGTTTAAATAAAGCTGTTTATATGAATAAAAGTGGATTTGGCATTAAAAAAGCTATAATAGTTGATGCACCATAAAACAAAACAAAGCAAAATTTTCAGAGCATCTCTCTTTGAAGCCTGACATCCGCGAATTTGTTTATCATCGATAACATTGATAAAATTGTGTTGAGAATGAAAGTGATTTAGTCGAAAATAAATATCTTGTAGCTGAAATCTTGCCCTTAACCAACTGACATAACAAGATCAAAAGTGAAATCGTTAAATTTTCATCACAGAAAATATTGAGTTCTTGCTATGATTTGTAAATATCAACTATTATGAATGGCTTATTTTTCTACGGTTGATTTGACTTTAAAGACAAATGGACAAAGTGTTTGAATTCAGATATAATTTTAACTAATTGGATACATTGCAACAAAAAATGTTAACCAAAGGAAAATATATTCAATGGAGTAATTGCTTTTAGTTACATAATAAGGAATCAATTATTCTTGATATGTATACATTATTTTTAATTCGATTCAAAGAGAAAGGAGTTATTCATGATAATCAATGAAATCCGATGTATTAAACAATTATCTGAACAAAGGAAAATGTCAGAAAATATCAAAGTGCTATGAATATATTTACTCAACCGTTATATAAAAGGAAAGCTTTTTCTTCATTTAAACGCTGTCTTCGATTCCAACAGTTTAACGTCTCGCTGTATATTGACTTGAAGGTAAGCCATTTTTTAAATCCTAATTCTTTATTCTTAAATATCTGTCTGCATTCGCTTTTAGATTTCAAATGGAAATCCAATTGAAGGAGTTGGTTCTTTTAATACAACAAGTTTAGGGTTTATTTTTCTCTCATTTCGGGGACAAAAAAGGAAAGTTGAACAGCATGCTTCATATTTGTAAGGAAAACACCATCATATTTTTCCACGTAAACACTACCATTGTCTCTGCATTTTTACCAATGATGAGCAAGAAACGGCATGTAGCATACATAAGAGTATCTCTTCAAAAGTAATGAAACCTATTTTATTTCACAGTTCCTAGAGAGCACCCGTCGCAGCGTCCTGATAGATGCAGAGTAGCGGACTGATGAAAACCTATTCTTTAAACTCTTACAGACTAATTCATACGATGTATTGGCATAACAATTAGAGTGTTAGCCAATGGCTCGGAAGAACTGCGTTCAATACTAGGTCGAGTCATTGCAAAGATTCAAAAAATGGTACTTGATGCCTCTTTGCATAACACTCAGCATTATAAGGTGCTGATCAAGGGTAAAGTTGGGCAATACAGTGCAAAAGTTGCACCCTCCCCTACATCTTGGTGTAGTAGCTATCGAAAAGGGAGCCTTTCGGTTACCCTCGACAACGGTTGCCAAATTAAATTTTACAATTCTCTAAATCCCACAGCTTTTCGAAGGCAACCAATGATTATCAAACGAGAACAACTATAAGTTAATAATGAAAGCAAAGATTCCAATATATACATCAGCTTTAAAAGTGGCTTCTTCAATTTTCACCTACCTCTCAAGAGAAACCTACACACTCATGAATACACACACACATACGGACACAAACACATATATTTACACACACACACACACAAACACATATATATATATATATTGCATAGAAAAACATGAGTTGAAATTCTAGAGCAGCCAAACAAAAGTGTTTTTTTTTAAACCCAACATTTTAAAAAAGTGTTAGTTTTGAAATATTTTAAACTAAAAAATTAAAACTTATTTTCATATCTTGAGAATTTTAAGACCTACATGGCTATAAAATTGTAGTTTTTATTATAAAAACTCTGGTTGCATAAAACCTGTGCTTTCCTGTAGATTAAGTATAATGATTACACACACACACACACACACACACACACACACACACACACACATAAACACACATACAGGCATAAACGCATATATATATATATATATAAAGATATGTGTGTGTGTGTGTGTGCCTGTATGAAGTTAATACAAAAAATGTAGAATTTCAAGGAAATCAATTGTGATCGGTTATTTCCTCTATTAGAAGACTGCCAGAATTACCTTAATTACTAACGGCTGCGCTCGGAACCTTTCCTTTACCGAAATGTTAGTGTGTTTTCACTCAGTTGACTGTCTTTTTGACACACACTTGTAGTGGAAAACTCATGTTTAGCTCATTAGTAAACATCTTTTGGGCTAAAATGCAATAGCTTTTCTCATGAATTGAGCACTCCAATAGCCGATAACGAATATGTGTAAAGTTATACTTAAAAATCCCTTTGCTTACGTTGCGATTAACCAGAGCTCTAGGCAATTTATCCGATTGAAGTAAATCACCTGGGTTTTGATCTGGGCTAGAAGATTTTCGCGGGTGTAGTCACACTGAAGAGTTGTGATGCAAAGAAACAGTCTCTGGATGACCATATATATGACAAATATTTAAATGATTTTGATTTGAAAATATTGGCTTGTCCGTTTACGAAAATTTCCCAAAATATACTTGGAACTTATATGTATTTATTACTTATAAAGTTTTCTACATTTTTTTGACAGTAAATTAAGAGTGAACAAAAAAATATATATATACATTTTGCCATAGTTAAAAGTTAAGGAAAGCTGTTGAATTATAGAAATCTAGGTAATTTTTAAACAACTTGATTGATAATTTTGATTTATAGTCAACTGTCATACATCGTTGGAACTATTTTTAAGCAGGATGGATGCGAAAGAACGCGATTGTTTAACTCGAGAAGAAAAAAAATTATTTTGCAAATGATGAAGAAGGCAAATCGTATTCTGAAATTGCTGGCATTGTACAAAGGTCAAAAAGCGCTGTTTATCGTGTAATCTGTAGACTTAAGACTGACAAAACACTTGAACCAAAGCCAAGAACTGGCAGGCCTACTATGACTACCAAACGAGAAGATTGGATTATTGTTAAAATGTCTTTAAAAGACCATTTCGATACAGCGACTTCTATTTCTCGTGCATTTTGTGAGCAAATAGAAACTCAATCACAAAACTGTTTCTCGTAGGTTAAATAAGCAAAAATTAGTGGCTCGGATTTCATTTCGTAAACCTTTGATTTCAAAGTAAAATTAAAAGTTTGGTCTTAACTTCGCCACAGAGTATAGCGCGTGAACAATGGGATATGGTTCACTTTAGTGATGAATCTAATTTCAACTTGTTTTGATCTGATGGTGAGTGATTTGTAAGACGTAAAAATGGGGAACGCTTATCTCTTCAACGAGTTAAGAAAACTGGAAAATTTGGAAGGGGTTTTCTGAAAGAAGAATTGGGAAAGTATCACTACCCTTTTTTTGTAAGAAGTTAATTGGCTCATGTGGTCGATATAGCTGTGAGATAATCCGATGCAAAGGAAAATTCACTAAACATTGAATTTTTCTTTAGTTTACTTATTGATCTAACAAGGAATTATTAAGCATTCCTTAACTTTTGAACTGGGCAAAATGTATATTTTTGTTTTTTCAATTGACTATTATTTTTCTGTAAAAGAAAATTTTGAAAACTTTTAAATATATATATGTTCCAAGGATATATATATATATATATATATATATATATATATATATATATATATATATATATATATATAATGCTCTCCTAACGAATTGAGCACTCCTGTATCCGATAGTACAAAATGTAAACAAAGGAAATCTAATACAAAAATGCGTTATTATTTCCGGTGCTCACGTGGATTACCGAAATGACAGATCGGTAAGATACTAAGTCTAGCGTAAATTTCCGCGGGTTTCGGTCCCTGCTTGAAGTGTCCTGTGTGTCTAGCCACGGGGAAGAGTTGTAATACAACGGAACAGTCTGTTTGTGGATGACTATAAATATACATCGTGTGTGTGTGTGCTGCTATTTCTGGCAGCACTTGTTATAAAGTGAGGGTGAAATTCATATGACTTTTTCAATTCATCTGAGAGATGAATTCACGTCTACATTAGTACCAATGATACATTTTTAAAAATACAACCAAAACAAAATAATTAGAACAAAAAAAATTGTTTACATTCCTGTTGATTTATTTTAATTGCAAGAAAACGTCAAAAAGGGTGGGGGAGTCATTTTCTAATCCTATACCTATAAAATATATTCAAACATAGAAATAAAAAGTTCATTAAGAAAAGCAGTACTTTTGTTTATATCGTCAGAAATTCATTGATGAAGTGGTTGATTTTAACGACATGTCAACTCATCAAGGGTTATCTCACGTTCAGATGTTACGGAATCGCGTTCATATTTACATTTGCGTGTTTTTTCTATACATGGTACTAGCAAATAGGAGTCATTTTTAAACGGATCAATTTGGCCAATAGATTGGACCCTAATAGGTAACATCACTCCGGATGGTAGTGGGTCAGAGAATAATCAAATAGTTGGTAGGTCACATGTTAAACAAGTCAGAGATCATTTATTTGTACACAATGAAATGGTTTCAAGTATTGCAATCAAACATTAACAATTGGATTTAACAACAGTCATTTGTTTGCATTCAGTTAAATGGTTAAACAGTTCTATTTGACCCAGATATGGGACCGTGACAGGTACAACCACTCCAGGTCAGCGTAGACATAGGAGTAATACCACTGGAGGAGTACTAAATATTCCCCTAGGGAATGGTGAGGATTCCGGACTGGAGCCTCACCATCAGATGCACTTTAGTTTCATACCCTAGACGCAATAAGTCTAAAGTTCTCAGCCTGGTTTATTATTTACCTAAAGCTGTGGGGAAAAAGCAGAATTCATGCCTTTTCAAAAGTAAAATGCAAACGGCTTCGTCCAGGATTTGAACCTGGGTCGCTGTGTCCCCTCCCTAAGCCGCAGCGAGGTTATAGAATAAAAGAAAATGCACCAAAATTATTAAAATCAGTTAATAATTCAAATCTTATATTCCAGCCGTCTTTGATTATAAAAACCAAAGAAATTATCTATTAATCTTGTATTAAATCATTTTTTATTTTTCGTTTTTCTTTTTTCATACAGATTTTTGAAAATCTTACGTAATGGACAAATTGATATTTGTTTTCGCTGCTTTGTTTGTCGCTGCCGTTTATGCAGCACCCGACAATTTTCTGGCCAGCCTCAAGTCCTTTCACCATTTCAAAAGAGCTGAAGCCCTTCTGAAGCCAGTACGTATAATTTTTTTTATTTCTAAATCACAGTATACAAATTATTTCGAGTCTTATATTTGATGGTTCTCTATCTGTAGATCTCTAATACATTAAAAGAAACAAAACTAGCTTGTGAAACCGTTTGGATACTTTTCTATAACGATGGAAATAATCACCCCTCTCTTTTTTTTAAAGCTTCACACAGTCAACGAGCAGAAGAAAAACGTGGATGAAATCGAACTTCTAATGCTTATGCTAGACCAGGACAATGACAAGATGCTTAATGTTGATGAGCTGAAAGTTTTACTGTCAATGGGCGGGACCCCTGCAAATCAGTTGGACCAATACGCTTCAGTTCTAATGATGTTCGACCTGGATAAAAACGGGAAGCTCGATCTTAAGGGTAAGCAGTTTATGAGTAATTTTTTTTCTGTCAATTTTTCAATTTGTCAAATAATAAAAGATTAATTTTCCAAAATTTAATCTGGACAGGTTATAACAAAATAGTTACTTCTTTGATCAACACTTGTTGTTGTTGTTGTTGTTGTCGTCGTTGTTGTCGTTGTTGTTGTTCTTCTTCTTCTTCTTCATCATCTTCTTCTTCTTCTTCTTCTTCTTCTTCTTCTTCTTCTTCTTCTTCTCGTACGGAAGCTTTCCTACATCATTTCTGATTATTTCATTCGCACAAATTTGTTTTTAGGATTGAAAATCTTCCTAAACTAAAATATGAATTTCTTTAAAGAAAAATGATTTTGAGCAATAATCTCTTACCCAAATACCAGTGGATCATCTCTCCGACCAAATCCTAATACGAGAATTAGCATGATTGGGTAGGAATACTGACCAATTGGTAATTGTGCACTAGGTTAATATTTCACCATACTGATAAAGAATATATACACAATGCAGAATATGTCCTTGATAATGAGATGCATAAAATTCTCTGGGATTTTCAGATACAGTTATTTATTATAAACCTTTGTTTTTATTTTCAGAACTGGAAGCTCTTTCAGAACTCGGAAACCTGTGATCCCCTTCTGTTTTTTATCGTACTAAATATGAATAAATAAAATAGGAAATAAAGGCTTCAAAACAAAATTAAATTGTTTTTCTGTTTTGTTTTGTTTTATTTCGGGGTTTTTTTTTCCCATGTTTAACTTTCTGATTCGATATATGAAAAAATACCTTGTAAAGGATTTATATGTAAGACATTGTAACCTTGTAGCAGATTTATATGTGAGATATCATAATCCTTGTAACGGATTTATATGTGAGATATTATAATCCTTGTAAAAGATTAAAATATTTCTGTGATTCCTTAATATTAATCGGATCATGTGGAATCATTAGTGAATTCATAGATAAAGAACTTGCTGCGAGCAATATTAAACATGTCCTGGAGGCAGCACCCAACTCCTCAGCAATTGTACGGCCACTTACGACCAATCGCTAAAATTATCCAAGTTATCCAAACCACACATGTGTGACAATATACCCACTGGCCGACCCCCAATATCTCAGCCTCCGAAAGTACTCATGGCCATCCGATCGTCTAGGGGTTTCTCTCACATCCGGCCAGAGGTATTTCACATTTCTTTACCGACACAAAACACAACATACACAATCGAGGGAGTGGAATAAAAACTAACTAACAAACACGAACTTTGGTTAGCTCCAAGCACAAAAAGGGGCAAGTTTGTGACACTTTCGTAGCATTCTGTGCTTCTGTGAGCTATCGCGAGCGTGTATTCGAGCAGAATTCCCACAAAGTCACCAGGAACGCTGACTTATCTTCTTACGTTGGCCAACCCGGCCTCGGAGTCCACTAGTCCTAGCAGTCGTCTTTTCCGACCGTCAGCTTCCCTCGACTTCTGGCGACTGCTCTCTCCTGGTGACTGCTGTTAACTGGTTTCTTCTGTCGATTGCTGTTGACTGTCGACTGTCTCCTGTTCTACTCCGGGACCTTGCATTACCTCGTCTTCTTCCGGTCTCGTAGGTAATCTCGCGTGCACGCCCTTTGAAGAAGGGTGGCGGGAGAGGGTCAGGGAGATCCGAGCAGCGATGCCAAGGAATACAGGTAGATTCATGCATTTGAAGAGAGGAAGAAAGTAATCTTCAAAAGAGAAAGAAAAATTTAGCGATTTGAATTTTCCTTCTTTTACAACATTACGATTTTAATGAATCAACAGCTGATCAATGACAAATCAATGGACCGGGTCATTTACATGAATTCTCAACTTAGGTGCGAGAAACGAGAGTTAAGAAATTTTTTTAAAGGTTCAATCAAAGAGTAGCCAGCAAAGCGACAAGAACGACAAGAGCTTGTTAAACTGCTCTTCTCATCCAGAACGAGCTAAGATTAAGCAGTTGTTTCATCAACTCAGAAATACCACTTCACCGCTTTCTGTTTTTGAGGCTGTGACCATGTATCTGTTTTTTGTTGTTGCTTTTTTTTTTTTTTTTTTTGCCCTTTCCTCATGTGACCTAATCGTCATCTCTTCATCTCGTCTTTGTCTACACCATCTTTCTTCAAGACCCTGCAACTTCACGAACGGTTGCCACTTGATCTCAGTCAAGCCAAGAACTGGACAAACACACATTTACAATTTTGTTCCCAACTTTGTTAATATTTTAATAATTCAAACCGACAATTTCAATGAGTTTCCAAACCATTCCTCTCATTGAAGGGAAAATTATTTTCATTTTCTAGACATAATATTTCTAAAACCTTAAACCTTCCAAAGCCAGGTCTGCTCTGTTGTTCTTCCAAACTGTGACTGCTAATCTCAAAATGCAAATTTGCAATCGAGGTATCCTCTAGACTCTCATTTGTCAATCAAATACTCCAAGACCTAAATTCCCACACAAACATCAACATAAATATACACACGTGAAGTAACGGTTATCGTCATAGGAAATGAGTACGACGAGTTTTTCACACCACAGTAAGCTGGGGATCGTTCACTGGAGTTTGAGTAACAACAAATCCCAACCGATTTTCGGGAATTTTCTCAGTATTCTGAGTGTATTTAAAAATGCTGTAGTCTGGATGGTCTCAATTCTTCGTCTGATTTCTGATTCTTTCAGTCCCCTTTCCAAGCCTTTAAAAACTGTTCGAAGCGCACCGACTACACTTGGTATCACCATCCTCCATCATGTTCCACAGCTTTTTTAGTTCTGTGGCAAGATCCGACATCTTGTTACTTTTTCGCTTTCTTTCATTTTCCCTCTATGGTCTGCTGGAACGGCAAAATCCACGAGACAGTAAGTTTTCCGTGTTTTTTTTTACGTTTGTTTTGTTTTGTTTTATATGCGTCTCAATCAATAGAACAGATTCTATTTGCGCATATACCATTAGGTATCATTGTTAAATTTAAATTTCTTGCACATTTTCCAGTGGATCCCCATTCTCATCAAGTCTAGTCTTGTACTCCTTTTGCACTAGTTTGTTGCATTCGATTATCATTATTATTTACTCCTTTAAAGTTTTTTTTACATTTTTATTAGCTGATGGTTTTTCACTGGGGTCTGAGTGACTGCAAGTCTCCTCAGGTGTCCAGGACTCATCTTAGGATTCTGGCCGTACTCAGTAATATTGTCATTTGAATAGTCTCTACCCGTCCAACTACAACTTCCACGTCCTCCAGTACTTTTAATAATCCTTTAGTTATTGTGCCTAAAGCACCAATCACAATTGGCACAATCGTTACTTTCGTGTTCCACAGATTTTTCAGTTCTCTAGCAAGGTCGAGGTACTTATCCTACTTTTCACATTCCTTTAGATTTATTGATTATTATAAGGTCTGGTCTTCTGGCCGGGATTAGATTATTATTATTATTATTATTATTATTATTATTATTATTATTAAGTTATGTGCAAGCGAAATGTATTTGCTGATTATTACTTGTCTAAATATATAAGCTAATAATACTGTATCCTCTGCTGATGTAAAGCATCCCTACAAAAACCGGTGTTGTATGTATGACTCTAAACTGTATCTGATAATGATGCTCCAATTCTGGAGATCTGGTTTAGGTTAAGTATCTTTCATTGCCATTACTCCAAAGTCCAATCCATCCCGGAATGATAATACCAGTTTGGGTCCCATGAATCAAGTTGATCTACTTAAAATCAATCAATCAATCAATCTGGGCCTGCTTGAGAACTTTGCTATCTTCCAGATGTTCTACATGACCAAACAATCTCTGTTATGGGGATTTTTACAAATCCCGAAAAGCCTGATTTATTCCTACGTTTTATAAAAGAATAAACCGTACTTCAACAGCAGTATGGAGATGGTGACAGTTTTGAAGAAAGGAGACGAACGACTTTTAGTGTAACAACATTTATATACAACAACAACAACAACAACAACAACAACAACAACAATAAACAGGGTTTTACACCAAATGGAACAAACAACGAATATGAAAGAGTTCAAAAAAAGAGTTCAAGATTCAGATAGATGGTAGGGTTTTGTAATTTTTAATTGTACGGTTGTTATAAGGTAAAGTTATAAGGTAAAGGTGGAAGATAAAGTAAGGTTTGGTTAGGTTAGGTTTGGTAAGGTAAGGTGGTGGTTTGGTGGTTTGGTAAGGTGAGGTTAGGTAAGGTGGTGGTAGTAGTTGTTTGCAGATAAAATGCCTGCTGGATCTTAGCTGTGTGTCTTGTTCCTTTTAACTCAGTACGTGCGTTCGTCGCTCCTGGCTCCTGACTGGTGGAAGGTACCAAATACGTTTGCTGTCAAGGGCTGCTACGAATGGACCTGTTGCTGACAGCGGTAGGAGTGGAAAAATGAGGGAGAATCTTCTTTGGAGCTTCTTTTGATAGTGGACACCACGTGACCCCAAGGGACTGCTGATATTCGGTGAAACAGGATCACCAGTTTCTTAACAAAATTTCTACACAGTTGTAATTTCGCAGTCATGGATTCCATGCTGGATACATTAGCTTGATGCTACTAGAAGAGGAATTAAAGCAATTCCTAACGTGATGAATGGGATCGTTTATATCGACCAAAAAACTGACCTGTGGAGTCATTAACAATTGTCACCCACAAAAAGTTATAATAAAAGCTTTTTATGTTCTAAACATTTCACCTGGAAGTGAAATCACCATTCAGTTGAGAGGAGGTGGGTGATAAAAATTGTTCGCCTAAAAAACGACTAAACATTCTATTCATAATTTTCCTCTAGTCAAATATTTGCTCAAAATGAGGATAAAAAATGATACCATTTAAAAAAGCTTGTTTTAAGTAGGTATACATAAACTTTCTTTAAACCAAGTAGTAGTAGTAGTAGTTGTAGTAGTAGTAGTAGTAGTGTCTAAATATCTAAGATCAAGAATTTTGATTATTATTAACTTTTTACGAGACTTTTCTTCGTTTTATTTCCCTTGCTTCTTTACATCAAGTAGTTGTAGTAGTAGTAGTAGTGTTGTCTAAATTTCTTAAATGAAGCCCTGTCATTATTATTAATTTTTGTCTGGTCTTTTCATCATATTTATCTTGCTTCGAATAATTTAAAACAATATTTCCTTCAGAAGATATTTTCTGGAAGAAGCATTTTCTTGTCAACTAAGAAGAAGGAGTCAACTCTTTCTTTGTGAAAATTTCAGAAAAAATGCTTACAATATCAACAGTAAAAATATCCTTTCCAATTTCTCAGAAGAAATTTCTGGTAGACTTCCAAAATACGAACTATTCAACACATCTTCGTTCTTGTCGATTATTTCTCTGAGAAAATTTTGAATAAATTTTCAAATAAACCCTAAAATCAAATTTTCTTTTCTGAAATGTTTAGTGAACAATCATTTCCCTAATGCAATTTTCTTTTTTTCTTAGTAAATGTTCTATTGTCGAATAGAAAAAAAATTATTTTTTTCTTGAAAAACTGAGTAACTTGTCTTCATTTTTACGTTATTTACTTTTTAAAAATAAATATCACTTATCTTTGGCCACTTTACAAATGTAAGAGATAAAACTACTTGTTTCTAGTTTGAGGAGCAAACCCGGCAAATCTAAAATTTTTATACCATACAAATTTAAATATTGCTTGTGTTTCACTTCATGCAAATGCTCTTGGGAAAGGCATGAAGCCATCTCTTCTCCCCACCCTCAGCTGGACAGACAAGGTAAAGCTACCAGTCTAGGAGAAAAATTCTAAATTCAAACCAATTTATTCCTCTTAAAAAAACTGACCCTTGACCCCTTCTTGTTCGTAGCATGCTACACAAATGTAAACATTATCAAAGTCTCTTGCAAAAGCAAAATTCTTTTGTCAACATATTGCAATTTGGTATCCAGTACAGTTTTGGATTATTTGCTTCTTTTTCAGTCTACATAATAGTTTTCATTATGACACAAGGTCAGCTATATTTAGCATACAGTGGCAATCGTATTCACTCGTAACGGTATCACTATATAACCCCGTGGAGGTGTGGGAGGGTTTGATAGATAAAAGAAAGGTTGGTGGTCATCACAGCAGAAGCAAACCTGAGAAACTTTGCATTTTCAAATTTGAAATCACAGTCCGTCAGAACGACGGAGCGAAGCTGTTTTGGGAGGTTTAACGTTTGAAAAGTTCCTTTTCAGAGGATGCAATATAAACTGTAGAAGATGAAGATAATTTTTTTCCTATCTATGAGAGGCGGTTTGTAAACGCATTGAAATGGTCGGCCTGAATTATTAAAATATTAAAAACATGGGAATTAAATTATAAATGCGTTTGTTCTGTTTTTTGTCACCTGGGACCACGTAACAATCTTTTGTGGTGTTGCAGGGTATTGAATAAAAATATGAGATGTTATGGTCAAATTTTAATCGCTTGCAAAATTACCTGTGGATCACTATCCCTACCCAATCTTGCTAATTTTCGTATTATGCCTGAGTAGGAAAGGGGATTTACTGGCAACTATGCAAGAGAATTGAAATGTATTGGTCCAACTGATCTGCAGGGGCCCCGACGATTGACTGTAAAACATTCAGCTAATCAGCATTAACCATATTGTCATGGTCCTGGTCTAGTTCAAGCATAGCGAGTTTGATTTCAACTATATCCTTCTTCTGCTCGTTGTTTGAGTGAAGCCAAAATCTATGTATTATTTTCATTGTCATAGAAAGGATCTAAACGGTTTCACAACCTTATTATATCAAAGATAGAGATAGAGAACCATCAAATATAGGACACGAATTCATTTGCATACACTGAGTTTGAAATTTTTAAAAAAATTACACGTACTGCCTTCAGTAGAGCTTCTGCTCTTTTGAAATGGTTAATAGACTTGAGACTAGACAGGAAATTGTCGGGTGCTGCATAAACGGCAGCGATACACAAAGCAGCGAAAACAAATGTCAATTTGTCCATTACGTAAGATTTTCAAAAATCTATATGAAAAGAGAAGAACGAAAAAAGACAAAAATGGTTTATTCAAGATTGATACATAATTTCTTTTGTTTTTACAATCAAAGGCGGCTTGAATATAAGATTCGGATTGTTAACTGATTTTAATAATTTGGTATATTTTCTTTTATTCTATCACTTCGTTTCGACTTAAGAAGGGGACACAGCGACCCAGGTTCAAATCCTGGTCGAAGTCGTTAGCGTTTTACTTGGAAAGTCATAAATACATGTCCTTCCCCCATGTATTCGTGAATAGAAGAGCTGACAGTATTCTTCAAATTTAACACAGCACCTAATCTTGGAGAAGGAAAATTCTGAATTTAAATCAGCTGTACTCCGCTTAAAATTGCATGGTGCTTGCGGCGGATGGGTAGGGTAAATATTTACTGTGGTTGTTTTTTCAGGATATTCATCTTATGTAAATCTTTTCATGGTTCTGTTTATGGATCCATTTCTTTATTTAGATGGAAAGGAAGAAGTAAGTAAAGTGGCTACCTTGCTTAACACTCAGTATTATACATTCATTGGTTCAATTGATGAGAACCGGTCATCTCTTTAATTAATTCTTTTTTCTTAATCGGACCCACCGTATTTATTTTTCTCTTCCCTTCCCTCCAACTTTAGGTCAATAGATTGCCTCTTTCTCAATACAAAGATACAAAGACAGTGCTTTACACTGACGTGAACACACACACACATACGCAAACTTATATATATATATATATATATATATATATATATATATATATATATATATATATATATATATATTCAGGATGTTTTCTTGAAATTTTTTTCGGTGAAGCTTTAGTAGCTACTCTATGCAAATATTGAACACTTTCTAAATATTTGTTTAATGAAAAGACAATAACATTTATAATTTATGTATATATATATTTACATATATATATACATAAAGCTTTGTTAATAACAACTGCAACACCAATGAAAATATATTGGTAACAATATATTTGTTCCTAGCACACACACGCGCGCACACACACACACACATACACGCACGCGCGCGCTCGCACACGCACACCCCCACATGCATGTGTCTCTATAATTATAAGATGGGAATAAAGAAACTTCCAAAAGAGTTTGATAAATCAAATGCAGGCCAGCAGCGCAATTCAAAAGCGACAAAGAAATTAAGATCACGCTTTCTTCGTTAAGAGACGCTAGTAGCGTAACAGTCATCATCATTTGACATGTACCCGATGTCCCGAGTTAAAGTCTTCGATGGCTCTGTTTTTATTTCACATAGAGTTAATATCCATTGGAAAAGCATGAATCAAACTATTTTCCCTCTAGTTACGGGTAAAAAAAGGGCACTCAGGGCTCTTAAACCTTGGTATTCCAACTAGTCTAGAAGAAGGACAATTCTGAATTTTTCCCGTGGTTTCAACATCAAAAAAGATTCATTTCACAGTTATGTTATTTATTCTATAGAACACATATGAATCTTTAAGTAACTGAAAGAGAACTAAGAAAAGCTGATCCAATTTCTTTTAGAATATATATATATATATATATATATATATATATATATATATATAGCCATGTGAGGTTCCATGACAGCATGCTATCACACGTTAAGTCTACACAGGTCTTCCGCAGCAACTTACAGGTAACTCATGTCGTTTCTATAACAAAAATGTGAGTCTAGAGAAATTTTGAGAAGCCATATGAGAAGGCATGAGAATAATATTAATGAAAAAGACAGTTTAATTGTTTTTCACATATATGACCTTTCTGGCAAGGAGGAAAACTGTCGAGCAATCATATGCGATTCCAAGAGTACCTTTAGGGGATTTGAAGAGATGGACATCGCCCGTAAAGCAGGGACAGACAATATATATATATATATATATATATATATATATATATATATATATATATATATATATATGAGAAATGCATATTACAGGTATTAAGCAAGAGTATAGCCATTTATTTCTTTGCAATTCACGATGGAAGCTTCTATTTAGAGCTCAACATTCGGAAGATAATTACAATGGTCAAACTAACAAATAACACTAAGAATAAGATAAACCCCAAATATGTATTAAAAGAACAAGCTCACCAGTTAATTTCCATTTGAAGTTCTAACAGAGATTGCCAAGAGATATCTACGCATAAAGAATTTGGATTTTAAAATAGCTTACTTTTAAGTCAATATACAGCGAGACGTTAAACTGTTGGAATCAAAGACAGCGTTTACATGAAGAAAAAGCGTTCCCATTATATAATATTGGGTTCAGTATATATGTTCATAGCCCTTGATATTTTCTGAAATTTTCCTTTGTTCAGATAATTGTTTAATACATCCGATTTCATTGATTTATTCAAATTACCATTAATCATAATAACTCCCTTCTCTTTACATCGAATTAAAAATAAGGTATACATATCTAGAATAAAATATGACATAATTGATTCCTTATTATGTAACTAAAAGTGAGAACTCAATTAGTGGAGACCATTCTAACTACAGCATTGATGAGATCGGTCAGAATACTGAGAAGAGTCTTGGACACTTAAGGAGGCTTGCTCTCATTCAGACTTTAGTGAAATAACCATCAGCTAATGATGCTTGGAAAAACCCTCAAAAAAGAAAAATAATGATAATAAAATAACAAGAGGCAAAACCTTCAACCCGAGAGATGGCGAAGACATACTCTGTGTATCAAGAGAAACAGGAGAAATAAGACTCACCGGCATGGTGGATTGCGTCGTTGCAAGAATTTAGGAATTTGAGGGATATACAAAAAAGGTCAAATAATAATATAATCAGAAAAATTGAGAAACAAAATAGGAATATAAACAACAGCATGGATACTTCGAAATCACTTCAAGGCAGTCAAACATTTTAGCTATTACGCCACGAGCTTTCTCAACACGTTCTGAAAGCGGAAAAACATAAAGATAGCGGTGATTTATAGCTGGTGCACTTCGAACAGTTTCCAAGGGCTTGTAAAGGAGACTGGGTTAACTGAAGATCCGATAAAGAATCGAAACCGTCCACACCACAGCCCTGTTTAGATCAGCTAGAATATTTTGAAGAGTCCGGGAGACCCAAGGAAACTTGATGTCATTCTGTCTCCAGTGAATAACCCTCAGTCAAAGCTTATGCGAAAAGCACGTTATAAGTTATAAAATTTCATCAAAATGTTCGTGTTATCTGATCCTGTAACACGACTTTTTTTCAGGTCTTGATTTTCTGGCAACCGATAAAATGTAATATGAATGAAACCATGGAATGAAAAGCATAAACTGTGTTTTCTGGTCAGGAAAAATTCAGCTAGATGTCTACTTTATATAGTTAGCAAAAAGACTCGAGCCAGCTAACTAGGCGAATCCAAAATTGGAGTAAAACTTGATCATTACTTTTATTTTGTAAACTGAAAATCTTAAAACTTGAAAAGTATAGGAATCTTTACAATGTGCCTCCTGATTTGTAAATAGAAAACATTTGGTGGTCATTTCTCAATATGACGTTGAATAAAGTGAATGTGGACGAAAAGAATTTTTGTTTTGGTTAATTTGTTTAATAACACATAAACGCCTTTAGGTTATTTAATGCCAAAATTTGATTGATTTGTGAGTGTTTGATCATAATCATAACTATATTTTAATTTTTTTAAATTCATAATAATTTTTTTTTAATTCATGATATATTTTCAATGCTCAATTGTTTTTTTTTTTTCATTTCGCTATATTTTCTGTCAGTAATCATTTATTTGCACACAGTTATGTGGTATCAAGTATTCCTTTCTAATACAAATGAATTACACAAAATATGAATAGAATATATTCAAGACCAGATCAATAAAATTAGAAATTCTCTATAAGATAGACAATCTCGAACAGCATGGCAGAGAGAAAATGAAGAGAAAAAAAGGAAGAGTACCTCCAGAGCTAAACTAAAATCTGCCATCCAAGAAGAACGAATACAGATGTGGAAAGAACATTTCAAGAATCTGCTTGAAAAATCCTTGAAAGTTACAGATAAACCTATCACAAAAATTATTAATTATCAACTAGACATCAAACTAGGACAGTTTACTCAAGAACTCGATGTAATTCTAAGAAAAATTAAAAACGGTAAATCTACCGGTTTTCATGAAATACCACCAGAAGTATGAAAATACAAATAGAATAGACCAGATCAATAAAATTAGAAATTCTCTATTAGATAGACAATCTCGAACAGCGTGGCAGACAGATAAACCTACCAAAAAATTTTTTAAACCTAATAAAGTGCTCAATAGACGAGATAGAGCTAATAGTATTAAAAATAATTCCTACATAGCCAAAGGCGAGTCTCCCTAGGGTTCACCTAAACGGGTTTAAGAATATATGATTATATATGTTTATATATTGGCAGCATTTCTTCATTTATACATATTTGATTGAACATAATAGACATTTTTTGTCTACAAATTTTTTGTTAATCCTTTCGAATTGCCGTATCGATCTTATGATATTCGGCGGGAATTTGTTGATAAACCTCCCATAATTAGTACTTTCTGCCCAACGTTGGGCCATCTTCCCGTCGAATATAAGATAGATACGGCAATTCGAAATGATTAACAAAAAATATGTAGACGAAAATGTCAAAAAGGATCAATCAAATATTAATCCCTCTCTCTCTCTCTCTCTCTCTCTCTCTCTATATATATATATATATATATATATATATATATATACTATTAATTTCTAAGCAAATTTCCAGGAAACGTTATTTTAAAACATGGCGAAATTCTATTGTTTGCACACAGATAAATATCATGTATTGCTACTTAACGTTAGTATTTCTGTTTATCAAGCATTCCAAACTAATTTTGGCCAAGTCGGCTGCATCTCTGCTGAGTGGAAAGACTTACCCAACGAGTGTCCTGGATATGACACTAAACAATCTGATGGTGAGGCTCTAGTAATATTGGAGCTATGGGGAATGCAGATTACCCATTTATTGTCATCGTTCCCAGGTCCACTCTAGCTCGGGGTGGGAGCACTTGGTAGGGTCCTATCTAAGGATCAAATAGAACAAAGCAGTGTACTTATGCTATGCCGAATTGTTTGAAATAGAATCATTTTTGACATTTCAACTGTGTATTTATGTTAAACCGAATTATTTGAAACAGAACTGTTTATATGTTTTAAAATGAATTTGGCATCAAATAACCTACAATGGTTGATGTCCCATAAAACCAAACCAAGACAATTTAAAATCATTCCTTTGTTTGGTCACAGTTAAATGGTTCCAAGTATTACAACTTAAGATTAGTAATTCCATTTATCAAACATTCCTATCTAATACAACTTACACATAGTTGTATGGTTACAAATCACTAATGATAATAATTCCAATTAAAAGATTGAACATTTCTATTTGATTCATAGATGGGACCCGAACAGGTACAACTGTCAGAATTGAGTAATCGTAATAAAGTAATACTCTAAATTCCCCAAAACTCTCAGAATGAAAACTCACCATCAGATTCAATTTAATGTCATAAAGAGGACACCAAACGGTTTCAAGTATTACTATTTGATACTGTTTAATACTCTTAAATCAATATTATTAATATTATTCATACCTAATAATAATATCTATGCCTTCTAATATTATTCATGCCTAATGATACTATTTATACCTTCTAATATTATTCCTACCTGACGAGTTAATAAGTGATGAGCTCCTGTGGACCCCTTCACATGGACGAGCAAAGACAGGACGACCAGCTCGAACAATCATAGCAATACTGTGCCGATACGGGATTTAGTTCTGATGACCTACCGGAAGCAATGGATGATAGGGAGGGGTGGCGAGAGAGGGTCAGGAATATCCCTGCGGATGGTACGACATGATGATGATGATGATGATGATAATGCCTTTTAATATTATTCCTACCTATTAATACTATTTATACCTTTTAATAATATTCATACCTATTAACGGCACCATTGGCCTTGTGGTAGAGTGTTCGCCAATAGTCCAAAAGACTGGCGTTCAATCCCAGGTCGAGACATACCAAAGATTCAAAAAATAGTACTTCATGCTGCCTTGTTTATCACTCAGCATTATAACGTACGTATCAAGGGTAAAGTGAAATGGAGTAGCTCTTTCCCCTACACCTCAGTGTTGTAGCTATAGAAAGGGAGCCTTCGGGCCACCCTCGACTAAGATCGCCAACTTTACTTTAATACTATTTATATCTTTTAATATTATTCATACCTATTAATACTATTTCAAGTATTTAATAATACGTAATACTATAAATTCGATTTGTTATCAATCATTTGTTTGCAAATATGGTTTTAAGAGTAATAAATGATTAAATAGTCCTATTTGACTCATAGATGGGACCCTAACAGGTAAAACTCTCCGGGTCATAATAGACCTGAGTAATAGCAACCAAGAAACACTCCACATTCCCCAAAGCTCTGGAAGTGGAGTCTCAACATCAGATGCAGTTTAGTATTCGGTGTGCCATATGCCATCTTGTTGATGCAGTTACAGAAAATCCAGTATTTCTCTATTACCTGTGGCCATGTGCACAAGGATTTCTAATCATTGAGAATAATTAAACCGCCTGTTTAATTACAAACATTTTCCTCTCCTTTTCTCGCCTTGAATCAGAAATTCTGGGGAAATGTTTTAAGACACAATAATACCGTTTTACAATTCGTAAAAACAGCTAATTTTGTTCTCAGTCGGTGTAAAATTTTTAATGAAAAAATTTACTGAAAAAGTCTCAAACATTTCACAAGAAAAAGTCGCAAAAAAAGTTACAGAACTCATAAATGGGTTCCTTAAGTGTCGTAAAAAATTATTGTTTTTATTACGATATGTGACTTTTTTCTGGTGACATGTTCTTCCTTGCCAAAACTGTGACGTTTTTCTTTGACGTAATTTCCCTTCACCTTTGAATCATATATCGCAGTATCGCTCTGCAATTTCCTAAATCAACTTATTGAAGTATTTAACCAAGTTTTTTAATAATAACAGTATTTAAAAAAATATGATAATGCAACAAATTAAAATTCATAGTTTTCTTTCTAATTTGTCTGTGTGTCGTCTTTATTATTGTGAGAGATGCTTACAAAACTTAATCTAATCTGTTACTGGGGTCTATCTCTTCAGTACTCAAAGAGAATCGAAGCTGCAGTCATTGATGAACTGGGCAATCAAAGCGACAGGTCAGATGCATGAACCAGCTCTGAAAGAAATGTTTTAATAAAATAGGATAAATTACTTTCAGAGCTTACCCAGTCGGCTGGGGCTGTAGAATATACCAACTGCATCTTATTCAGCTGACATATTAAGATCAAAAGCAAAGTCAGTAAATTTTCATCGCAGAAAATTTGCGTTCTTGCTTTGATTTGTAAATATCAACTCTAATGAATGGCTTATTTTTCTACGGTTGATTTGACTTTAAAGACATATGGACAAAGTGTGTAAATTCAGATCTAATTTTAACAAATTGGATATATAGCATCAAAAAATGTTGACAAAAGAAAAATATATTTAATGTACTAGTCGCTTTTAGTTACATAATAAGGAATCAATTATTCTAGATATGTATATATCATTTTTAATTCGATGTGAAGAGAAGGCAGTTATTTATGATTAATGGTAATTTGAATATATCAATGAAATCTGATGTATTAAATAATTATCTGAACAAAGGAAAATGTCAGAAAATATCAAGTGCTATGAACATATTTACTGAACCTAATGTTATATAAAAGGAAAGCTTTTTCTTCATTTAAACGCTGTCTTCGATTCCAACCGTTTAGCGTCTCGCTGTATATTGACTTAAAGGTAAGCCATTTTTTAAATCCTAATTCTTTATTCTTAAAAATCTGTTTGCATTCGCTGTTAGGACTTCAAATGGAAATCCAATTGAAGGAGTTGGTTCTTTTAATACAACAAATTTAGGGGTTTTTTTCTCTTATTTCCGGGACATAAACCGAAAGTTGAACAGCATGCTTCATATTTGTAACGAAAACACCATCATATTTTTCCACGTAAACACTACCATTGTCTCTGCATTTTTACCAATGATGAGCAAGAGACGGCATGTGGCATACGTAAGAGAATCTCTCTGAAAATAATGCTGCCTATTTTATTAAAGCAGTTCTTATAGAGCTCATCGGTACACCCGTCGCTGCACCGTGATAGATGCAGAGTAGTACACTGATGAAAAGCAATTCATTAAACTCTTACAGACTAATTTATGCAATTTATTGGCATAATAGAGTGTTCGCCAATGGCCCGGGAGACCTGGGTTCAATCCCTGGCTGAGTCACACCAAAGATTAAAAATATAGTACTTGATGTTTCCTTGCCATAAAACAAAACAAAACAAAACTTTCAGAGCAACTCTCTTTAAAGCCTGACATCCGAGAATTTGCTGATCATTGATAACATTGATAAAATTGTGTAGAGAATGAAAGTGATTTAGTCGAAAATAAATGTTTTGTAGCTGAAATCTCGCCCTAACCAACTGTATTTTTGTCTTCTCTATATCTGTTGTAGTCACTGTGAAAATAAAAAGGAGGTTTTACTTTTTGATGGCTACTTGTATTTCATTTTAAAATATGATCTCTTCTTGTTCAGCTGACATATTAAGATCAAAAGCAAAGTCTGTAAATTTTCATCGCAGAAAATATTGAGTTCTTGCTTTGATTTGTAAATATCAACTCTAATGAACAGCTTATTTTTCTACGGTTGATTCAGCTTTAAAAAGAAATGAACGGATATAATTTTAACAAATTGGATACATTGCATTAAAAAATGTTAACAAAAGAAAAAATATTCAATGATGTAGTCGCTTTTAGTTACATAATAAGGAATCAATTATTTTAGATATGTATACATTGCTTTTAATTCGATGTGAGGAGAAGGGTGATATTTATAATCAATGGTAATTGGAATTAATCAATGGAATCCGATGTATTAAATAATTATCTGAACATAGGAAAATGTCAGAAAATATCAAGTGCTATGAACATATCTACTGAACCTAACGTTATATAAAAGGAAGGCTTTTTCTTCATTTAAACGCTGTCGTTGATTCCAATAGTTTAACGTCTCGCTGTATATTGACTTAAAGGTAAACCATTTTTTAAATCCTAATTCTTTATTCTTAAATATCTATTTGCATTCGCTATGAGGACTTCAAATGGAAATCCAATTGAAGGAGTTGGTTCTTTTAATACAATAAGTTTAGGGTTTACCTTTTTCTCATTTCGGGGACATAAACCAAAAGTTGAACTGCATTATATTTGTAACGAAAACGCCATCATATTTTTCCATGTAAACACTACCATTGTCTCTGCATTTTTACCAATGATGAGCAAGAGACGGTATGCAGCATGCGTAAGAGTATGTCCCCGAAAATAATGCCATCTATTTTATCAAGCAGTTCTCATAGAGCACCCGTCGCAGCGCCGCGATAGATGCAGAGTAGTAGACTGATCAGAAGCTATTCATTAAACTCTTGCAGACTAATTTATGCAATTTATTAGCATAACTGTTAGAGTGTTCGCCAATGGCTCGGTGGTCCTACGTTCAATCCCAGGTCGAGTAATTTACAATTCTCTATTTGAAAAAACCCACAGCTATTCAAAGGCAACTAATGATTATCAAACGAGAAAAAGTATTAGTTAATATTGAAAGCAAAGATTCCGATATACACATCAGCTTTAAAAGTGGTTTCTTTAAACTTGACCTACTTCTCAAGAGAAACCTACACACTCATGAACATACACACACATACAGGCGCTAAAGCAAATATATATATATATATATATATATATATATATATATATATATATATATATATATATATATATATATATATATATATATATATATATATGTGTGTGTGTGTATAAGGTTTATACAATAAATGTCGTGAATTGTGCCAAAGGAATTATTAATAGGAAGCACTGTTTACTGCTGCACAAGAATTTCAAGGAAATCAATTTTGAGGGGTTATTTTCTCTATTAGAAGACTGTCAGAATTACCTTAATTACTAAAGGCTGCCCTCGGAACCTTTCCTTTACAGAAATGTTAGTGTGTTTCCACTTAGTTGACTGTCTTTTTGACACACACTCGTAGTGGAAATCTCATGTTTTGCTCATTAGTAAACATCTTTTTGTCTAAATTCACTCCATTTTATGTAGTTTGTATACATCGCACGTTTCTTAAATTTCCCACAGTCTGCATTTCTCTGACAGGAAAAATTTGATGATTGACCAATATTGATGCCAGGAGCATTCTTTTCGATTTACAGCTATTTTGAATTGCCTTGAGACATTTTTTTTAGATTAAAATATGTTTTGCTATAAACAATACAGAATATACATTAATGGACAAGTATTCCTAAAAAAAGTAATTTTTTGCTTTTTTCAAAAACAAATCCCTTATGATATGAATGACCCTCATATATATATATATATATATATATATATATATATATATGAAGAGTAAATAAAGGATTGTAATCCGACAATATGTAGAAAAACTGATTACAATGATCCAAGTGGAAGGAATGATTTATTAACGGGTCGACACTATAAGTGTTTCGGTTCTACTGAACCATCATCCGGACCATGAGGGGTGATTTTAATAATTATAAGTTAACGATGGATGATTAGAAATGTGAAATACAAAAACCTAGGGGAAAATATGTATAGTAACTTTTTCTTACTATACATATTTTCCACTAGGTTTTTGTATTTCACATTTCTAATCATCCATCGTTAACTTATAATTATTAATATCACCCCTCGTGGTCCGGATGATGGTTCAGGAGAACCGAAACGCTATAGTTTCGACCCGTTAATAAATCATTCCTTCCACTTGGATCATTGTTATCAGTTTTTCTACATATATATATATATATATATATATAGTGTCTCTTCCTTGGGTTGAAGACTCTAGTGTGGAATTTGCTGGCTATCACATACGCTGAAATGCAATAGCTCTCCCCATGAATTGAGCACTCCAATAACCGATAGTGTATATGCATAAAGTTATACGTAAAAATCCCTTCGTTTATGCTGAGATTGACGAGAGCTTTAGGCAACATATCCGATTGAAGTAAATCACCTGGGTTTTGATCTGAGCTAGAATCTTCACGCGGGTTTAGTCACACTGAAGAATTGTGATGCAAAGAAACAGTCTCTAGATGACCATATATAGAGTATCGGCCATAAGTTAAGGAACGGAACAACGACAAATATTCAAATGATTTCCTTGGAACTCATATGTATTTATTACTTATAAAGTTTTCTACATTTTTTTAACAGTAAATTAATTGTGAACTAATATGTATATATATATATATATATATAGATATATATATATATATATATATATATATATATATATATATATATATATATTTTCCCATTGTTAATAGTTAAGGAACACTGTTGAATTATAGAAATTTAGGTAATTTTTAAACAACTTGATTGCTAATTTTGATTCATAGTCAAATGTCATACATCGTTGGAACTATTTTTAAGCAAGATGGAGGCGAAAGAACGTGATTGTTTAACTCGAGAAGAAAAAAGCTTATCTAATACAAAAATGCGTTATTATTTCCGGTGCTCACGAGGGTTACCGAAATGACTGAGCGGTAAGATACTAAATCAAGCGTAAATTTTCGCGGGTTTCGATCCCTGCTTGAAGTGTCCTGCGTGTCTTGCCCCAGGGAAGAGTTGTAATATAACGGAACAGTCTGTGGATGACTATAAATATACATAGTGTGTGTGTGTGTGTGTGTGTGTGCTGTTATTCATGGCAGCACTTGTTATAAAGTGAGGGTGACATTTATATGACTTTTTCAATTCATCTACATTAGTACCAACCATATTTTCTTAAAATATAAATAAATTTTCTTTAAAAGTACAAAAATAAAATAGTAAGAACCAAAAAATTGTTTACATTCCATTTGATTTCTTTTTAACTGCAAGAAAACGTCAAAAAAGGTGGGGGGAGTCATTTTCTGATTCCATGTCTTTAAAATATATTCAAACATATAGAAATAAAAAGTTCATTAAGAAAATAAGTACTTTTGTTTATATCGCAGGAAATTCATTGATAATGTGGCGATGAGAGTTTACGATCAGAGTTTATGGAATCGCGTTCATATTTACATTTGCGTAGTTTTTTTTTCTTCTGCACATGGTACTAGCAAATACGAGTCATTTTTAAACGGATCAATTTGACCAATAAAAGGGCTCCTAATATGTACCATCACTCCGGATGGTAGTGGGTCAGAGAATAATCAAATAGTTGGTAGGCCACATTTTAAACAAGTCAGAGATCATTTATTTGTACACAATGAAATGGTTTCAAGTATTGCTATCAAACATTAACAATTACATTTAACAACAGTCATTTTTTTCGCATTCAGTTAATTAGTTAAACAGTTCTATTTTACCCAGAGATGGGACCGTAACAGGTACAACCACTCCAGGTCAACGTAGACATGTAATACCACTGGAGGAGTACTAAATATTCCCCTAGGGAATGGTGAGGATTCTGGACTGGAGCCTCACCATCAGATGCAGTTTAGTTTCATACCCTAGACACAATAAGGCTAAAGTTCTCAGTTTGGTTTATTATTGACCAATAGCTGTAGGGAAAAAAGCTGAATTCATGCCTTTTCAAAAGTAAAATGCTAACGACTTCGTCCAGGATTTGAACCTGGGTCGCTGTGTCCCCTTCCTAAGCCGCAGCGAGGTTATAGAATAAAAGAAAATGCACCAAAATTATTATAATCAGTTAAAAATCCGAACTAATATTCCAGCCGTTTTTGATTATAAAAACCAAAGAAATTATCTATCAATCTTGTATTAAATCATTTTTTTCTCTTTTCGTTCTTCTCATTTTATATAGATTTTTGAAAATCTTACGTAATGGACAAATTGATATTTGTTTTCGCTGCTTTGTTTGTCGCTGCCGTTTATGCAGCACCCGACAATTTCCTGGCCAGCCTCAAGTCCTTTAACCATTTCAAAAGAGCTGAAGCCCTTCTGAAGCCAGTACGTATAATTTCTTTATTTCAACCTCACAGTATACAAATGATTTTGAATCCTATATTTGATGGTTCTCTATCTGTAGATCTCTAATACATTAAAAGAAACAAAACTAGGTTGTGAAACCGTTTAGATCCTTTTCTATAACAATGGAAATAATCACTTTTCTTTTAAAGCTTCGCGCAGTCAACGAGCAGAAGAAAAACGTGGATGATATGGAACTCCTACTGCTTGCACTAGACCAGAACAAAGACAATATGCTTGATGTTGATGAGCTGAAAGTTTTACTGTCAATGGGCGGGGCCCCTGCAAATCAGTTGGACCAATACGCTTCAGTTCTAATGATATTCGACATGGATAAAAATGGGAAGCTTGATCTTAAGGGTAAGCAGTTTAGGAGTAATTTTTATCCTGTCAATTTTTCAATTAGTCAAATGATAAAAGATTAATTTGTTGTTGTTGTTGTTGTTGTTGTTGTTCTTCTTCTTCTTCTTCTTCTTCTTCTTCTTCTTGTACGAAAGCTTTCCTTCAACATTTCTGATCATTTAATTCGCACAAATTTGATTTTAGGATTGAAAATCTTCCTAAACTAAAATATAAATTTCTTTATAGAAAAATGATATTGAGCAATAATCTCTTACACAAATTCCAGTTGAACATCTCTCCGACCAAATCTTAATACGAGAATTAGCATGATTGGGTAGGAATAGTGACCAACTGGTGATTGTGCAAGAGGTTAATATTTCACCATACTGATAAAGAATATATGCACAAAGCAGAATATGTCCTTGATAATGAGATGCATAAAATTCTCTGGGATTTTTAGATACAGTTGTTTCATTAAAAATCTTTATTTTTATTTTCAGAACTGAAAGCTCTTGCAGAACTCGGACACCTGTAATCCCCTTCTACGTTTTTTCTTATCGTACTAAATATGAATAAATAAAATCGGAAATATAAGCTTAAATAATTCAATCAATTTGTTTTTCTGCTTTCTTTTGTTTTTTTTGAGTTTGTTTTTCCATGTTTAACTTTCTGATTCGACATATGAGAAAATACCTTGTAACGGATTTATATGTAAGACATTGTATCCCTTGTAGCAGATTTATATGTGAGATATCATAATCCTTGTAACGGATTCATATGTGAGATATTATAATCCTTGTAAAAGATTAAAATATTTCTATGATTACTTCAAGCTAATCGGATCACGTGGAATCATTAGTGAATTTATAGATAAAAAACTTGCTGTGAGCAATATTAAACGTCCTGGAGCCCGCACCCCACAAGGCAGTAGTTGTATGGCACTTACCATCCATCGCGAAAACTATCCAAGTCATCCAAACCCCACATGTATGACAATATACCCGCTGGCCGACCCCCACTATCTCAACCTCCAAAAGTACTCATGGTCATCCGATCGTCTAGGGGTTTCTCCCACCTCCGGCCAGGGGTGTTTCACATTTCTTTACCGAGACAAAACACAACATACACAACCGAGAGGGTGGAAGAAAAGAGAACAAACAAACACGGACTTGGGTTAGCTCCAAGCGCAAAAAGGGGAAAGTTTGTGTCACTTTACTAGCATTCTGTGCTTCTGTGAGCAATCGCGAGGGTGTATTAGAGCGGAATTCGCACAAACTCACCTGAAACGCTGACTCATCCTCTCACGTTGGCCAACCCGGCCTCTGAGTCCACATATCCTAGCAGTCGTCTTTCCCGACCGTCAGCTTCCATCGACTTCTGTCGACTGCTCTCTCCTGCTGACTGCTGTTCACTGGTTTCTTCTGTCGACTGCTGTTGACTGTCGACTGCCTCCTTCTGTTCTACTCTGGAACCTTGCCTTACCTCGTCCTCTTTCGGTCTCGTTGGTAATCTCATGTGCACAGTCTTTGTGACGATAGAGAAGAGTGGCCGGAGAGGGTCAGAGAGATCTGCACTGGCAGCGCCATGGAATACAGGCAGATTCATGCATTTGAAGAGAGGAAGAAAAGTAATCTTCAAAAGAGAAAATAAAATTTAGCGATTCAAATTTTCCTTCCTTTACAACATTACAATTTTAATGAATTAACAGCTGATCAATGACAAATCAATGGATCGTGTCATTTACATGAATTCTCACTGTAGCTGCTTGGAACGAGAGTTAAGAAATTTTTTTAGGTTCACTTAGAGAGTGGCCAACAGAGCGACAAGAACGACTTAAATATCGGATCTTGTGAAACTGCTCCTCTCATCCAGAACGAGCTAAGATTAAGCAGGTGTTTTACAACTCAGAAATACCACTCCACCTCTTTCTGTTTTTGAGGCTGATCTACTCTGACCATGTATTTTTTTTTTTCCTTTCCTCATGTGACCTAATTGTCATCTCTTCATCTCGTCTTTGTCTACGCCATATTTCTTCAAGAACCTGCAACTTCACGAACGGTTGCCACTTGATCTAAGGTGAGCAAAGAACTGGACAAACAGAAATTTACAGTTTGGTTCCCAACTTTATTAATATTTTAATGATTCAGGCCAACAATTTCAATGAGTTTCCAAACCATTCCTCTCATTGAGGGGAAATTATTTTCATTTTCTAGACATAATGTTTCTAAAACCTTAAACCTTCCAAAACTATGTCCGCTCTGTTGTTCTTCCAAACGGCAACTGCTAATTTCAAAGTGCAAATTTGCAATCGAGGTATCCTCTAAACTCTGATTTTTCAATCAAATACTCCTAGATCTACGTTCCCACAGAAACATATACATAAATATATACACGTGAAGTAACGGTTATCGTTATAGGAAATGAGTACGACGAGTTATTCACACCACAGTCAGCTGGGGATTGTTCACTGGAGTTTGAGTAACAACAAGTTCCTACAGGTCTCCAGGACTTTTCTCGGTATTCTGAGGGTATTTTTAAAATGGTGTTGTCTGGTTGGTCTCGATTCTTCCTCTGATTTCTGATGTTTTCAGTCCCCGTTCCAAGCTTTTAAAGACTGTTCGAAGCGCACCGACTACACTTGGTATCACCATCCTCCATCATGTTCCACAGCTTTTTTAGTTCTCTGGCAAGATCCAACAACTAGTTACGTTTTCGCTTTCTTTCATTTTCACTCTGTGGTCTGCTGGAACGGCAAAATACACGAGACAGTGAGTTTTCGGGGGGGGGCGTTGTGTGTTGTTTTTTTTTTATATGCGTCTCAATCTCTAGAACAGATTCTGTTTGTGCATATACCATTAGGTATGATGGTTAAATTAAAATTTCTTGCACAGTTTCCAGTGGATCCTCTTTCCCATCTTGTCTAGTCTTGTACACCTTTTGAACTAGTTTGTTGCATTCGATTTTTCTTCTTCTTCTTCTTCTTCTTCTTCTTCTTCTTCTTCTTCTTCTTCTTCTTCTTCTTCTTCTTCTTCTTCTTATTATTATTATTATTATTATTATTATTATTATTATTATTATTAACAAGTTATGTGTAAACGAAATGTATTTGCTGATTATTACTTGTCTAAATATATAAGCTAATAATACTGTATCCTTTGCTGGTGTAAAGCATCCCCACAAAAACCGGTGTCGTATGTATGACTCTAAACTTCATCTGATAATGATGCTCCAATTCTGGGGATCTGGTTTAGGTTAAGTACCTCTTCATTGCCATTACTCCAAAGTCCAATCTATCCCGGAATGATAATACCAGTTAGGGTCCCATGAATCAAGTTGATCTACTTAAAATCAATCAATCAATCAATAATACGGTGCCTGCTCGAGAACTTTGCTGTCTTCCATGACCAGACTATGTGAGTTGTAATTTCGCAGTCATGGATTCCATGCTGGATACATTAGCTTGATGCTACTAGAAGAGGAATCAAAGCAATTCCTGACGTGATGAATGTGATCGTGTATGTCGAACAAAGGGCTGACCTATGGAGTCACTAACAATTGTCACCCACAAAAAGTTATAATAAAAGCTTTTTATGTTCTAAACATTTCACCTGGAAGTGAAATCAAGCTTTTTATGTTCTAAACATTTCATCTGGAAGTGAAATCACCATTCAGTTGTGAGGAGGTTGGCGATAAAGTTTGTTCGCCTAACAAAACGACTAAACATTCTATTCATAATTTACCTATAGTAAAATATTTGCACAAAATGAGGATAAGAAAAATGATACAATTTAAAAAAGACTGGTTTTAATTTTGTAAACCTAAACTTTCTTTATACCTAATATTAGTAGTAGTAGTAGTAAAAGAAGTTGAATTATTATTATTATTATTATTATTATTATTATTATTATTATAAGCAGTAGAAGTTGTGGTAGTAGTTGTTGTTGTTGTGTCTAAATTTCTTTGATGAAGCACAGCAATTATTATCATTTTTTGACAAGACTTCTTCATTTTATTTCCCTTCCTTCTATACAACTAGTAGTAGTAGTTGTTGGAGTAGTTGTAATAGTAGTTGTGTCTAAATTTCTTAGATCAAGCATTGTAATTATCTTTAATTTTTGACAAGACTTTTCTTCGTTTTATTTTCCTTGCTTCTTTAAATCTAGTAGTAGTAGTAGTAGTAGTAATGCTGTCTAAATTTCTAAATTCAAACCAGTTTACTCAACTTAAAAAGATTGACCCTTGACCACTTCTGGTTCGTTACATGCTACACAAATGTAAACATTATCAAAGCCTCTTGCAAAAGCGAAATACTTTTGTCAACATATTGCAATTTGGTATCCAGTTTAGTTTTGGATTATTTGCTTCTTTTTCACTCTACATAAATGTTTTCATTATGACACAAGGTCAGCTGCATTTATTATAGAGTGACAATCATACTAACTCGTAAGGGTATCACTATATAATGTCTTTCCACGTCTAGAACCCCGTGTAGGTGTGGGAGCATTTGATAGACAAAGGAATGATTGGAGGTCATCATGGCAGAAGCAAGCCTGAGAAACTTTGCATTTTCAGATTTGAAATCACAGTCCGTCAGAACGACAGAGCGAAGCTGTTTTGGGAGGTTTAACTTTTGAAAAGTTCCTTTTCAGGGGATGCAATATAAACTTTAGAAGATGAAGATAATTTTTTTCTGTCTATGAGAGGCGGTTTGGAAACGCATTGAAATGGTCGGCCTGAATTATTAAAATATCAATAAAGATGGGAATCAAATTATAAATGCATTTGTTCTGTTTTTCGTTGCCTGGGATCAAGTGACAATATTTTGTGGTGTTGCAGTGTCTGAAAGAAAAATAAGAAGAGATAATGACAAGTTCACATAAGGAAAAAGCAAAAGTAAGACACGTGGTCACAGGAAAATACCACACGCTTTATTCATCAGTGTTGCAACGTCTGTGTGGTCGAGACTCAAAAACAGAGAGGCGTGAAGTGTTTTTTCTTTTAGATTTTTTTTTTAGTTTATAAAGCAATTGCTAAATCTTAACCCACACTAGATGAGGGGAGCAGTCTCATTAGCTCCGAAATTTAAGTTGTGCCTTGTTGCTCTGCCGGTACTCACGCAGTGACTATTTAAAAAAAATCTTAACTCACGTTTCTCGCGCCCACGATGAGAATTCATATGAATGACCATTTGTTGTCGGTCACAAAGCCGAACACAAGGTTCACTGGTGGTTGGAGGTGGACACTACAATCCCAGATACAAGATCCACTGATTTGCCTTTGGTTAGCTGTTTGTTTATTAAGATTGAAATGTTGTAAAAGAAGGAAAATTTATATCGTCTAAACCGGTTCATTAGCCTAGTGGGTAGTGTGTACGCCAATGGCCCAGGAGGCCGGTGTTCAATCCTTCCTCTTCTAATTCAGTGACCAATGAAATGATGAAGCTGATTCTTTACTTAAAAGACAAACTCATTCATTAATCTGCAAGTTTCCCATAGCCTAACACCTGAATCTATAAATTCACCGAACGAGGCTTTTACCACGTGATCCAATTAGCTTTAAGGAATCACTGAAGTATTTTTATCTCTTTAACAATCTTTTATTATTTGACAAATTGAAAAATTGGCAGAGAAAAAATTACCCAGAAACTGCTCACCCTTAATATCGAACTTCCCATTTTTATCTGCGTCGAATATCATTAGAACTGAAAAGTATTGGTCCAACTTATCTGCAGGGCCCCAACTATTGACTGTAAAACATTCAACTCATCATTATTAAGCATATTGTCCTGGTCCTGGTCTAGTTCAAGCGTAGCGAGTTTGATTTCATCCATATTCTTCTACTGCTTCGATTTAGAAAGGGGTCACAGTGACCCAGGCTCAAATTCTGGACGAATTCGTTTGCGTTTTACTGAGAAATTCATAAATACATCTCCTCTCCTCATGTATGTAAATGGCTTATTTTTCTACGGTTGATTCGACCTTAAAGACAAATGGACAAAGTGTTTGAATTCAGATCTAGTTTTAACTAATTGGATGCATTGTGTCAAAAAGTGTTAGCAACAGAAATATATATTAAATGGAGTAGTCGCTTTTAGTTACATAATAAGGAATCAATTATGTTATATTTTATTCTAGTTGTCTTCATTATTCTTAATTCGATGTAAAGATATGTGAGTTATTTATAAATCATGGAAATCTGAGTAAATCTGTCTAAATCAGTTGTATTAAACAATTATCTAAACAAAGAAAAATGTCAGAAAAAAGCAGGGGCTATTAACATATATACTGAACCTAACGTTATATAAAAGGAAAGCTTTTTCTTCATTTAAACGCTGTCTTCGATTCCAACAGTTTAACGTCTCGCTGTATATTGACTTGAAGGTAAGCCTTTTTTTTTTTAATCCTAATTCTTTATTCGAAAAGATCTATATACATTCGCTCTTAGGACTTCAAATGGAAATCCAGTGGAAAGAGTTGGTTCTTTTAATACAAGTTTAAGATTTATTTTTCTCTCATTTCAGGGGGATTTTTTTTTCCCAAAAAAAGAAAAATATACAAGATTTGGGTTTTTCTCATTTCGGAGACATAAACTAAAAGTTGTATAGCAAGCTTCATATTCATAAGGAAAACGCCAACATAGTTTTCCACGTAAATACTGTCTATGCATTTTCACCACTGATGAGCAAAAGACGGTATGTAGCATACATAAGAGTATCTCTCCGAAAGTAATGCCACCTAATTTATCAAGCAGTTCTCATAGAGCACCCTTTGCATCGCCGTGATAGATACAGAGTAGTACACTGATAAAAAGCAATTCATTAAACTCTTACAGACTAATTTATGCAATTTATTGGCATAATAGAGTGTTCGCCAATGGCCCGGAAGACCAGGGTTCCATTCCTGGTTGAGTCACACCAAAGATTAAAAATATGGTACTTGATGTTTCCTTGCCACAAAACAAAACAAAAAAAAACTTTCAGAATAAATGTTTTGTAGCTGAAATCTCGCCCTTAACCAACTGTATTTTTGTCTTCTCTGTATCTGTTGTAGTCTCTGTGGAAATAAAAAAAGAGGTTTTACTTTTTGATGGCTACTTGTATTTCATTTTAAAATATGATCTCTTCTTGTTCAGCTGACATATTATGATCAAAAGTTAAGTCAGTAAATTTTCGTCGCAAAAGCGAAGTCTGTAAATTTTCATCGCAGAAAATATCGAGGCCTTGCTTTGATTTGTAAACATCAACTCTAATGAATAACTTATTTTTCTACGGTTGATTCGGCTTTAAAGACAAATGGGCAGATATGATTTTAACAAATTGGATACATTGCATCAAAAAATGTTGACAAAAGAAAAATATATTTGATGGTGTAGTTGCTTTTAGTTACATAATAAGGAATCAATTATTTTAGATATGTATACATTATTTTTAATTCGATTTGAAGAGAAAGGAGTTATTTATGATTAATGGTAATTGGAATAAATCAATGAAATCAGATGTATTAAACAATTATCTGAACAAAGGAGAATATCAGATAATATCAAGTGCTATGAACATATTTACTGGAACTAACGTTATATAAAAGGAAAGCTTTTTCTTCATTTAAACGCTGTCTTCGATTCCAACCGTTTAACGTCTCGCTGTATATTGACTTGAAGGTAAGCCATTTCTTAAATCCTAATTCTTTATTCTTAAATATCTGTTTGCATTCGCTGTTAGGACTTCAAATGGAAATCCAATTGAAGGAGCTGGTTCTTTTAATACAACAAATTTAGGGGGGAGGGTTTCTCTTATTTCCGGGACATAAACCGAAAGTTGAACAGCATGCTTCATATTTGTAACGAAAACGCCATCATATTTTTCCACGTAAACACTACCATTGTCTCTGCATTTTTACCAATGATGAGCAAGAGACGGTATTTAGCATACATAAGAGTATCTCTCCGAAAGTAATACCACCTATTTTATCGAGCAGTTCTGATAGAGCACCCTTTGCATCGCCGTCAGAGGTGCAGAGTAGTACACTGATAAAAAGCAATTTATTAAACTCTTACAGACTAATTTATGCAATTCATTGGCATAACAGTTAGAGTGTTCGCCAATGGCCCGGAAGACCTGCGTTCAATCCCAGGTCGAGTCATACCAAAGATTCAAAAAATACTACTTGATGCCTCCTTGCTTAACACTCATCATTATAAGGTGCTGATCAAGGGTAAAGTAGTGCAATACAGGGAAAATAGTAGCGCCCTCTCCTACATCTTGGTGTAATTGCTATCGAAAAAGGAGCCTTTGGGTCACTCTCGACTATGGTCGCCAAATTAAATTTTACAATTCTCTATTTGGCTCGGAAGTCCTTCATTCAATTCCAGGTCGAGTCATTTACAATTCTCTTTCTGAAAAATCCCACAGCTTTTCAAAGGCAACCAATGATTATCAAAGGAGAACAACTATATGTTAATAATGAAAGCAAAGATTTCGATATACACATTAGCTTTAAAAGTGGTTTCTTTAATTGTGTCCTACCTCGCAATAGAAACCTACACACACACACACACACACACACACACACACATACGGACACAAACGCATATATATATATATATATATATATATATATATATATATATATATATATTTGTGTGTGTGTGTGTGTGTAAGGTTTATACAATAAATGTAGTGAATTTTGCCAAAGGAATTAGTAATAGAAAGCGCTGTTTACTGCTGCACAAGAATTTCAAGGAAATCAATTGTGAGGGGTTATTTCCTCTATTAGAAGACTGTGAGATTTACCTTAATTACTTACGGCTGCGCTCGGAACCTTTCCTTTACCGAAATGTTAGTGTGTTTCCACTTAGTTGACTGTCTTTTTGACACACACTCGTAGTGCCAATCTCATGTTTTGCTCATTAGTAAACATCTTTTTGGCTAAAATGCGCTCCTTTTTATGTACTTTGAATACATTGCACGTTTCTTAAATTTCCCACAGTCTGCATTTCTCTGACAGGAAAAATTTGATGATAGACCGGTATTGATGCCAGGAGCATTCTTTTCGATTTGCAGCTATTTTGAATTGCCTTGACACCTTTTTTTTTTTTTTTTAAATATGTTTTGCTATAAACAATACAGAATATACATTAATGGACAAGTATTCCTTAAAAAAGTAATTTTTTTCTTTGTTAAAAAAAATCCCTTGTGATATGAATGACCCTCATATATATATAGTCTCGTCTGTGGGTTGAACACTCTAGTGGGAAATTTGCTGGCTACCACATACGCTGAAATGCAATAGCTCTCCTCATGAATTGATCACTCCAATAGCTGATAGTGTATATGTATAAAGTTATACGTAAAAATCCCTTCGTTTACGCTGAGATTGACGAGAGCTCCAGGCAATATATCCGATTGAAGTAAATCCCCTGGGTTTTGATCTAGGCTAGAATCATCTCGCAGGTCTAGTCACACTGAAGAGTTGTGATGCAAAGAAACAGTCTCTGGATGACCATATATAGAATAGCGGCCATAAGTTAAAGAACAGCACAACGACAAATATCTAAATGATTTTTACTTGAAAAAATTGGCATGTACGTTTACGAAAATTTCCCAAAATATACTTGGAACTTATATGTATTTATTACTTATAAAGTTTTTTCCATTTTTAACAGTAAACTGAGAGTGAACTAATATATATATATATATATATATATGTGTGTGTGTGTGTGTGTGTGTGTACACTTTACAATAGTTAAAAGGAACGTTGTTGAATCATAGAAATTTTGATAGTTTTTAAACAACTTATTGCTAATTTTGATTTATTGTCAATTGTTATACATCGTTGGAACTATATTTAAGCAAGATGGAGGCGAAAGAACGTGATTGTTTAACTCGAGAAGAAAAAAGCTTATTTTAGCAAATCATGAAGAAGGTAAATCTCTATTCTGAAATTGTGGCATCGTACGAAGTTTAAAAGGCGTTGTTTATCGTGTAATCAGTACATTTAAGACTGACAAAACACTTGAACCAAAGCCAAGAACTGGCAGGCCTCCTTTGACTACCAAACGAGAAGATCGGATGATTGTTAAAATGTCTTTAAAATACCGTTTCGATACAGCTGCGTCTATTTCTCGTGCATTTTGTGAGAAAATAGGAAAGCCAACCTCTAGAAAAACTCTTTCTCGTAGGTTAAATAAGCAAAAATTAGTGGCTCGGATTTCATGTCGTAAACTTTTGATTTCAAAGAAAAATTAAAAGGCTTGTCTTAACTTCGCCATCGAGTATAGCGTGTGAACAATTGAATATGGTTGACTTTAGTGATGAATCTAAATTCAACTTGTTTAGATCTGATGGTAAGAGGTTTGTAAGGCGTAAAAATGGGGAACGCTTATTTCTTCAACGCGTTAAGAAAACTGGGAAATTTGGAGCGGGTTTTCTGAAAGAAGAATTGCTAAAGTATCACTACCATTTCTTGTAAGAAGTTCATTGGCTCATGTGGTCGATGATGCTGTGAGGTAATTCGATGCAAAGGAAAATTCACTAAAACACTGAATTTTTATTTAGTTTACATATTGATCCAACAAGGACTTTTTATGCATTCCTTAACTTTTGAACTGGGCAAAATGTATATTTTTGTTTTTCAATTGACTATTAATTTTCTGTCAAATTAAAACTTCGAAATATATATAATTTGCAAGTATATCTCATCAAAATTTCATAAACGTACATGCACATTTTTTCAAGGAAAATCATTAAAATATTTGTTGTTGTTCCGTTCCTTAAATTATGGCCGCTACTGTATATATATATGCAATACTCTCCTAATGAATTGAGCACTCCTGTATCCGACAGTGCAAAATGTAAAAAAACGAAATCTAATACAAAAATGCGTTATTATTTCCGGTGCTCACGTGGGTTACCGAAATGACTGAGTGGTAAGATATTAAGTCTAGCGTAGTTTCACGGGTTTCGATCCTTGCTTGAAGTGTCCTGCATGTCCAGCTACAGGGAAGAGTTTTAATACAACGAAACAGTCTGTCTGTGGATGACTATGAATATACATAGTGTGTGTGTGTGTGTGTGTGTGTGTGCTGCTATTCATGGCAGCACTTGTTATAAAGTGAGGGTGACATTCATATGACTTTTTCAATTCATCTGAGAGATGAATTCACGTCTACATTAGTATCAACCATATATTTTTGAAAAATACAAATAAATTTTCTTTAAAAATACAGAATCAAAATAATAAGAACCAAAACATTGTTTACATTCCAGTTGATTTCTTTTTAATTGCAAGAAAACTTCAAAAAAATTTGGAGTAGTCATTTTTTTGATTCTATGTCTATAAAATATATTCAAATAAATTGAAATAAAAAGTTCATTAAGAAAAGCAGTACTTTTGTTTATATCGTCGGAAATTCATTGATAAAGTGGTTAATTTTAACGACATGTCAACTCATCAAGGGTTATCTTATGTTCAGAGTTTACGGAATCGCGTTCATATTTACATTTGCGAAGTTATTTTTCTGCACAGGGTACTATCAAATAGGAGTCATTTTTAAACGGATCAATTTGGCCAATAGATTGGACCCTAATAGGTAACATCACTCCGGATGGTAGTGGATCAGAGAATAATCAAATAGTTGGTAGGTCACATGTTAAACAAGTCAGAGATCATTTATTTGTACACAATGAAATGGTTTCAAGTATTGCTATCAAACATTAACAATTACATTTAACAACAGTCATTTTTTTTGCATTCAGTTAAATGGTTAAACAGTTCTATTTGACCCAGAGATGGGACCGTAACAGGTACCACCACTCCAGGTAAGCGTAGACATGGGAGGAATACCACTGGAGGAGTACTAAATATTCCCCTCGGGAATCGTGAGGATTCCGGACTAGAGCCTCACCATCAGATGCATTTTAGTTTCCTACCCTAGACACAATAAGGCTAAAGTTCTCAGCCTTGTTTATTATTGACCTATAGCTGTGGGGAAAAGCCGTATTCATGCCTTTCCCAAAGTAAAACGCTGAACCTGGATCGCTGTGACCTCTTCCTAAGCCGAAGCGAAGTGATAGAATAAAAGAAAATACACCAAATTATTAAAAACAGTTAACAATCCGAATCTTTTATTCCAGCCATCTTTGATTATGAAAACAAAAGAAATTATCTATCAATCTTGTATTAAATCATTTTTTCTCTTTTCGTTCTTCTCTTTTTATATAGATTTTTGAAAATCTTACGTAATGGACAAATTGGCATTTGTTTTCATCGCGTTGTCCGTCGCTGCCGTTTATGCAGCACCGGACAATTTCTTGGCCTGCCTCAAGTCCCTTAACCATTTCAAAGGAGCTGAAGCTCTACAGAAGCCAGTACGTATAAATTCTTTATTTCAACCTCACAGTATACAAATAAGTTCCAGTCCTGTATTTGATGCTTTCCTATCTGTAGGTCTTTGATACATTAAAAGAAACAAAACTTGATTGTGAAACCGTTTAGATCCTTTTCTATAACAATGGAAATAATCACCCTTTTTTCACTTGAATTCACCTGAATTCAAACCTGCTAATCTCCGCTTAAAAAATTGACCTTGTGTCATATCCTGCCCGAGAGGAGGGGTTGGTAAATATGATAATCACCCTTTTTTTTTAAAGCTTCACACAGTCAACGAGCAGAGGAAAGACAGGAATAAAATCGAACTCGCTAATTATTTTCGATTCCGGGACAATGACAATATGCTTAATGTTGGTGAGCTGAGAGCTTTCCTGTTAATGTTCGGGATCCCTGAAAATAAGTTGGACCAATACGTTTCATCTCTAATGGTGTTAGACGTGGATAAAAATGGGAAGCTCGATCTTAAGGGTAAGCAGTTTGTGAGTAATTTTTTTTCTGTCAATTTTTCAATTTGTTAAATAATAAGGGATTAATTTTCCAAAATTTAATCGGAGTGGAAAGGTTATAACAAAAGAGATACTTCTTTGATCAACTCTTGTTGTTGTTGTCGTTGTTGTTGTTGTTGTTGTTGTTGTTGTTCTTCTTCTTCTTCTTCTTCTTGTACGAAAGGTTTCCTTCAATATTTCTGATTATGTCATTCGCACAAATTTGATTTTAGGATTGAAAATCTTCCTAAACTAAAATATAAATTTCTTTAAAGAAAAATGATATTGAGCAATAATCTCTTAGACAATTGCCAGTTGATCATCTCTCCGACCAAATCTTAATACCAGAATTAGCATGATTCGGTAGGAATAGTGACAAACTGGTAATTGTGCAAGAGGGTTAATATTTCACCATACTGATAAAGAATATATACAAAAAGCAGAATATGTCCTTGATAATGAGATGCATAAAATTCTCTGGGATTTTCAGATACAGTAATTTCATTATGATTCTTTATTTTTATTTTCAGAAATGGACGGTCTTGCAAAACTCAAACCCCTGTAACCCACTTCTGTGTTTTTTTTTATTGTACTAAATATGAATAAATAAAACAGGAAATAAAGTCTTCAAAGCAAAATTCAATTAAATTGTTTTTCTATATTGTTTTGCTTTTTGTGGTTTTTTCCATGTTTAACTTTCTGATTCGATATATGAAAAAATACCTTATAACGGATTTATACGTAAGACATTGTAACCCTTGTAGCAGATTTATATGTGAGATATCATAATCCTTGTAATGGATTTATATTTGAGATATTAAAATCCTTGTAAAAGATTAAAATATTTCTGTGATTACTTAAAGCTAATCGGACCATATGAAATTATTAGTGAATTTATAGATAAAGAACTTGCTGCGAGCAATATTAAACAAGTCCTAGAGGCAGCACCCCACAAACAGGAGTTGTACGGCCACTTACCACCCATCACGAAAACTTTCCAAGTTATCCAAACCACCCATGTGTGACAATATACCCGCTGGCCGACCCCCCCCTATCTCAACCTCCGAAAGTACTCATGGTCATCCGATCGTCTAGGGGTTTCTCTCACCTCCGGCCTGGGATATTTCACATTTCTTTACCGACACACAAGTCACAAGATACACAACCGAGAGTGTGGAAGAAAAGAGAACAAACAAACACGGACTCAAAGGGGGAAAGTTTGTGGCACTTTCCTAGCATTCTGTGCTTCTGTGAGCTATCGCGAGAGTGTATTAGAGCGGAATTCCCACAAAGTTACCAGGAACACTGACTCATCCTCTCACATTGGCCAACCCGGCCTCCGACTCCACAGGTCCTAGCAGTCGTAATTCCTGACAGTCAGCTTCCCCCGACTTCTGTCAACTGCTCTCTTCTTCTGACTTCTGTTCACTGGTTTCTTCTCTCGACTGCTGTTGACTGTCGACTGCCCCTTCTGTTCTATTCTGGGACCTTGCCTTACGTCGTCCTCTTCCGGTCTCGTAGATAATCTCGCATGCACACTCTTTGGGACAATAGAGAAGGGTGGCGGGAGAGGGTCAGGGAGATCTGCACTGGCGGCTCCATGGAATACAGACAGATTCATGTATTTGAAGAGAGGAAGAAAAGTAATCTTCAAAAGAAAAAGAAAAATTTAGCGATTCAAATTTCCCTTCCTTTACAACATTGCAATTTTAATGAATTAACAGCTGATCAAAGACTAATCAATGGACCGGGTAATCTACATGAATTCTCAACATAGGTGCGAGAAACGAGAGTTCAGAAATTTTTTAAAGGTTCCCTCAGAGAATAGCCAGCAGAGCAACAAGAAGGACTTAAATATCGGAGCTTGTTAAACTGCTCCTTTCATTCAGAACGAGCATAGATTAAGTAGTTGTTTTATCAACTCAGAAATACCACTGCACCTCTTTCTGTTTTTGAGACTAATCTACTGAGAGGTTGCAACACTAATGAATAAAACGTGAGGCATTTTTCAGTGACCATGTGTCTGGGTTTTTTTTTCCTTTCAGGTGAGCAAAGAACTGGACAAACACACATTCACAGTTTGGTTCCCAACTTTATTAATATTTTAATAATTTAGGCCGACAATTTCAATGAGTTTCCAAACCATTCCTCTCATTGAGGGGAAATTATTTTCATTTTCTAGACATAATGTTTCTAAAATGTTAAACCTTCCAAAACTATGTCTGCTCTGTTGTTCTTCCAAACTAAGACTGCTAATCTCAAAATGCAAATTTGCAATCGAAGTATCGTCTAGACTCTGATTTTTCAATCAAATACTCCTAGATCTACACTCCCACATAAACATATACATAAATATACACACGTGAAGTAACGGTCATCGTCATAGGAAATGAGTACGACGAGTTTTTCGCATCACAGTCAGCTGGGGATCGTTCACTGGAGTTTGAGTAACAATAAATCCCTACAGATCTCCAGGACTTTTCTCAGTATTCTTAAGGTATTTTTAAAATGCTGTAGTCTGGTTGGTCTCGATTCTTCCTGGGATTTCTGATTCTTTCAGTCCACTTTCCAAGCCTTTAAAGACTGTTCGAAACGCACCGACTACACTTGGTATCACCATCCTCCATAATGTTCCACAGCTTTTTTAGTTCTCTGGCAAGATCCAACAACTTGTTACGTTTCCGCTTTCTTTCATTTTCACTCTGTGGTCTGCTGGAACGGTAAAATCCACTAGACAGTAAGTTTTCCTGTGGGGGGGTTGTTTTGTTTTATATGGGTCTCAATCTCTAGAACAGATTCTGTTTGTGCATATACCATTAGGTATGATGGTTAAATTAAAATTTCTTGCACAGTTTCCATTGAATTCTCTTTCCCATCATGTCTAGTCTTGTACACCTTTTGAACTAGTTTGTTGCATTCGATTATTATTATTATTATTATTATTATTATTATTATTATTATTAACAAGTTATGTGTAAGCAAAATGTATTTGCTCCTTATTACATGTCTAAATATAAGAAGCTAATAATACTGTACCATCTGCTGAGGTAAAGCATCCCCACAAAAACTGGTGTCGTATGTATGACTCTAAACTGCATCTGATAATGATGCTCCAATTCTGGGGATCTGGTTTAGATTAAGTATCTCTTCATTGCCAGTACTCCAATCTATCCCGGAATGATAATACCAGTTAGGGTCCCATGAATCAAGTTGATCTAATTAAAATTAATCAATCAATCAATAATAATGTGCCTGCTTGAAAACTCTGCTGTCTTCCAGATTTTTTCATTTCACATGCAGTTAATATCCTTTGGAAAAGCATGAATCAAACTATTTTCCCTCTAGTTATGGATAAAAATCGGGCACACATGGCTTTTTAACTATGGTATTCCACCTAGACTAGAAGGACGAATCTGAATTTTTCCGTGGTTTCAACATCAAAAAAGTTTCATTTGACAATTATGTTTTTTATTTTATAGAACACATATGAATCTTTAAGTAACTGAAACAAAACTCAGAAAGGCTGATCCAATTTCTTTTAGTATATATATATATATATATATATATATATATATATATATATATATATATATATATATATATATATAAAGAAATTGCAAAGAGATTCAGTCATATATATATATAGAGAGAGAGAGAGTGAGTCATGTGAAGTTTCATAACAGCATGCTTTCACAGGTTAAGTCTACACAGGTTCTTCCGCAGAAACCTGCAGGTAACTTGTGTCCTTTCTATAACAAAGTATGTGGGTCTAGAGAAATTTTAAGAAGCCATATGAGAAGGCATGAGAATAATATAAACGAAAAAGACAGTTTAATTGTTTGTCATATATGCGACTTGTCTGGCATGGGAGAAAACTGTCGAGGAATCACATGCGATCGCAAGGGTAACTTTAGCGGATTTGTAGAGATGGAAATCGACTGTAAAACATGGACAGTCAATATATATATATATATATATATATATATATATATATATATATATATATATATATATATATATGAGAAATGCATATTACAAGTATTAAGCAAGAGGATAGCCTTTTATTTCTTTGCAACTCACAATGGAAGATAATTACCATGGTCAAACTAACAAATAACATTAAGACAAAAATAAACCCCAAATATATTAAAAGGAACAAACCCTTCAGTTTAATTTCCATTTGAGGTTTTAACGGAAATTGCCAAGAGATATCCAAGAATAAAGAATTTGGATTTTAAAATGGCTTACCTTTAAGTCAATATACAGCGAGACGTTAAACTGTTGGAATCGAAGACAGCGTTTAAATGAAGAAAAAGCGTTCCCATGATATATTATTGGGTTCAGTATATATGTTCATAGCCTTTAATATTTTCTGACATTTTCCTTTGTTCAGATAATTGTTTAATACATCCTATTTCATTGATTAATTCAATTTACAATTAATCATAAATAACTTCACATCGAATTAGAAATAATGTATACATATCTAGAATAAAATATGACATAATTGGTTCTTTATTATGTAACTAAAAGAGACTACTCCATTTAATATATTTTTCTATTGTTAACACTTTTTTGACGCAACGTATCCAACTTATCAAACTTAGATCTGAATTCAAACACTTTGTCCATTTGTCTTTAAAGTCGAAAAATAAAACCATCCATAGAAGAAGATATTTACAAATCAAAGCAAGAAATCGATCTTTTCCGCGAGGAAAATTTACAGATTCCGCTTTTGGTATTGATATGTCAGCTGAATAAGAAGATATATCTTAAAATGAAATAAAACTAGCGATCAGAAAGTAAAACCTCCTTTTTATTTCCACAGAGACTACAGCAGTTACAGAGAAGACGAAATAAAAGTTAGATAGGGCAAGATTTCAGCTACAAAACATTTGTTTTCGACCAAATCACATTCGTACAATTTTATTAATGCTATCAAAGATAAGCAAATTCTAGGATGTCAAGCTTGTAAGAGAGTCGCACTGAAAGTTTTGTTTTGTTTTGTTTTATGGGACATAAACCATTGTAGGTTATTTAATGCCAAATCCATTTTTATACATATAAACAGTTTTATTTAAACAATACAGTTTAGCCTACGTAAAGTCTCAATGTCACAAACATTTCAGTTTCAAACAATTCAGTTCAGCACCAGCACGCATTTTCAATGTCAAAACAGTTCTATTTAAAGCAATTCAGTTTAGCATAAGTATACGGTTTAGTTCTATTTGATCCATTGATAGGACTCTATAAGGTGTTAACACTCCGAGCCAGAGAGGACCTGGGACCGATGGCAATGAAGGGATACTCTGCATTCTCCAAAGCTCCAAAATTACGGGAATTTCTCCATCAGATTGTTTAGTGTCATTATAACAGGACACTCGTTGAGGGAGTCTGACCGCCCCTATAGAGATGCATTTGGTATATTCTACAGCCCCAGCAGACTGGGCAAGCTCTGAAAGTAATTCCTCCAATTTTATTAAAACATTTCTTTCAGAGCTGGTTCATCCATCTGCCGTGTCGTTTTGATTGCCCAGATCATCATTGACTGCGGCTTCGATTCTCATTGAGTACTGAAGAAATAGACCCCAGTACCAGATTAGGTTAAGTTTTGTAAGCATCTCTCACAATAATAAAGACGACACACAGACAAATTAGAAAGAAAACAATGATTTTTAATTTGTTGGATAGTTATCAGATTTTTTTAAAAATATTGTTATTATTAAGAAATATTTGAAACCATTTAGTGTCTTCATTATGACATTAAATTGCATCTGATGGTGAGGTTCCATTCTCAGAGCTTTGGGGAATTGAGAGTATTACTTTATTACGATTGATTGATTTCTTGCTTTGATTTGTAAATATCAACTTTAATGAATGGCTTATTTTTCTATGGTTGATTCGACTTTAAAGACAAATTGACAAAGTGTTTGAATTCAGATCTAATTTTAACAAATTGGATGCATTGTGTCAAAAAAGTGTTAACAACAGAAATATATATTTAATGGAGTTCTCACTTTTAGTTACATAATAAGGAATCAATTATGTTATATTTTATTCTAGTTGTCTTCATTATTCTTACTTCGATGTGAAAATTAGGGAGTTATTTATAGATCATGGTAATTTTAGTTAATCTGTCAAAATCAGATGTATTAAACAATTATCTAAACAAAGAAAAATGTCAGAAAAAATCAGGGGCTATTAACATATATACTGAACCTAACGTTATATAAAAGGAAAGCTTTTTCTTCATTTAAACGCAGTCTTCGAGTCCAACAGTTTAACGTCTCCCAGTATACTGACTTGAAGGTAAGCCTTTTTTTTTAAATCCTAATTCTTTATTTTAAAATATCTATGTAAATTCGCTCTGAGGACTTCAAATGGAAATCCAATTGAAGGAGTTGGTTCTTTTAATACAATAAGTTTAGGGTTTATTTTTCTCTTATTTCCGGGACATAAACCGAAAGTTGAACAGCATGCTTTATATTTGTAACGAAAATACCATCATATTTTCCACGTAAACACTACAATTGTCTCTGCATTTTTACGAATGATGAGCAAGAGACGGTATATAGCTTACATAAGAGTATCTCTCTGAATGTAATGCTACCTATTTTATTAAAGAAGTTCTTATACAGCTCATTGGTACACCCGTCGCAGCGCCGTGATAGATGCAGAGTAGTGCACTGATAAAAAGCAATTCATTAAACTCTTACAGACTAATTTTTGCAATTTATTGGCATAATAGAGAGTTCACCAATGCCCCGAGAGACCGGAGTTCAATCCCTGATTGAGTCATGCCAAAGATTAAAAATATAGTATTGATGCTTCCTTGCCATAAAACAAAACAAAACAAAACTTTCAGAGCAACTCTCTTTAAAGCCTGACATCCGAGAATTTGCTGATCATTGATAACATTGATAAAATTGTGTAGAGAATGAAAGTGATTTAGCCGAAAATAAATGTTTTGTAGCAGAAATCCTGCCCAACCAACTGTATTTTTGTCTTCTCTGTATCTGTTGTAGTCTCTGTGGAAATAAAAAGGAGGTTTGACTTTTTGATCGCTGCATTTTAAAATATGATCACTTCTTATTCAGCTGACATATTATGATCAAAAGCGAAGTCAGTAAATTTTCATCGCAGAAAATATTGAGTTCTTGCTTTGATTTGTAAATATAAACTCTAATGAATGGCTTATTTTTCTACGGTTGATTCGGCTTTAAAGACAAATGGGCAGATATAATTTTAACAAATTGGATACACTGCATCAAAAAATGTTAACAAAGAAAAATATATTTAATGGAGTAGTCACTTTTAGTTACATAATAAGGAATCAATTATTTTAGATACGTATACATTGTTTTTAATTCGATTCGAAGAGAAAGAAGTTATTTATGATGAATGGTAATTTGAATAAATCTATGAAATCCGATGTATTAAATAATTATCTGAACAAAGGAAAATGTCAGAAAATATCAAGTGCCATGAACATATTTACTGAAACTAACGTTATATAAAAGGAAAGCTTTTTCTTCATTTAAACGCTGTCTTCGATTCCAACAGTTTAAAGTCTCGGTGTATATTGACTTAAAGGTAAGCCATTTTTTAAATCCTAATTCTTTATTCTTATATATCTGTTTGCATTCGCTGTTAGGACTTCAAATGCATATTCAATTGAAGGAGCCGATTCTTTTAATACAACAAAATTAGGGTTCATTTTCTCTCATTTCGGGGACATAAACCGAATGGTGAACAGCATGCTTCATATTTGTAACGAAAACACCATCATATTTTTCCACGTAAACACTACCATTGTCTCTTCATTTCTACCAATGATGAGCAAGAGACGGTATTTAGCATACATAAAAGTATCTCTCCAAAAGTAATGCCATCTATTTTATCAAGCAGTTCTCATAGAACACCCGTTGCAGCGCCGTGATAGATGCAGAGAAGCGAACTGATAACAACCTATTCATTAAAGCCTTACAGACTAATTTATGCAATTTATTGGCATAACAGTTAGAGTGTTCGCCAATGGCCCGGAAGACCTGCGTTCAATCCCAGGTCGAGTCATACCAAAGATTCAAAATTGCTACTTGATGCCTTCTTGCTTAACACTCAGCATTACCAGGTGCTGATCAAGGGTACAGTAGGGCAATGCAAGGAAAATATTAACACCCTCCCCTACATCTTGGAGCAATAGCTATCGAAAAGGGAGCTTTTGGGTCACCCTCGACTACGATCGCCAAATTAATATTTACAATTCTCTATTTGAAAAAAAAACAACAACTTTTCAAAGGCAACCAATGATTATCAAACAAGAACAACTATAAGTTAATTCTGAAAGCAAAGATTCTGATATACACATCAGTTTTAAAAGTGGTTTCTTTCATTTTGACGTAACTCTCAAGAGAAACCTACACACCCATGAACGTACAAACACACACACACACACACACACACACACACACAAATGCATATATATATATATATATATATATATATATATATATATTGTATTGGAAAACATGAGCTGCAGTTCTAGTGCAGCCAAACTAAAGTGTTTATTTTCTTTATCAAACTCACAATATATATATATATATGCATTTGTGTGTGTGTGTGTGTGTGTGTGTGTGTGTGTGTGTGTGTGTGTGTGTTAGGTTTATAAAATTTAGGTTTCTTAAATTTCACACAGTCTTCATTTTTCTGACAGGAAAAAATTAATGATAGACCAATATTGATGCCAGGAGCATTATTTTCAATTTGCAGCAATTTTAAATTGCCTTGAAACATTTTTTTAGATTAAAATATGTTTTGCTATAAACAATACAGAATATACATTAATGGACAAACCAATTTTTTGCTTTTTTCCAAAAAAAAATCCCTTATGATATGAATGACCCTCATATATATATTTGTATATATATATAGTCTCCTCCATGGGTTGAACACACTTGTGGGGAATTTGCTGGGTATCACATACGCTGAAATGCAATAGCTCTCCTCATGAATTGAGCACTCCAACAACCGATAGCGTATATGTACAAAGTTATACGTAAAAATCCCTTCGTTTACGCTGAGATTGACGAGAGCGCTAGGATATATATCTGATTGAAGTAAATCACTTGGGTTTTTATCTGGACTAGAATCTTCTCACGGTTGTAGTCACACTGAAGAGTTGTGATGCAAAGAAACAGTCCCTGGATGACCATATATAGAGTAGCGGCCATAAGTTAAGGAACGGAACAACGACTAATATTTAAATGATTTCCTAGAATATACTTGAAGTGCATATGTATTTATTACTTATAAAGTTTTCTACATTTTTTAACAGTAAATTAATTGTGAACTAATATATATATATATATATATATATATATATATATATATATATATATATATATATATTCCCGTAGTTAAAAGTTAATGAACACTGTTGAATTATAGAAATTTAGGTAATTTTTAAACAACTTGATTGATAATTTTGATTCAACTGTCATACATCGTTGGAACTATTTTTAAGGAGGATGGAGGCGAAAGAACGTAATTGTTTAAATCGAGAAGAAAAAAGCTTATTTTAGCAAATCATGAAGAAGGCAAATCGTATTCTGAAATTGCTGGCATCATACGAAGATCAAAAGCGTTGTTTTTTGTGTAATCTGTAGATTTAAGGCTGACAAAACACTTGAACCAATGACAAGAACTGGTAGGCCTCCGATGACTACCAAACGAGAAGATCGGATGATTGTTAAAATGTCTTTAAAAGACCGTTTCGATACAGCTGCGTCTATTTCTCGTGCATTTTGTGAGCAAATAGGAAAGCCAACCTCTAGAAAAACTATTTCTCGTAGGTTAAATAAGGAAGAATTAGTGGCTTGGATTTCATGTCGTAAACCTTTGATTTCAAAGAAAAATTAAATATAGCGTGTGAACAATGGAATATGGGGAACGCTTATCTCTTCAACGAGTTAAGAAAACTGAGAAATTTGGAGCGGGTTTTCTGAAAGAAGAATTGGGAAAGTATCACTACCATTTTTTGTAAGAAGTTAATATGCTCATGTGGTCGATGATGCTGTGAGTTAAGTCGATGCAAAGGAAAATTCACTAAACATTGAATTTTTCTTTAGTTTACATATTGATAAACAAGGATTTATTATACATTCCTTAACTTTTGAACTGGGCAAAATGTATATTTTTGTTTTTCAATTGACTATTAATTTACTGTCAAAGTGAATTTTGAAAACTTCTAAATATATATAGGTTCCAAGTATATCTTATGAAAATTTCATAAACGTACATGCACATTTTTTCAAGTAAAAATCATCAAGATATTTGTTGTTGTTCCGCTCCTTAACTTATGGCCACTACTGTATATATATATATATGCAATACTCTCCTAACGAATTGAGCACTCCTTTATCCGATAGTGCAAAATGTAAACAAACGAAATCTAATACAAAAATGAGTTATTTCCGGTGCTCACGTGCATTACCGAAATGACTGAGCGGTAAGATACTAAGTCAAGCATAAAGTTTCGCAGGTTTCGATCCCCGCATGTCCAGGCACAGTGAAGAGTTGCAATATAACGAAACAGTCAGTCTGTGGTTGACTATGAATATACATAATGTGTGTGTGTGTGTGTGTTGCTGTTCATGGCAGCACTTGTTATAAAGTGAGGGTGACATTCATATGACTTTTTCAATTCATCTGAGAGATGAATTCACGTCTACATTAGTATAAACCATATATTTTTTGAAAATACAAACAAATTTTCTTTAAAAGTACAAAAATAAGATAATACGAACGAAAAATTGTTTACGTTCCAGTTGATTTCTTTTTAATTGCAAGAAAACGTCAAAAAAACCGAAAAGGTGAAGTAGTTATTTTCTGATTCTATGTCTATAAAATATATTCAAACAAAGTGAAATAAAAAGTTCATTAAGAAAAGCAGTACTTTTGTTTATATCGTCGGAAATTCATTGATAAAGGGGTTGATTTTAACGACATGTCAACTCATCAAGGGTTATCTTATATTCAGAGTTTACGGAATCGCGTTCATATTTACATTTGCGTAGTCTTTTTTTTCTGCACTTGGTATTATCAAATTGGAGTCATTTTTAAACGGATTAATTTGGCCAATAGATGGGACCCTAATATGTAGTGGGTCAGAGAATGGTTGTGGGTCAGAGAATAATCAAATAGTTAAACAAGTCAGAGATCATTTATTTGTACACAATGAAATGGTTTCAAGTATTGCTATCAAACATGAACTATTACATTTAACAACAGTCATTTTTTTCGCATTCACTTAAATGGTTAAACAGTTCTATTTGACCCAGAGATGGGACCGTAACAGGTACCACCACTCCAGGTAAACGTAGACATGGGAGGAATACCACTGGAGGAGTACTAAATATTCCCCTCGGGAATCGTGAGGATTCCGGACTGGAGCCTCACCATCAGATGCATTTTAGTTTCATACCCGAGACACAATAAGGCTAAAGTTCTCAGCCTGGTTTATTATTGACCTATAGCTGTGGGGAAAAAGCTGAATTCATGCCTTTCCCAAAGTAAAACGCTAACGACTTCGTTCAGGATTTGAACCTGGGTCGCTGTGTCCCCTTCTTAAATCGAAGCGAAATGATAGAATAAAAGAAAATACACCAAATTATTAAAATCAGTTAATAATTCAAATCTTATATTCCAGCCATCTTTGATTATAAAAACCAAAGAAATTATCTATCAATCTTGTATCAAATCATTTTTTTCTCTTTTCGTTCTTCTCATTTTATATAGATTTTTCAAAATCTTACATAATGGACAAATTGATATTTGTTTTCGCTGCTTTGTTTGTCGCTACCGTTTATGCAGCACCGGACAATTTCCTGGCCAGCCTCAAGTCCTTTAACCATTTCAAAAGAGCTGAAGCCCTTCTAAAGCCAGTACGTATAATTTCTTTATTTCAACCTCACAGTATACAAATGAGTTCCAGTCATATACTTGATGCTTTCCTATCTGTAGGTCTTTAATAAATTAAAAGAAACAAAACTAGCTTGTGAAACAGTTTAGATCCTTTTCTATAACAATGGAAATAATCACGCCCTTTTTTTTTAAAGCTTCACACAGTCAACGAGCAGAAGAAAGACTTGAATAAAATCGAACTCGCTATGCTTATGCTAGACCAGGACCATGACAATATGCTTAATGTTGATGAGCTGAAAGTTTTACTTGCAATGGGCGGGGTCCCAGTAAATCAGTTGGACCAATACGCTTCACTTCTAATGATGTTCGACCTGGATAAAAACGGGAAGCTCGATCTTAAGGGTAAGCAGTTTATGAGTAATTTCTTTTTTCTGTCAATTTTTCAATTTGTCAGATAATAAAAGATTAATTTTCCAAAATTTAGTCCGAGTGGATAGGTTATAACAAAATTGTTACTTCTTTGATCAACTCTTGTTGTTGTTGTCGTTGTTGTTGTTGTTGTTGTTGTTCTTCTTCTTCTTCTTCTTCTTCTTCTTCTTCTTCTTGTACGGAAGCTTTCCAACATCATTTCTGATTATTTCATTCGAACAAATTTGATTTTAGGATTGAAAATCTTCCTAAACTAAAATATAAATTTTTTTTAAAGAAAAATGATGTTGAGCAATAATCTCTTGCGCAGTAGCCAGTTGATCATCTTTCCGACCAAATCCTAATATGAGAATTAGCCTGATTGGATAGGAATAGTGACCAACTGGTAATTGTGCAAGAGGTTAATATTTCACCATACTGATAAAGAATATATACACAAAGCCGAACATGTCTTTGAAATGCATAAAAATTCTCTGGGATTTCAAATACAGTTATTTCATTATAAATCTTTATTTTTATTTTCAGAAATGGAAGCTCTTTCAGAACTCGGAAACCTGTAATCCCCTTCTCTGTTTGTTTTTATCGTACTAAATATGAATTTTAAAAAATCAAATAAAGGCTTCAAAACAAAATTCAATTAAATTGTTTTTCTCTTTTGTTCGTTTTTTTTTTTTTTTTTTTTTTCGTAGTTTTTGTGGGGTACTTCCATGTTTACCTTTCTGATTCGACATATTAGAAAATACCTTGTAACGGATTTATATGTAAGACATTGTAACCCTTGTAGCAGATTTATATGTGAGATATCATAATCCTTGTAACGGATTTATATGTGAGAGATTATAATCCTTGTAAAAGACTAAAATATTTCTGTGATTACTTAAAGCTAATCGGATCATGATGAATTATTTGTGAATTTACAAATAAAGAACTTGCTTCGAGCAATATTAAACATGTCCTGGAGGCTACACCCCACAAAGCAGCAGTTGTACGGTCACTTACCACCCATCACGAAAACTATCCAAGTTATCCAAACCACACATGTGTGACAATATACCTGCTGGCCAACTCCCACTATCTCAACCTCCGAAAGCAATCATGGCCATCCGATCGTCTAGAGGTTTCTCTCACCTCCGGCAACGGGTATTTCACATTTCTTTACGGACACACAAATCACAACATAAACGACCGAGATTGTGGAAGAAAGGATAACAAACAAACACAGACTAAAAGAGGAAAGTTTGTGACACTTTCCTAGCATTCTGTGCTTCTGTGAGCTATCGTGAGCGTGTATTAGAGCGGAATTCCCACAAAGTCACCAGGAACGCTGACTCATCCTCTCGCGTTGGTCAAATCTGCCTCTGAGACCACAGGTCCTTGCAGTCATCTTTCCTGACAGTCAGCATCCCCCGACTTCTGTCGACTGCTCTCTCCTGCCGACTGTGGTTGACTGGTTTCTTCTCTCGACTGCTGTTGACTGTCGACTGCCTCCTTCTGTTCTACTCTGGGAGCTTGCCTTACCTCGTCCTCTTCGGGCTCGTGGGAAATCTCGCGTGAACGCCCTTTGTGACGATAGAGAAGGGTGGCGGGAGAGGGTTAGGGAGATCCGTGCTGGCGGTTCCATGGAATACAGGCAGATTCATGCATTTGAAGAGAGGAAGAAAAGTAATCTTCAGAAGAGAAAGAAAAATTTAGCGATTCAAATTTTCCTTCCTTTACAATATTACAATTCTAATTAATTAACAGCTGATCAATGACAAATCAATGGACCGGGTCATTTACATGAATTCTCAACATATGTGCGAGAAACGAGAGTTAAGAAATTTTTTTTTTAAAGTTTCACTCAGAGAGTAGCCAGCAGAGCGACAAGAACGACTTAAATATCGGAGCTTGTTAAACTGCTCCTCGCATCCTGAACGAGCATAGCAGTTGTTTCAATTCAGAAATACCACTTCGCCTCTTTCTGTTTTTGAGACTAATCTACTGAGAGGTTGCAACACTGATGAATAAATCAAGTGGTATTTTTCAGTGACCATGTGTCTGTTTTTTGGGGGGGTGCCTTTTCCTCGTATTACCTAATCGTCATCTCTTCATATCGTCTTTGTCTACGCCATCTTTCTTCAAGACCCTCCGACTTCAAGAACGGTTGCCACTTGATCTCAGGTGAGCAAAGAACTGGACAAACACACATTTACAGTTTGGTTTCCAACTTTATGATTATTTTAATAATTTAGGCCGACAATTTCAATGAGTTTCCAAACCATCCCTCTCATTGAGGGGAAAATTATTTTCATTTTCTAGACATAATGTTTCTAAAATATTAAACCTTCCAAAACTATGTCTGCTCTGTTGTTCTTCCAAACTAAGACTGTTATTTTCAAAACGCAAATTTGCAATCGAGGTATCCTCTAGACTCTCAATTTTTCAATCAAATACTCCTAGACCTAAATTCCCACATAAACATCAACATAAATATACACACGTGAAGTAACGGTTATCATCAAAGGAAATGAGTACGACGAGTTTTTTACACCACAGTCAGCTGGGGATCGTTCTCTGGAGTTTGAGTAAGAACAAATCGCTACTGATCTCCTGGACTTTTCTCAGTATTCTGAGGGTATTTAAAAAATGCAGTAGTCTGGATGGTCTCGATTCTTCGTCTGATTTCTGATTCTTTCAGTCCCCTTTCCAAGCCTTTAAAGACTGTTCGAAACGCACCGACTACACTTGGTATCACCATCCTCCATCATGTTCCACAGCTTTTTCAGTTCTCTGGCATGATCTAACAACTTATTAGCTTTTTCGCTTTTTTTCATTTTCAATCGATGGTCTGCTGGAACGGTAAAATCAACTAGACAGTAAGTTTTCAGGACGGGGGTTGTTTGTTGTGTTTTGTATGAGTCTCAATCTCGAGAATGGATTCTGTTTATGCATATACCATTAGGTATGATGGTTAAATTAAAATTTCTTGCACAGTTTCCAGTGGATACTCTTTCCAATCATGTCTTGTCTTATACTCCTTTTGAACTAGTGTGTAGCATTCGATTATTATTATTATTTTTATTATTATTATTATTATTAACAAGTTATGTGTAAACGAAATGTATTTGCTCCTTATTACTTGTCTAAATATATAAGCTAATAATACTGTATCCTCTGCTGAGGTAAAGCATCCCCACAAAACCGGGTGTCGTTTGTATGACTCTATTTGGCATCTGATAATGTTGCTCCAATTCTGTGGATCTAGTTTTGGTTAAGTACCTCTTCATTGCCATTATTCCAAAGTCCAATCTATCCCGGAATGATAATACCAGTTTGGCTCCCATGAATCAAGTTGATCTACTTAAAATCAACCAATCAATCAATAATAATGTGCCTGCTTGAGAACTTTAATGTCTTCCAGATGTTCTACATGACCAGACTATGTCAGTTGTAATTTCGCAGTCATGGATTCCATGCTGGATACATTAGCTTGATGCTACTAGAAGAGGAATCAAAGCAATTCCTGACGTGATGAATGGGATCGTGAATGTCGACCAAAGGGCTGACCTATGGAGTCACTAACAATTGTCACCCACAAAAAGTTATAATAAAAGCTTTTTATGTTCTAAACATTTCACCTGGAAGTGAAATCACCATTCAGTTGAGAGGAGGTGGGTGATAAAAATTGTTCGCCTAAAAAAACAACTAAACATTCTATTCATAATTTACCTCTAGTCAAATATTTGCACAAAATGGGGATAAGAAAAATGATACAATTTAAAAAAGACTTCTTTAATTTTGTAAACCTAAACTTTCTTTACACCTAGTAGTAGTAGTAGTAGTAGTAAAAGTTGAAGTATTATTATTATTATTATTATTATTATTATTATTATTATTATTATTATAAGTAGTAGGAGTTGTATTAGTAGTAGTAGTTGTTGTTGTTGTCTCTAAATTTCTTTGATGAAGCATTGTAATTATTATTATTTTTTGACAAGACTTCTTCATTTTATTTCCCTTGCTTCTTTACACCTAGTAGTAGAAGTAGTAGTAGTAGTGCTGTGTGAATTTCTTGAATGAAGCTCTGTCATTATCATTAATTTTTGTCTGGTCTTTTAATCATATTTCTCTTGCTTCGAATAATTTTCAACAATATCTCCTCCAGAAGATATTTTCTGGAAAAAGAATTTTCCTCTCAACTAAGAAGAAGGATTCAACTTTTTCTTGTTAAAAATTCCAGAAAAAATGCTTACAATATCGACAGTAAAAATATCGTTTCCAATTGCTCAGAAGAAATTTCTGGCAGACTTCCAAGATACGAACTATTCAACACATCTTCGTTACTGTCGATTATTGCACAGAGAACATTTTGAATAAATTTTCAAATAAAATCAGAAACGCAAATTTTCTTTTCTGAAACGTTAAGTGAACAATCATTTCCCTAATGCAATTTTCTTTCTTTGTTAGTAAATGTTCTATTGTCAAATAGAAAAGAAATGTTTTTACTTGAAAAACTGAGTAACTGCTCTTCCTTTCTACGTTATTTACTTTTTTTAAAAAAATACCCCTTATCTTTGGCCACTTTACGAGATAAAACTACTTGTTTCAAGTTTGAGGTACAAACCCAGCAAATCTAAAATTTTTATTCTATACAAATTTAAATATTGTTTGTGTTTCACTTCATGCAAATGCTCTTGGCAAAGGCATGAATCCATCTATTCTCCTCACCCTCAGTTGGGCAGAAAAGGTAAAGCTACCAGTCTAGGAAAAAAATTCGAAATTCAAACCAGTTTATTCCATTTAAAAAATTTAACCCTTGACCACTTATCGTTCGTAGCATGCTACACAAATCTAAACATTATCAAAGTCTCTTGCAAAAGCGAAATTCTTTTGTCAACATATTGCAATTTGGTATCCAGTTCAGTTTTGAACTATTTGTTTCTTTTTCACTCTACATAAAAGTTTTCATCATGACTCAAGGTCAACTGTATTTAGTATAGAGTGGCAATCGTACTTACTCGTAACGATATCACTATATAATGTCTTTCCACGACCAAAACTCCGTGGAGGTGTGGGAGCATTTGATAGACAAAGGAAAGGTTGGAGGTCATCACGGCAGAAGCAGACCTGAGAAACTTTGCATTTTCAGATAAAAAGTCAAAGTCCGTCAAAACGACTGAGCGAAGCTGTTTTGGGAGGTTTAACGTTTGAACAGTTCCTTTTTAGGGGGATGCAACATAAACTGTAGAAGATGAAGATAATTTTTTTTTTCTGTGTATGAGAGGCGGTTTGGAAACGCATTGAAATGGTCGGCCTGAATTATTAAAATATTAAAAACGTGGGAATTAAATTATAAATGCGTTTGTTCTTTTTTTTTTTTTTTTGTCGCCTCAGATCAAGTGACAAACTTTTGTGGTGTTGCAGGGTCTTGAATAAAAATATGAGATGTTAAAGTCAAATTTTAATCACTTGCACAATTACCTGTGGATCCCTATTACGATCCAATCATGCTAATTTTCGTATTATGCCAGAGTAGAAGCCTTGAAGAAAAATATGAAGAGATGACGACGAATTCCCATAAGGAAAAAGCAAAAGTAAGACACGTAGTCACAGAAAAATACCACTCGCTTTATTCATCAGTTTTGCAACCTCTGTGTGGACGAGACTCAAAAACAGATAGACGTGAAGTATTTTTTGTTCTTGTTTATAAATTGCTAGATCTTAATCCGCTCTGGATGAGGGGAGCAGTTTCATTAACTCCAAAATTTAAGTCGTGCCTTGTCGCTCTGCCGGTTACTCATACAGTGACTATTTTTAAAAATTCTTAACTCTCGCTCCTCGCGTCCACGGTGAGAATTCATCTGAATGATTATTTGTTGTCGGTCACACAGCCGAACACTTGGTTCACTGGGAGGCGGACACTACACTGCCCGACACAAGATCCACTGATTTATCTTTGGTTAGCTGTTTGTTTATTAAGATTGAAATGTTGTAAAAGAAGGAAAATTTAAATCGTCTAAACCGGCTCATTAGCCTAGTGGGTAGTGTGTACGCCAATGGCCCAGGAGCCCGGTGTTCAATCCTTCCTCTTCTAATTCAGTGACCAATGAAATGATGAAGCTGATTCTTTACTTAAAAGACAAACTCATTCATTAATCTGCAAGTTTCCCATAGCCTAACACCTGAATCTATAAATTCACCGAACGAGGCTTTTACCACGTGATCCAATTAGCTTTAAGGAATCACTGAACTATTTTTCTCTTAAACAATTCTTTTAGAATATATATATATATATATTAAAGAAATTGGTAAAAGATACATATATATATATATATATATATATATATATATATATATATATATATATATATGAGAAATGCATGTTACAGGTATTAAGCAAGAGGATAGCCTTTTATTTCTTTGCCAGTGGAAGCTTGTATTTAGAGCTCAAAGTTCGGAAGATAATTACAATGGTCAAACTAACAAATAAAACTACGAGAAAATAAACCCCAAATATGTATTAAAAGAACAAGCCCTTCAGTTTAATTTCCATTTGAGGTTCTAACGAAGAATGCCAAGAGATATCTACGCATAAAGAATTTGGATTTTAAAATGGCTTACCTTTACGTCAATATACAGCGAGACGTTAAACTGTTGGAATCGAAGACAGAGTTTAAATGAAGAAAAAGCGTTCCCATTATATAATATTGGGTTCAGTATATATGTTCATAGCCTTTAATATTTTCTGACATTTTCTTTGTTCAGATAATTGTTTAATACATCCTAATTCATTGATTTATTCAAATTATCATTAATCATGATTAACTCCCTTCTCTTCACATCGAATTAAAAATTATGTATACATATCAAGAATAATTGATTCCTTATTATGTAACTCCATTAAATATATCTTTGTATCGTTAACACTTTTTTGACGCAATGTATCCAACTTAGAATTAGATCTGAATTCAAACACTTTGTCCATTTGTCTTTAAAGTCGAATCAACCGTAGAAAAATAGGCCATTCATTAAAGTTGATATTTACAAATCAAAGCAAGAAATCAATCTTTTCCGCGATGAAAATTTACAGATTCCGCTTTTGATCTTAACTTTTGATCTTGCTTTTGATCTGAACAAGAATTGATCATATTTTTAAATGAAATACAAGAAGCGATCAGATAGTAAAACTTCCTTTTTATTTCCACAGAGACTACAACAGATACAGAGAAGACAAAAATACAGTTGGTTAGGGCAAGATTTCAGCTATAAATTATTTATTTTCGACTAAATCCCTTACATTCTCTACACAATTTTATCAATGTTATCAATGATAAACAAATTCTCGGATGTCAAGCTTGTAAGAGTGTCGCTCAGAGAGTTTTGTTTTGTTTTGTTGTATGGCACATCAACCATTGTAGGTTATTCAATGCCAAATCCATTTATATACATATAAACAGTTTTATTTAAACAATTTTGTTTAGTCTAAATGCAGTTTCAATTTCACAAACAATTCAGTTTCAAACAATTCAGTTTAGCACAAGCATGCATTTTCAATGTCAAAACAGTTCTGTTTAAAGCAATTCAGTTTAGCATATGTGTACAGTTTAGTTCTATTTGACCCATATATATGACTCAATATGGTGCTAACACTCCGAGCAAGAGAGGACCTGGGACCGATGGCAATGAAGGGCTACTCTGCATTCTCCAAAGCTCCAGCATTACGGGAATTTCCCCATCAGATTGTTTAGTGTCATATCCAGGACACTCGTTGAGGGAGTCTTACCCCTCTGCAGAGATGCAGTTGGTATATTCTACAGCCTCAACCGACTGGGCAAGCTCTGAAAGTAATTCCTCCTATTTTATTAAAACATCTATTTCTGAGCGAGTTCATGCATCTGCCGTGTCGTTTTGATTGCTCTGTTCATCATTGACTGCAGTTTCGATTCTCATTGAGTACTGAAGAAATAGAGCCCAATACCAGATTAGATTCAGTTTTGTAAGCATCTCTCACAATAATAAAGACGACACACAGACAAATTAGAAAGAAAACAATGATTTTTAATTTGTTGAATAAGTTCTCAGATTAAAAAAAAAATATTGTAATTATTAAGAAACTCAGTAAAATACTCCCATAAGTTGATTTAGGAACGTTTTCTTTTAAAAATGAAATTACAGAGAGATACTGCGATATATGATTCAAATGTGGAGGGAAATGACTTCAACGAAAAACGTCACTGTTTTAGCAAGGATGAACATGTCAAAAGAAAAAAGTCACATATCGTAATAAAATCAATAATTTTTACGACACTTAAGGAACCCATTTATGAGTTCTGTAACTTTTTTTGCGACTTTTTCCCGTGAAATGTTTGAGACTTTTCCAGTGAATGTTTTTCTTAAACGTTTTACACCGGCTGAGAACCGAAAAACGGTATCATTGTGTCTGAGTCTATCCCCTTACAACATTTTCGCGGAATTTCTCATGAAGACTTCTCGGAATATCACATTCCCTTGAACTCATTCATAGAGAAACACGTTCTAGGTTTAAGAGACTGCCTAATAATTCCAAGCCGCGTCAGTCGTACTGTTGCACCACTTGAGCTCAAACAAAATACTAGGGGAAAAGGCTAGATTAGAACTATACAAAGATGCTTAACAGTTTTTTAGGACAAATCCTTGAAGAAACATTCTATAAAATAGCAGTAGTACGGCCATTTACGTTTGATCTCATAAATCAATCACGATCATGACATATGGGAGAAATAAGGACGAACTAAATAAGGAACCTTTTCCTGTGGACTCCTACACATGAATACATCAATATGGGCCGACCAACCAAAATCTACAATCATCAGCTCTGTACGAACATTGGATACCGTCTAGAGCACTTATCAAGAGCGTTGGCCAGTATTGATGGGTATTACTACTTCGGCTCAGAGTGGAGCTGGGAGTAATGCCATTGAATGAGTACTCCACATTCCCCTAATCTCATGAACTGCAGCCACTCCACCAGATGCAGTTTAGTATCATACCCAGGATTCGACATTTTTAGCAGGTTTCTAAAAGTCAGTCTATTCTAAGTCTCACCAGGTTCTTAATGCTAGTCATGTCGTCGAGTGTTTACGATCAAAGCAGGAAATCTCGAGAAAATGGCCTTGAAACTAAACAAGAACATTCGTTCATTTTTACTTTGAGAGAAATCGCCAAAAAAAAGAGAGAATTGTCATGAGAGTGAGTCAGACAATTAGGGATCATTCACTTGTAAGGCTTTTTGCAAAGTGGGTATATTGAGAAATATTTAGTGAGTTCGAGTTGGTTTGGTTTTATGGCATATTAACCCTTGTGTGTTATTTAATGCCAAATCTTGTATATATATATATATATATATATATATATATATATATATATATATATAAAACTTGTAAGCGAATAGATTGTAGGTCGTATTATTTCTAAATGAGCCAGAGCTGATTGTCGTGCACAGTTAAATGGTTTCAAGTATTGTTATGTAAGTCAAATAGTTTTATTTGCACATAATTAAATAGTTTCAAATATTTCTATTCAACACAAGTATTTCTATTCAACATTATTTTCTTGCACGCAATTAAATGGTTTCAAGTATTGTTATCGAACTCTAATGATTCTGTTTAATATTAATCATTTGTTTGCGCACACTTAAATGGTTTTAAGTAGTTTGTATTGGTTTGAGTTTGGGTTAGTTGTGTTTTATGGCATTTCATTTGTGGGTTATTCAAAATCAAATCTTATATATACATATATATATACATGTGTGTGTGTATTAATCTTCATATCTAATCTAAAATTCTGTTGGTCGGAAAAAAACAGACTGTACAATTCGCAAACACCGACAGAATTACCTGGGCTAAAACCTAATAAAGTGCCCAATACACTAGATAGAGCTAATATTATTAAAATAACTCCTACATAGCCAATAGCGAGTCCGCCTAGGTTTCACCTAAACGGGTTTAAGAATAAATGATTATATATGTTTACATATTGGCAGCATTTCTTCATTGATACATATTTGATTGAACATAATAGACATTTTTTGGCTACATATTTTTTGTTAACCCTTTCGAAATAACGTATCGATCTTATGCTACTCGTTGGGAATTGGTTGATAAACCTTCCATATTTAGTACTTTCTGCCCAAACTTGGGCCATCATTCTGCCGAATATAAGATTGATACGGCAATTCGAAATGATTATGTAGCCAAAAAATGTCTCTTAGGATCTATCTATCTATCTATCTATCTATTACTGATTTCTAAGCAAATAGTTTGCAGGAAACATTATTTTTAAAGATGGCGAAATTCTATTGTTTGCACACAGATAAATGATACAATGTATTGCTACTTAACGTTAGTATTTCTATTTATCAAGTATTCCAAACTAATTTTGGCCCAGTCGGCTGCATCTCTGCAGAGGGGAAAAGCTTACTCAGCGAATGTGTCCTGGATATGACACTAAACAATCTGATGGTGAGGTTCCAGTAATGTTGGAGCTGTGGGGTACGCAGAGTACCCGTTTATTGTCATCGTTCTCAGGTCCACTCTAGCTCGGGGTGAGAGCACTTGGTAGGGTACTTATGCTACACCGAATTGCTTAAAATAGAATCATTTTTGACATTTCAACTGAGTATTTATGTTAAACCGAATTATTTGAAACAGAACTGTTTATATGTTTTAAAATGAATTTGGCATCAAAAAACCTACAATGGTTGATGTCCCATAAAACCAAACCAAGACAATTTAAAATCATTCCTTTGTTTGGTCACAGTTAAATGGTTCCAAGTATTACAACTTAAGATTAGTAATTCCATTTATCAAACATTCTTATCTAATACAACTTACACAGAGCTGTATGGTTACAAATCACTAATGATAAGAATTCCAATTAAAAGATTAAACATTTCTATTTGATTCATAAATGGGACCCGAACAGGTACAACTGTCAGAATTGAGTAATCGTAATAAAGTAATACTCTGAATTCCCCAAAACTCTCAGAATGAAACCTAACAAGTACAACTGACAGAGTTCAGTTATAGTAATAAAATAATATTCCAAATGCCCCAAAGCGCTGAGAATGAAACCTCACCATCGGATGCAATTTTATGTCCTAATGAGGATACTAAATGGTTTTTCAATTTGATACTCTTTAATACTCTTAAATCAATACTCTTAATACTATTTATACCTTCTAATATTATTCATACCTAATAATTCTATTCATACTTTATAATACTATTCATACCTAATAATACTATTTATAATTTCTAATTTTATTCATACCTGACGAGTTCATAAGTAATGAGCTCCTGTGGACCCCTTCAGATGGACGAGAAAGACAGGACGACCAGCTTGAACAATCATAGCAATAGTGTGCCAATACGGGATGTAGTCCTGAAGACCTGCTGGAAGCAATGGACGATAGGGAAAGGTGGTGAGAGAGGGTCAGGGATATCCGTGCTGATGGCGCGACATGATGATGATGTTGTTGATGCCTTTTAATATTATTCCTACCTTTTAATATTATTCATACCTATTAACGGACAATTTGCCTAGTGGTAGAGTGTTCGCCAATAATCCAAGAGACTGGCATTCAATGCTAGACCGAGACATGACCACGACTCAAAAACTTGCTTAACACTCACCATTATAAGCTACAGATCAAGGGTAAAGTGGAATGGAGTAGCACCTTCCCCAACAACTTTGTGTAGTAGCTATTGAAAAGGGAGCCTTCGGGTCACTCTCGACTAAGGTCGCCAATTTTACTTTAATACTATTTATATCTTTCATTTTATTCATACCAATTAATACTATTGCAAGTATTTAGTACTACTTAATACTATAAATTCAATTTAATATTAATCATTTGTTTACAAATATTGTTTTAAGAGTAATAAATGATTAAATAGTCCTATTTGACTCATAGATGCGACCCTAACAGTAAAACTCTCCAGGTCAGAATAGACCTGAGTAATAGCAACCAAGAAGCACTCCACATTCCCCAAAACTCTAGGAGATGCAGTTGAGAAACATACTTAGAGCATTAGCGTATTCAGTGGAGCATATGCCACCTTGTTTATGCAGTTACAGAAAATCCAGTATTTCTCTATTACCTGTGGCCACAAGGATTTCTAATCATTGAGAATAATTAGACCGCCTGTTTAATTAAAAATATTTTCCTCACCATTTCAATCCTTAAATTAGAAATACCGTGGTAATGTTTAAGACACAATAATACCGTTTTTCAGTTCGTAAAAACAGCTCATTTTGTTCTCAGCCGGTGTAAAACGTTTAAGGAAAAAATTCACGTGAAAAAGTCGCAAAAAAGTTACAGAACTCATAAATGGATTCCTTAAGTGACATAAAAATTATTGATTTTATTAGGATATGTGACTTTTTTCTTGTGACATGTTCTTCCTTATCAAAACTGTGACGTTTTTCTTTGACGTCATTTCCCTCCACATTTTAATCATATCTCGCTGTATCCCTCTGTAATTTCCTAAATCAACTTATTGAAGTATTTTACCGAGTTTCTTAATAATTACAATATTTTTTTTTAAATCTGAGAACTTATGCCACAAATCAAAAATAGTTTTTTTTTCTTTCTAATTTGTCTGTGTGTCGTCTTTATTATTGTGAGAGATGCTTACAAAACTTAATCTAATCTGGTGCAGTGTTCCATTTCTTCAGTAGTCAACGAGTATCGAAGCCGCAGTCAATGATGAACTGGGCAATCAAAACGACACGGCAGATGCATGAACACGCTCTGAAAGAAATGTTTTAATAAAATAGGAGGATTTACTCTCAGAAGTTGCCCAGTCTTCTGTAGCTGTAGAATATACCAAGTGCATCTCTGCGGAGGGGTAAGACTCCTCCAACAAGTGTCCTGGATATGACACTAAACAATCTGATGGGGAAATTCCCGTAATGCTAGAGCTTTGGAGAATGCAGAGTACCTCTTCTTTGCCATGGGTCCCAGGTTCTCTCTGGCCCGGAGTGTAAGCACCTTATATAGTCCTATCTATGGGTCAAATAGAACTAAACCGTATACTCATGCTGAACTGAATTGCTTTAAATAGAACTGTTTTGACCTTGACTCTGTACTTAGGCTAAACTGAATTGTTTAAATAAAACTGTTTATATGAATAAAAATGGATTTGGCATTAAAAAACCTATAATGGTTGATGCACCATAAAACAAAATAAAGAAAAACTTTCAGAGCATCTCTCTTTGAAACCTGACATCCGCGAAATTGCTTACCATCGATAGCATTGATAAAATTGTGTTGAGAAGGTAAGGGATTTAGTCGAAAATAAATATATTGTAGCTGAAATATTGCCCTAACCAACTGTATTTTTGTCTTCTCTGCATCTGTTGTAGTCTATGTGAAAACAAAAGGAAGGTTTTACTTTCTGATCCCTACTTGTATTTCAGTTTAAAATATGATCACTTCTTGTTCAGCTGACATAACAAGATCAAAAGTGAAATCGTTAAATTTTCATCACAGAAAATATTGAGTTCTTGCTATGATTTGTAAATATCAACTCTTATGAATGGCTTATTTTTCTACAGTTGATTTGACTTTAAAGACAAAAGGACAAAGTGTTTGAAATCAGATATAATTTCAAATAATTGGATACATTGCAACAAAAAATGTTAACCAAAGAAAAATATATTTAATGGAGTAATTGCTTTTAGTTACATAATAAGGAATCAATTATTCTTGATATGTATACATTATTTTTAATTCAATTCGAAGAGAAAGGAGTTATTCATGATAATCAATGAAATCCGATGTATTAAACAATTATCTGAACAAAGGAAAATGTCAAAAAATATCAAGTGCTATGAATATATTTACTCAACCGTAATATAAAAGGAAAGCTTTTTCTTCATTTAAACGCTGTCTTCGATTCCAACCGTTTAACGTCTCGCTGTATATTGACTTGAAGGTAAGCCATTTTTTAAAACCTAATTCTTTATTCTTAAATATCTGTCTGCATTCGCTTTTAGATTTCAAATGGAAATCCAATTGAAGGAGTGGTTCTTTGAATACAACAAGTTTAGGGTTCATTTTTCTCTCATTTCGGGGACATAAACCGAACGTTGAACAGCATGCTTCAAATTTGTAACAAAAACACCATCATGTTTTTCCACGTAAGCACTACCATTGTCTCTGCATTTTTACCAATGATGAGCAAGAGACGGTATTTAGCATACATAATAGTATCTCTTCAAAAGTAATGCCACCTATTTTATAACACTCAGCATTATAAGGTACTGATCAAGGGTAAAGTTGGGCAATACAGGGAAAAAAGTAGCACCCTCTCCTACATCTTGGTGTAGTAGCTATCGAAAAGGGAGCCTTTGGGTTACCCTCGACAACGGTTGCCAAATTAAATTTTACAATTCTCTAAATCCCACAGCTTTTCAAAGGCAACCAATGATTATCAAACGAGAACAACTATAAGTTAATATTGAAAGCAAAGATTCCGATATACACATCAGCTTTAAAAGTGGCTTCTGTAATTTTGACCTTCCTCGTAAGAGAAACCAACACACTCATGAATACAATCACACACATACAAACACAAACACATATATTTATACACACACACACACACACACTTATATATATATATATATATATATTGCATAGAAAAACATGAGTTGCAGTTCTAGTGCAGCTAAACAAAAGTGGGTTTTTTTTAAACCCAACATTTTAAAAAACTGTTAGTCTTAAAATATTTTAAACTAAAAAATTAAAACTTATTTTCATATCTTAAGAATTTTAAGACCTACATGGCTGTAAAATTGTAGTTTTTATTATAAAAACTCTGGTTGTATAAAACCTGTGCTTTCCTGTAGATTAAGTATAATGATTACAAACACACACACACACACACAAACACATACAGACACAAACGCATATATATATATATATATATATGTGTGTGTGTGTGTGTGTGTGTGCGTGCCTGTATGAAGTTATACAATAAATGTAGAATTTCAAGGAAATCAATTGTGATGGGTTATTTCCTCTATTTGAAGACTGCCAGAATTACCAAAATTACTAACGGCTGCGCTCGGAACCTTTCCTTTACTGAAATGTCAGTGTTTTCACTCAGTTGACTGTCTTTTTGACACACACTTGTAGTGGCAAACTCATGTTTAGCTCATTAGCAAACATTTTTTGGGCTAAAATGCAATAGCTTGTCTCATGAATTGAGCACTCCAATAGCCGATAACGAATATATATAAAGTTATACGTAAAAATCCCTTTGCTTACGCTGAGATAAACCAGAGCTCTAGGCAATATATCCGATTGAAGTAAATCACGTAGGTTTTGATCTGGGCTAGAAGATTTTCGCGGGTGTAGTCACACTGAATAGTTGTGATGGAAAGAAAGTCTCTGGATGACCATATATATGACAAATATTTAAATGATATTGACTTGAAAATATTGGCATGTACGTTTCCGAAAATTTCCCAAAATATACTTGCAACTTATATGTATTTATTACTCATAAAGTTTTCTACATTTTTGACAGTAAATTAAGACTGAACAAAAAAAAATATATATATATACATTGCCATAGTTAAAAGTTAAGGAAAGCTGTTGAATTATAGAAATCTAGGTAATTTTTAAACAACTTGATTGATAATTTTGATTTATAGTCAACTGTCATACAACGTTGGAACTATTTTTAAGCAGGATGGAGGCGAAAGAACGTGATTGTTTAACTCGAAAAGAAAAAAAATTATTTTTGCAAATGATGAAGAAGGCAAATCGTATTCTGAAATTGCTGGCATTGTACAAAGGTCAAAAAGCGCTGTTTATCGTGTAATCTGTAGACTTAAGACTGACAAAACACTTGAACCAAAGCCAAGAACTGGCAGGCCTACTATGACTACCAAACGAGAAGATTGGATTATTGTTAAAATGTCTTTAAAAGACCCTTTCGATACAGTGACGTCTATTTCTCGTGCATTTTGTGAGCAAATAGGAAACTCAATCACAAAACTGTTTCTCGTAGGTTACATAAGCAAAAATCAGTGGTTCGGATTTCATTTCGTAAAACTTTGATTTCAAAGTAAAATTAAAAGTTTCGTCTTAACTTGGCCACAGAGTATAGCGTGTGAACAATGGGATATGGTTGACTTTAGTGATGAATCTAAATTCAACTTGTTTGGATCTGATGGTAAGAGGTTTGTAAGACGTAAAAATGGGGAACACTTATCTCTTCAACGAGTTAAGAAAACTGAGAAATTTGGAGCGGGTTTTCTGAAAGAAGAATTGGGAAAGTATCACTACCATTTTTTGTAAGAAGTTAATATGCTCATGTGGTCGATGATGCTGTGAGATAATCCGATGCAAAGGAAAATTCACAAAATATTGAATTTTTATTTAGTTTATTTATTGATCTAACAAGGATTTATTAAGCATTCCTTAACTTTTGAACTGGGCAAAATGTATATTTTTGTTTTTTCAATTGACTATTAATTTGCTGTAAAAGAAAATCTTGAAAACTTTTAAATATATATATATATATATATATATATATATATATATATTCCAAGTATATCTATATGTATATATACATGCAAAGCTCTCCTAACAAATTGAGCACTCCTCTATCCGATAGCGCAAAATGTAAACAAACGAAATCTAATACAAAAATGCGGTATTATTTCCGGTGCTGACGTGGATTACCGAAATGACAGAGCGGTAAGATACTAAGTCTAGCGTAAATTTCTGCGGGTTTTGATCCCTGCTTGAAGTGTCCTGCGTGTCTAGCCACACTGAAGAGTTGTAATACAACGGAACATTCTGTTTGTGGATGACTATAAATATACATCGTGTGTGTGTGTGTGCTGCTATTTCTGGCAGCACTTGTTATAAAGTGAGGGTGACATTCATATGACTTTTTCAATTCATCTGAGAGATGAAGTCACGTCTACATTAGTACCAATGATACATTTTTAAAAATACAACCAAAACAAAATAATTAGAACAAAAAAAATTGTTTACATTCCTATTGATTTATTTTAATTGCAAAAAAACGTCAAAAAAGGTGGGGGAGTAATTTTCTGATCCTATACCTATAAAATATATTCAAACATAGAAATAAAAAGTTCAGTAAAAGTTTATATCGTCAGAAATTCATTGATGAAGTGGTTGATTTTAACGACATGTCAACTCATCAAGGGTTATTTCATATTCAGATGTTACGGAATCGCGTTCATATTCGCATTTGCGTGTTTTTTTCTACACATGGTACTAGCAAGTAGGAGTCATTTTTAAACGGATCAATTTGACCAATAGATGGGACCCTAATAGGTACTTTCACTCCGGATGGTAGTGGGTGAGAGAATAATCAAATAGTTGGTAGGCCACATTTTAAACAAGTCAGAGATCATTTGTTTGTACACGATGGAATGGTTTCAAGTATTGCAATCAAACATTAACAATTACATTTAACAACAGTCATTTCTTTGCATTCAGTTAAATGTTTAAACAGTTCTATTTGACCCAGAGATGGGACCGTAACAGGTACAACCACTCCAGGTCAGCGTAGACATGGGAGTAATACCACTGGAGGAGTACTAAATATTCCCTAAGGGAATGGTGAGGATTCCAGACTGGAGCCTCACTATCAGATGCATTTTAGTTTCCTACCCTAGACACAATAAGTCTAAAGTTCTCAGCCTGGTTTATTATTTACCGAAAGCTATGGGGAAAAAAGCTGAATTCATGCCTTTTCCAAAGTAAAACGCTAAGGACTTCGTTCAGGATTTGAACCTTGGTCGCTGTGTCCCCTTCCTAAGCCGAAGTGAAGTGATAGAATAAAAGAAAATACACCAAATTATTAAAATCCGTTAACAATCCGAATCTTATTTTCAAGCCATCTTTGATTATAAAAACAAAAGAAATTATCTATCAATCTTGTATTAAATCATTTTTTAATTTTTCGTTTTTCTTTTTTCATACAGATTTTTGAAAACCTTACGTAATGGACAAATTGATATTTGTTTTCGCTGCTTTGTTTGTCGCTGCCGTTTATGCAGCACCAGACAATTTTCTGGCCAGCCTCAAGTCCTTTAACCATTTCAAAAGAGCTGAAGCCCTTCTGAAGCCAGTACGTATAATTTCTTTATTTCAACCTCACAGTATATAAATGATTTCGAGTCTTATATTTGATGGTTCTCTATCTGTAGATCTCTAATACATTAAAAGAAACAAAACTAGCTTGTGAAACCGTTTAGATCCTTTTTTATAACAATGAAAATAATCACCCTTATTTTTTAAAGCTTCATGCAGTCAACGAGCAGAAGAAAAACGTGGATGAAATCGAACTTCTAATGCTTATGCTAGACCAGGACAATGACAAGATGCTTAATATTGATGAGCTGAAAGTTTTACTGTCAATGGGCGGGACCCCTGCAAATCAGTTGGACCAATACGCTTCAGTTCTAATGATGTTTGACCTGGATAAAAACGGGAAGCTCGATCTTAAGGGTAAGCAGTTTCTGAGTAATTTTTTTTTTCTGTCAATTTTTCAATTTGTCAAATAATAAAAGATTAATTTTCCAAAATTTAATCTGGACAGGTTATAACAAAATAGTTACTTCTTTGATCAACACTTGTTGTTGTTGTCGTTGTTGTTGTTGTTCTTCTTCTTCTTCTTGTACGTAAGCTTTCCTACATCATTTCTGATTATTTCATTCGCACAAATTTGATTTTAGGATTGAAAATCTTCCTAAACTAAAATATAAATTTCTTTAAAGAAAAATGATATTGAGCAATAATCTCTTACACAATTGCCAGTTGATCATCTTTCCGACCAAATCCTAATACGAGAATTAGCATGATTGAGTAGAAATAGTGACCAACTGGTAATTGTGCAAGAGGTTAATATTTCACCATACTGATAAAGAATATATACACAAAGCAGAATATGTCCTTGATAATGAGATGCATAAAATTCTCTGGGATTTTCAAATACAGTTATTTTATTATAAACCTTTGTTTTTATTTTCAGAACTGGAAGCTCTTTCAGAACTCGGAAACCTGTGATCCCCTTCTATGTTTTTTATCGGACTAAATATGAATAAATAAAATAGGAAATAAAGGCTTCAAAACAAAATTCAATTATATTGTTTTTGTTTTGTTTTGGTTTATTTCGGGGTTTTTTTCCATGTTTAACTTTCTGATTCGACATATGAGAAATACCTTCTAACGGATTTATATGTGAGACATTGTAACCTTGTAGCAGATTTATATGTGAGATATCATAATCCTTGTAACGGATTTATATGTGAGATATTATAATCCTTGTAAAAGATTAAAATATTTCTGTGATTCCTTAATGTTAATCAGATCATGTGGAATCATTAGTGAATTTATAGATAAAGAACTTGCTGCGAGCAATATTAAACAAGTCCTGGAGGCAGCACCCAACTCTGCAGCAATTGTACGGCCACTTACCACCAATCGCTAGAATTATCCAAGTTATCCAAACCACACATGTGTGACAATATACCCGCTGGCCGACCCCCAATATCTCAACCTCCGAAAGCACTCATGGCCATCCGATCGTCTAGGGGTTTCTCTCACCTCCGGCCAGAGGTATTTCACATTTCTTTACCGACACAAAATACAACATACACAACCGAGGGAGTGGAAGAAAAGATAACTAAAAAACACGAACTTGGGGTAGCTCCAAGCGCAAAAAGGGGCAAGTTTGTGACACTTTCGTAGCATTCTGTGCTTCTGTGAGCTATCGCGAGCGTGTATTCGAGCAGAATTCCCACAAAGTCACCAGGAACGCTGACTTATCTTCTTACGTTGGCCAACCCGGCCTCGGAATCCACTGGTCCTAGCAGTCGTCTTTTCCGACCGTCAGCTCCCCCCGACTTCTGGCGACTGCTCTCTCCTGGTGACTGCTGTTAACTGGTTTCTTCTGTCGATGGCTGTTGACTGTCGACTGTCTCCTTCTGTTCTACTCTGGGACCTTGCATTACCTCGTCCTCTTCCGGTCTCGTAGATAATCTCGCGTGCACACCCTTTGTGATGATAGAAAAGGGTGGCGGGAGAGGGTTAGGGAGATCCGAGCAGCGGTGCCAAGGAATACAGGCAGATTCATACATTTGAAAAGTGGAAGAAAAGTCATCTTCAAAAGAGGAAGAAAAATTTAGCGATTTAGATTTTCCTTCTTTTACAACATTAAGATTTTAATGAATCAACAGCTGATCAATGACAAATCAATGGACCGGGTCATTTACATGAATTCTCAACTTAGGTGCGAGATATGAGAGTTAAGAAATTATTTAAAAGGTTCACTCAGAGAGTAGCCAGCAGAGCGACAAGAACGACTTAAATATCAGAGCTTGTTAAACTGCTCTTCTCATTCAGAACGAGCTAAGATTAAGAAGTTGTTTCGTCAACTCAAAAATACCACTTCACCGCTTTCTGTTTTTTGCCCTTTCCTCATGTGACCTAATCCTCATCTCTTCATCTCGTCTTTGTCTACGCCATCTTTCTTTAGGGAACCTGCAACTTCACGAACGGTTGCCACTTGATCTCAGTCAAGCAAAGTACTGGAAAAACACACATTTACAGTTTTGTTCCTAACTTTATTAATATTTTAATATTTCAAGCCGACAATTTCAATGAGTTTCCAAACCATCCCTCTCATTGAAGGGAAAACTAGGTCCGCTCTGTAGTTCTTCCAAACTGCGAATGCTAATCTCAAAATGCAAATTTGCAATCGAGGTATCCTCTAGACTCTCATTTTTCAATCAAATACTCCTAGACCTAAATTGCAACACAAACATATACATAAATATACACACGTGAAGTAACGGTTATCGTCATAGGAAATGAGTACGACGAGTTTTTCACACCACAGTAAGCTGGGGATCGTTCACTGGAGTTAGAGTAACAACAAATCCCAACCGATTTTCGGAACTTTTCTCAGTATACTGAAGGTATTTTAAAAATGCTGTAATCTGGATGGTCTCGATTCTTCGTCTGATTTCTGATTCTTTCAGTCCCCTTTCCAAGCCTTTAAAAACTGTTCGAAGCGCACCGACTACACTTGGTATCACCATCCTCCATCATGTTCCACAGCCTTTTTAGTTCTCTGGCAAGATTCGACATCTTGTTACTTTTTCGTTTTCTTTCATTTTCACTCTATGGTCTGCTGGAACGGCAAAATCCACGAGACAGTAAGTTTTCCGGGTTTTTTCGTTTGTTTTTGTTTTGTTTTTTATGCGTCTCAATCAATAGAACAGATTCTATTTGTGCATATACCATTTGGTATTATGGTTAAATTTAAATTTCTTGCACAGTTTCCAGTGGATCCCCTTTCCCATCATGTCTAGTCTTGTATTCCTTTTGAACTAGTTTGTTGCATTCGATTATTATCATTATTATTTACCACTTTAGAGTTTTTTACATCAGTATTAGCTGATGGTTTTTCACTGGAGTCTGAGTGACAGCAAGTCTCCTCAGGTGTCCAGGACTCGTCTTAGAATTCTGGCCGTACTCAGTAATGCTGTCATTTGAATAGTCTCTACCCGTCCAACTACAACTTCCAAGTCCTCCAGTACTTTTAATAATCCTTTAGTTATTGTGCCTAAAGCACCAATCACAATTGACACAATCGTTACTTTCGTGTTCCACAGATTTTTCAATTCTCTAGCAAGGTTGAGGTACTTATCCTACTTTTCAATTTCCTTCAGATTTATTGAATATTATAAGGTCTCGTCTTCTGGCCGGGATTAGATTATTATTGTTATTTACTCATTAGAGTTTTCACATCAGCGTAAGCTGATGGGTATTTCACTGGAGATTGAATGACAGTAAGTTTCCTCAAGTCTCCTGGACTCTCCTCAGCATTCTGGTAGTTTTCAGTAATGCTGTTGTTTGGATGGTCTCCACTCGGTCGCCAACTTCCAAATCTTCCAGACCCTTTAATAAGCCTTTAGTTACCGTGCCAAAGGCACCAATCACAATTGGTATAGTTGTCACCTTCATGTTACATAGTTTTTTCAATTCTCTAGCAAGGTCGAGGTAGCGAAATGTATTTGCTGATTATTACTTGTTTAAAAACCGGGACATTGGCCCAGGGGTTAGAGTGTTCGCCAATGGCCCGAGAGACCTGGGTTTAATCCCAGGTCGAGTCATACCAAAGACTTTAAAAATGGAACTTGATACCACCTTGCTTAACACTCAGCATTATAAGGTACGGTTCAAGGGTAAAGTGGAGCAATCCAGGGAATGGAGTAGCGCCCTCCCCTACACCTTGGTGTAGTAGCTATCGAAAAGGGAGCCTTCGGGTCACCCTCGACTATGGTCGCTAACTTTACTTTTACTTGTTTAAATATAAAAGCTAATAATACTGTATCCTTTGCTGGTGTAAAGCATCCCCCCCCAAATCGGTGTCGTTTGTATGACTCTATTTGGCATCTGATAATGTTGCTCCAATTCTGTGGATCTGGTTTTGGTTAAGTACCTCTTCATTGCCATTATTCCAAAGTCCAATCTATCCCGGAATGATAATACCAGTTTGGGTCCCATGAATCAAGTTGATCTAATTAAAATCAATCAATCAATCAATAATAATGTGCCTGCTTGAGAACTTTGCTGTCTTCCAGATGTTCTACATGACCAGACTATGTGAGTTGTAATTTCGCAGTCATGGATTCCATGCTGGATACATTAGCTTGATGCTACTAGAAGAGGAATCAAAGCAATTCCTGATGTGATGAATGTGATCGTGTATGTCGACCAAAAGGCTGACCTGTGGAGTCACCAACAGTTGTCACCCACAAAAAGTTATAATGAAAGCTTTTTATTTTCTAAACATTTCATCTGGAAGTGAAATCACCATTCAGTTGTGAGGAGGTGGGCGATAAAAATTGTTCGCCTAAAAAAAACAACCTAACATTGTATTCACAATTTACCTATATTCAAATATTTGCACAAAATGAGGATAAGAAAAATGATACAATTTTAAAAAAGACTTGTTTTCATTTTGTAAACCTAAACTTTCTTTACACCTGGTTGTCGTAGAAGTAGTCGTCGTCGTCGTAGTAGTAGTAGTAGTAGTAGTAGTTGGAATATTATTGTTATTATTAATATTATTATTATTTTTATTAGTAGCAGTAGTAGTAGTTGTAGTAGTAGTAGTTTTTGTTGTTTCTAAATTTCTTTGATCAAGCATTGTAATTATTATTATTTTTTTACCAGACTTTTCTTCATTTCATTTCCTTTGCTCTTTACACCTACTAGTAGTAGTTGTAGTACTAATAATAGTAGTTATTTCTAAATTTCTTTGATCAAGCATTGTAATTATTATTATTATTTTTGACGAGACTTTTCTTCGTTTTATTTCCCTTGCTTCTTTACGTGTAGTAGTTGTAGTTGTAGTACGAGTAGTAGTGTTGTCTGAATTTCTTAAATAAAGCCCTATCATTATTATTAATTTCTGTCAGGTCTTTTCATCATATTTCTCTTGCTTCAAACAATTTTAAACAATATCTCCTCCAGAAGCATTTTCCTCTCAACTAAGAAGAAGGATTCAACTCTTTCTTGGTGAAAAGTTCAGAAAAAATGCTTACAATATCAACAGTAAAAATATCGTTAGGGTTTTGGGACTAGATGGATTGGTGAAGACCATGGAGATTTTGAAGGTCTTACTATGCCAGCTTTTAAAAGTTCTGCGAACTCCCGTTTTGCTGCTTCATATTTTTCTTCAGACAGTTGTCGAACTTTGGCATAGGTTGGGGCATTATCTCCAGTGTCTATGACGTGAGTTACTCTCGTGTTAGATGCTAGAGGTTGTTCCGTGCGTAGTCTGGTAAGTTTGGGGAATTTTTGAAGAAGGGACTGAATTCTTTCAGGTCGATCATTATGGTTGTTCACCGTTATATTTTGAATGCGGGTTGTGACCCGTCCACCTTGCATATAACGGCGTGTTGTCTCATCTATCAGTCTGCCATCACTGCAGTTCAGAATGAGGCCATAGTGGCGAAGAAAGTCTGCACCTAAAAGGGGGTTGATGGTGTCCGCAATTACAACAGTCCAAGGGTATGAACAGGGTAAACCTGGAATAATAATGTCCAACTGTATTTCCCCAAAGCATTTTATGGTCTCTCCATTTGCTGCTGAGAGACGCACAGGTGTGGAATTTATGGATAGACCGGGTGCCAGACTGTGTGGTAATATTGTTACAGAGGCACTTGTATCTATGATAAAGCTTATTTTCTTTTGTCCAATTTTAGTTGCAACCTCAAATAGTTGCGAGTTGTCGGTTGCTGCTCCAACTCGCATTATTAGTTTTCCAAAGCTTGTCTGGTGGGTGAGGATGATCTTGATGTGGGCATTATTTTGCAGTTCGATTTCTGCGGCCATTTGCACCATGGTTTGGAGGTCTTTGATTTATCGGCAAAGTATAGGTGTCCACGACATATTTGGGGTTTTTGGTTCTCATAGAAAGGCCTTAAATTGTAACTCATTCTCTGGACAGCGCTCGTGGAGACTGTATGTCTATTGGATTTTGATGGTGGTGGTGGGGTAACGTTATGTACATATTTTTTATTTAAAAATGGTACTATTTCGTCCGCCAAGGTACCCAATTCATATACAGAGGCGTTTTTAACCGCCGCTATAACTGGGGTTATTTCAGTAGGCAGCGCCTGGATAAATTTGTGCCGTACGAGTTCCTCTCCCACACCTATTTTACTGGCCGTCGCCATCAGTTCATGTAGGTATGTTGGGGGTTTTCCTGTCATAGTTGTAGCACCAATGAGTCTGTTGAACAACTCGGGCTTCGATTGTTCATGCATGCTTATAACGCCGTCTCTCAGTTTTGTGTAGCTCTTTGAGGTAATGGTGGTGGTCGGCAGGTTTGAGATTAAGTCAGGAGGGAGGTTAGATAGGACATGGTAAAATCTTGTGGTTTCGTTTGATATGTTCCTCAACTCGAACTGAGCCTCGCATATAGCAAACCACCCGTCAACTGCGGCATGCATAAACTGTGGAATCTTGACTGAAACTGACGAGAAAGTATCCTCCATTTTGTGTGTGGGTGTGTGTGTGTGTGTGTGTGTTTTAGAAGAAGAAAGTGCAATTATTTTCAGAGAAAAAGGAAGTTCGTAGAGATAATGTTTTCTTTTTAGAAGAACAAGCACAAAAAAACAAAACAAAACACGGCTTCGTTATTAGCTTTTTAGTTGCTCAAATTATTTGAAGAGAAGCACGTGAATTTTTTTTTTCTTTATGTTAGGCAAGGTAAAAAAGACGTCGGTGTGTCACCATTTATGGCCCTGTTGGTTGGGTTTGGAGTGTTACAACATACAATGAGAAAAAGCTTCATTTAACACAAGACAAACAAGGAACATCTAATAATTAAACAATTTTTATAAAAAAAAACGTCAACTTGGATTTGAATGTTCAAAAGTTCTCCTTTGTGAGTAGTAAATTTTCGAAGTGGTGGAAAGTCAGATATCAAGAAACAGGGTAAAGGAGGAGAATGTTTTTAAAGAGTACTTATTCCTTTTTTTTCTTTTCTTTTCTTTTCTTTCTTTTATGGTCAGGTAGTGGAACTAGCAGAGAGGTAGTTTCGGCTCTTAACTCGAGGGCGGACGTTACTTCTCTCCTGGTTATCGCGTCTTCGTTCTTTCTTGTGTCTCCTTTTGTTCTCACTGATTTGGTTCACAGAAAACCTGAGTATTTATCTCTCTCTCCACCGGCTCCAAATTCGCTACTCCAAAATCCTTCTAATTTTGGCGCGACCGCTTCCCATTGGCTACTTTACTTTTTATTATTTTTCTTTTTTCTGATTTTTAACCGGATGGATGCGTGGAGCCTTATGCGTGGCGACGCGTTTTATACATTTTGTATGTGGCACCCAACGAGTCAACATCCGGTTGGGAGTTTTATTGTTAATTCCTAAATCCCCACAATGCCACTTATTTATTGAATATAGAACTGTTTTGACAATTAACTGTGTGTAAATAAAATCTGTACTTATACTAAACTGAATTAGCTGAATTAGAACTGCTTGACTAAACTAAATACCTTGAAATAGAAATGTTTTTCACAATTAAACTGTACTTACATTTAAACTGCGTACTTATACTAAACTGAATTGTTTGAAATAGAACTATTTTCATGAACTTTAATTGTTGACAATTAAACTGTGCACTCATGCTAATTTGAATTGTTTGACATAGAACTGACTTTTTGCATAAAAATGGATTTGGCGTTAAATGACCTACAAAGGTTGATATGCCATAAAACCCAAACAACAACCTAACGCAATTTTCTCTTTCTTAGTAAATGTTCTATTGTCGTATGGAAAATAAACGTTTTCTACTTGATAAACTGAGTAACTCATCTTCATTTCTACGTTATTTACTTTTTAAAAATATCTTTGGCCACTTTACAAATGTAAGAGATGAAACTACTTGTTTCTAGTTTGAGGAGCAAACCCGGCAAATCTAAAATTTCTATACCATACAAATTTAAATATTGCTTGTGTTTCACTTCACCCAAATGCTCTTGGGAAAGGCATGAAGCCATCTATTCTCCCCACCTTCAGTTGGACAGACAAGGTAAAGCTACCAGTCTAAGAGAAAAATTCTAAATTCAAACCAGTTTACTCCACTTAAAAAAAATTGACCCTTGACCCCTTCTCGTTCGTAACATGCTACAAAAATCTAAACATCATCAAAGTCTCTTGCAAAAGCGAAATTCTTTTGTCAACATATTGGAATTTGGTATCCAGTTCAGTTTTGGATTATTTGCTTCTTTTAGTTTTCATTATGACTCAAGGTCAGCTATATTCAGTATAGAGTGACAATCGTACTCACTCGTAACGGTATCACTATATAATGTCTTTCCCCGACCAGAACCCCGTGGAGGTGTGGGAGCATTTGATAGACAAAGGATAGGTTGATGGTCATCATGGCAGAAGCAAACCTGAGAAAATTTGCATTTTTAGATAAGAAATCACAGTCCGTCAGAACGACAGAGTAAAGCTGTTTTGGGAGGTTTAACGTTTGAAAATTTCCTTTTCAGGGGATGCAATATAAACTGTAGAAGATGAAGATATTTTTCCTATCTATGAGAGGCGGTTTGGAAACGCATTGAAAAAGTCGGCCTGAATTATTAGAATATTCATAAACATGGAAATCAAATTATAATTGCGTTTGTTCTGTTCTTTTGTCGCCTGGGATCAAATGGCAAACTTTTGTGGTGTTGCAGGGTCTTGAATAAAAATATGAAGAGATAACGACAAGTTCACACAAGGAAAAAGCAAAAGTAAGACACATGGTCACAGAAATACCACTCGCTTTATTCATCAGTGATGCAACCTCTGTGTGGACGAGACTCAAAAACAGAGAGACGTGAAGTGTTTTTGTTTTGTTTTGTTTTGTTTTTAGTTTATAAAGCAATTGTTAAATCTTAACCCGCTCAGGATGAGTGGAGCAGTTTCATTAGCTCCGAAATTTAAGTCGTGCCTTGTCGCTCTGCCGGTAACTCACACAGTGACTATTTAAAAAATTCTTAACTCTCGTTTCTCGCGCCCACGGTGAGAATTCATCTGAATGACCATTTGTTGTCGGTCACACAGCCGAACACTAGATTCATTGGTAGTGGGAGGCGGACACTACACTGCCAGACACAAGATCCACTGATTTGTCTTTGGTCATCTATTTGTTTATTAAGATTGTAATGTTGTAAAAGAAGGAAGATATAAATCGTCTAAACCGGTTTATTGGCCTGGAGGGTAGAGTGTACGCCAATGGCCCGGGAGGCAGGGGTTCAATCCCTGGTCGAGTCATACCAAATACTTAAAAAATGGTACTTGATACCTCCTTGCTTAACACTCAGGATTATGAAGTACGTATCAAGGATAAAGTGGAGCAATCCAGGGAAAGGAGTAGCGCCCTCCCGTACAACTCGGTGTAGTAGCTATTGAAAAGGGGGCCTTCGGGTCGCCCTCGACTATAGTTGCCAACAGTACTTTTCTTCCTCTTCTAATTCAGTGACCAATGAAATGATGAAGCTGATTCTTTACTTAAAAGACAAACTCATTCATTAATCTGCAAGTTTCACATAGCCTAACACCTGAATCTATAAATTCACCGAACAAAGATTTTACCACGTGATCCAATTAGGTTTAAAGAATCACTGAATTATTTTTATCTCTTATACAATCTTGAAGGGATTATAATGCTTCACATATAAATCCGTTACAACGATTATAATATCTCACATATAAATCTGCTACAAGGGTTACAATGTCTTACATATAAATCCGATACAAGGTATTTTCTCACGTCAAAATCAAAAAGTAAAGCGTGACTTGAAAAAACAACAGAAAAACAAATTGAATTATGCTTTTAATCGTTTATTTCATATTTTATTTATTCATATTGACACATTCCATATTTTATTCTTTACAGATTTAGTATGAGACAATAAATCATGGAAGGGGGTTACAGGTTTCCAAGTTCTGAAACAACTTCTAGTTCTGAAAATAAAAATAAAGATTTATAATGAAATAACCGTATCTGAAAGTCCCTGAAAATTTTATGCATCTCATTATCTTGGACATATTCTGCTCTGTGCATAAATTCTTTGTTGTTATGGTCAAATTTTAATCGCTTGTATAATTACCAGTGGATCACTATTCCTACCCAATCATGCTAATCCTCGTATTATGCCTGAGTAGGAGAGGGGATTTACAAGCAACTGCGTAAGAGATAATTACTCGGTGTTATTTTTCTTTAAACAAACCTGTCCACTAAGTAGAAATTTAAAAAAATTAATCTTTTATTATTCGACAAATTGAAAAATTGACAGAGAAAAATTACCCAGAGACTGCTTCCCCTTAATATCGAGCTTCCCATTTTTATCCGTGTCGAACATCATTAGAACTGAAAAATATTGGTCCAACTGATTTGCAGGGGCACAACCTATGGACAGTAAAACTTTCACTTCATCAGTATTAAGCATATTGTCATGTTCCTAGTCTAGTTCAAGCGAGTTTGATTTCATCCATATCCTTCTTCTGCTACGAGAAGAACGAAAAAAGAAAAAAATGGTTTAATACAAGATTGATAGATAATTTCTTTTGTCTTTATAATTAAAGACGGCTTGAATATAAGATTCGGTTTATTAACTGATTTTAATAATTTGGTGTATTTTCTTTTATTCTTTCACTTCACTTCGACTTAAGAAGGGGACACAGTGACCCAGGTTCAAATCCTGGACTAAGTCGTTAGCGTTTTACTTGGAGAGTCATAAATACATCCCCTCCCTCCATGTATTCGTGAATAAAAGAGCTGGCAGGATTCTTTAAACTTAACACAGCAACTAATCTCGGAGAAGGAAAATTCTGAATTTAAACCAGCTATACTCCGCTTAAAATTGCATGGTGCTTGCGGCGGATGGGTAGGGTAAATATTTACTGTGGTTGTTTTTTCAGGATATTCATCTTATGTAAATCTTTTCATGGTTCTGTTTAAGGATCCATTTCTTTATTTAGATGGAAAGGAAGAAGTAAGTAAAGTGGCTACCTTGCTTAACACTCAGTATTATACATTCATTGGTTCAATTGATGAGAATCGGTCATGTCTTTAATTAATTCTTTTTTCTTAATCGGACCCTTCGTATTTATTTTTCTCTTCTCTTCCCTTCAAATCTCGGTCAATAGATTGCCTCTTTCTCAATACAAAGATACAAAGACAGTGCTTTACACTGACGTGAACACACACACACACACACACACACACATATATATATATATATATATATTCAGGAAGTTTTCCTGAATATTTTTTCTGCGAAGCTTAAGTAGTTACTTTATGCAAATATTGAACTCTTTTTAAATAATAGTTTAACGAATAGACAATAACTTTTACACACACACACACACACACACACACACACACACATATATATATATATATATATATATATATATATATATATATATATATATATATATATATATATAAAGCTTAGTAAATAACAACTGCAATACCAATGAAAATGTATTGGTAACTATTAAATGATTCCTAACACACACACACACACACACACACACACACGTGCATGTGTCTCTATAATTATAAGATGAGAATGAACAAATTTTTCAATAGAGTTTAAAAATCAAAAGTGCTCATATGCAGGTCGGCAGCGCAATTCAAAAGCTCGAAAGAAACTAAAATCCCGCTTTCTTCGTTTAGAGACGCTCATAGCGTAACAGTTATCATCGTTCGACATGGTACACGAGTCAAAGTTACACGAGTCAAAGTTTTGGATGGCTCTGTTTTCATTTCACATAGAATTAATATCTTTTGGAAAAGCATGAATCAAACTATTTTCTCTCTAGTTATTGGTAAAAACATGGCACACATGGCTCTTTAACTTTGGTATTCCAACAAGTCTAGAAGGACAAATCTGAATTTTTTCCGTGGTTTCAACATCAAAAAAGTTTCATTAGACAATTATGTTTTTTTTTTATTTCATACAACACATGAATCTCTAAGTAACTGAAAGAGAACTAAGAAAGGCTGATCCAATTTATTTTAGAATATATATATATATATATGTATAATAAAGTAATTGTTAAAATATTCATTCATATATATATATATAGAGAGAGAGAGAGATAGAGAGACAGACAGACAGACAGAGAGAGCTATATGAGGTTTCATGACAACATGCAATCACAGGTTAAGTCTACACTGGTTCTTTCGCAGCAACCTACAGATAACTCGTGTCCTTTCTATAACAAAGTATGTTGGTCTAGAGAAATTTTGAGAAGCCATATGAGAAAACATGAGAATAATATTAATGAAAAAGACAGTTTAATTGTTTGTCACATATGGGACTTTTCTGGCATGGGAGAAAACTGTCGAGGAATCACATGCGATCCCAAGGGTAACTTTAACAGATTTGAAGAGATGGAAATCGCCTGTAAAACATGGACAGTATATATACACACACACACACACACACACACACACATATATATATATATATATATATATATATATATATGAGAAATGCATGTTACAGGTATTAAGCAAGAGGATAGCCTTTTATATCTTGCCACTCACAATGGAAGCTTGTATTTAGAGCTCAAAGTTTGGAAGATAATTACAATGGTCAAACTAACAAATAAAACTAAGAAAAAAATCAACCCCAAATATATATTAAAAAGAACAAACCCTTCAGTTTAATTTCCATTTGAAGTCCTAACAGCGAAGGCCAAGAGGTATTTAAGAAGGAATAATTAGGATTTAATGAATGGCTTACCGTCAAGTCAATATACAGCGAGAAGTTAAACTGTTGGAATCGAAGACAGCGTTTAGATGAAGAAAAAGCGTTCCCATTATATAATATTGGGTTCAGTATATATGTTCATAGCCCTTGATATTTTCTGACATTTTCCTTTGTTCAGATAATTATTTAATACATCTGATTTCATTGAATCATTCAAATTACCATTAATCATAAATAACACCCTTCTCTTCACATCGAATTAAAAATAATGTATACATGTCTTGAAGAAAATATGACATAATTGATTCTTTATTATGTAACTAAAAGCGACTACTCCATTAAATATATATTTGTATTGTTAACACTTTTTTGACGCAATGTATCCAACTTAGAATTAGATCTGAATTCAAACACTTTGTTCATTTGTCTTGAAAGCCGAATTAACCGTAGAAAAATAAGCCATTCATTAAAGTTGATATTTACAAATCAAAGCAAGAAATCAATCTTTTCCGCGATGAAAATTTACAGATTCCGCTTTTGATCTTAATATGTCAGCAGAATAAGAAGATATCATATTTTTAAATGAAATACAAGAAGCGATCAGATAGTAAAACTTCCTTTTTATTTCCACAGAGACTACAACAGATACAGAGAAGACAAAAATACAGTTGGTTAGGGCAAGATTTCAGCTACAAAACATTTGTTTTCGACCAAATCGCTTACATTCGTACAATTTTATTAATGCTATCAAAGATGAGCAAATTCTTTGATTTCAAGCTTGTAAGAGAGTTGCCCTGAAAGTTTTCTTTTGCTTTGTTTTGTTTTATGGCACATCAACCATTGTAGGTTATTTAATGCCAAATCCATCTTTATACATATTAGCAGTTTTATTTAACAATTCAGTTTACCATACGTAAAGCTTCAATGTCACAAACAATTCAGTTTAGCATAAGTATACGGTTTAGTTCTATTTGACCCATAGATAGGACTCTATTAGGTGTTAACATTCCGAGCCAGAGAGGACCTGGGACCGATGGCAATGAAGGGATACTCTGCATTCTCCAAAGCTCCAGCATTACGGGAATTTCTCCATCAGATTGTTTAGTGTCATATCTTGGACACTCGTTGAGGGAGTTCTGAAAGTAATTCCTCCTATTTTATTAAAACATTTCTTTCAGAGCTGGTTCATGCATCTGCCGTGTCGTTTTGATTGCCCAGATCATCATTGACTGCAGTTTCGATTCTCTTTAAGTACTGAAGAGATAGACCCCAGTACCAGATTATATTAAGTTTTGTAAGCATCTCTCACAATAATAAAGACGAAACACAGACAAATTAGAAAGAAAACAATCATTTTTAATCTGTTGTATAAGTTATCAGATTTTTTTAAATATTGTAATTAAGAAAGTCAGAAAAATACGTCAATAAGTTGATTTAGGAACGTTTTCGTTAAAACATAAAATTGCATAGGGATACTACGATATATGAATCACATGTGAAGGGAAATGACGTCAACGAAAAACGTCACAGTTTTGCCATGGAAGAATATGTTACCAGAAAAAAGTCACATATCGTAATAAAAGCAATAATTTTACGACATTTAAGGAACCCATTTATGAGTTCTGTAACTTTTTTTGCGACTTTTTCCCATGAAATGTTTGAGACTTGTCCAGTGAATATTTTTCTTAAACGTTTTACACCGGCTGAGAACTGAATGAACGGCAGAAAAACGGTATTATTGTTTCTGATTCTACCCCCTTACAACATTTTCGCGGAATTTCTCATAAAGACTTCTCGGAATATCTCATTTTCCGGAACTCATTTGCAGAGAAACACGTTCTAGGTTTAACAGACTGCCTAATAATTCCAAGCCGTGTCAGTCGTACTGTTGCACCACTTGAGCTCAAACAAAATACTATGGGAAAAAGCTAGATAAGAACTATACAAAGATGCTTAACGCTTTTTTAGGACAAATCCTGGAAGGAACATTCTATAAAATAGCAGTAGTACGGCCATTTACGTTTGATCTCATAAATCAATCACGATCATGACATATGGGAGAAATAAGGACGAACTTATAAGGGACCCTTTCCTGTGGACTCCTACACATAAATACATCAATATGGGCCGACCAACCAAAATCTACAATCATCAGCTCTGTACGAACATTGGATACCGTCTAGAGCACTTATCAAGAGCGATGGCCAGTATTGATGGAGAGATAGAGACAGAGAGAAAAAGAGAGAGAGGGGGGAGAGAAAGAAAGAGAGTCAAAAGAATCAATATTGTCGGCACGCTTTGATGATTATGATGGTATTTGATATTACATACAGGCATTGGAAATCGTTATCTTTATTGACTGTCTGTAGGACTCAATGGCCACCAAATGTTCTCTCTGCGCATACTGTGTTCTGACGATATCTCAGACCTTAAGTTCGAAACGTTCGTGAATCGTCGTCTGCGATGTCTCACAGTCAAGTTGCCAGGCTCCAAATTTGAGCTCCGTATCACGAACTTTTGCCCCCGTAACATCAAGGTATTGCAAATTAGTCAAATCTCTCCAGTTGGACGAGATATTAGATAACTATAATAATAATAATAATAATAATAATAATAATAATAAGAAGAAGAAGAAGAAGAAGAAGAAGAAGAAGAAGAAGAAGAATTGAAACATGAAAGTGTCAGATACCAATCGTAATCGGTGCACTCGGTACTGTCACCAAAGTATTGGTACTGAGACTAGAAGACTTGGAAATAAGAGGACAAGTGGAGACCTTTCTAACTACAGCATTGCTGAAATCGGTCAGAATACTGAGAAGAGTCCTGGGGACCTCAGGAGACTTGCTGTTACTTAAACTCATTCGGCAATTCGAAATGATTAACAAAAAATATGTAGACGAAAATGTCAAAAATGATCAATCAAATATTAAACTCTCTCTTTCTCTCTCTCTCTCTCTCTCTCTCTCTCTATATATATATATATATATATATATATATATATATATATATATATATATATATATATACTGTTGATTTCTAAGCAAATTTCCAGGAAACGTTATTTTAAAACATGGCGAAATTCTATTGTTTGCATACAGATAAATGATACAATGTATTGCTACTTAACGTTAATATTTCTGTTTATCAAGCATTCCAAACTAATTTTGGCCCAGTCGGCTGCATCTCTGCAGAGTGGAAAGACTTACCCAACGAGTGTCCTGGATATGATACTAAACAATCTGATGGTGAGGCTCCAGTAATATTGGAGCTGTGGGGAATGCAGAGTACCCGTTTATTGTCATCGTTCCCAGGTCCACTCTAGCTCGGGGTGGGAGCACTTGGTAGGGTCCTATCTAAGGATCAAATAGAACAAAGCAGTGTACTTATGCTATGCCGAATTGTTTAAAATAGAATCATTTTTGACATTTTAACTGTGTATTTATGTTAAACCGAATTGTTTTGAAACAGAACTGTTTATATGTTTTAAAATTAATTTGGCATCAAATAACCTACAATGGTTGATGTCCCATAAAACCAAACCAAGACAATTTAAAATCTTTCCTTTGTTTGGTCACAGTTAAATGGTTCCAATTATTACAACTTAAGATTAGTAATTCCATTTATAAAACATTCTTATCTAATGCAACTTACACATAGCTGTATGGTTACAAATCACTAATGATAAGAATTCCAATTAAAAGATTGAACATTTCTATTTGATTCATAAATGGGACTAGAACAGGTACAACTGTCAGAATTGAGTAATCGTAATAAAGTAATACTCTAAATTCCCCAAAACTCTCAGAATGAAACCTAACAAGTACAACTGACAGAGTTCAGTTATAGTAATAAAATAATATTCCAAATGCCCCAAAGTGCTGAGAATGAAACCTCACCATCAGATGCAATTTAATGTCATAAAGAGGACACCAAACGGTTTCAAGTATTACTATTTGATACTATTTAATACTCTTAAATCAATATTATTAATATTATTCATACCTAATAATACTATTTATACCTTCTAGTATTATTCATACCTGACAAGTTCATAAGTGATGAGCCCCTGTGGACATCTTCATATGGACGAGCAAAGACAGGACGACCAGCTCGAACAATCGAAGCGATACTATGCCAATACGGGATGTAGTCCTGAAGACCTGTCGGAAGCAATGGACGATAGGGAGAGGTGGCGAGAGAGGTTCAGGGATATCCATACTGATGACGTGACATGATGATGATGATGATGATGTCTTTTAATATTATTCCTACCTATTAACCGGATCATTGGCCTTATGGTAGAGTGTTCGCCAATAGTTCGAAAGACTGGCGTTCAATCCCAAGTCGAGATATACCAAAGACTTAAAAAATGGTACTTGATGCCGCCTTGCTTAACACTCTGTGTTATAAGGTACGGATCAAGGGTAAAGTGTAGCAATCCAGGGACTGGAGTAGCATCCTCCCTGACACATCAGTGTAGTAGCTATAGAAAAGGGAGCCTTCGGACCACCCTCGACTAAGATCGCCAACTTTACTTTAATACTATTTATATCTTTTAATATTATTCATACCTATTAATACGATAAGTATTTAATAATACTTAATACTATAAATTCGATTTAATATTAATTATTTGTTTGCAAATATGGTTTTAAGAGTAATAAATGATTAAATAGTCCTATTTGACTCATAGATGGGACCCTAACAAGTAAAACTCTCCGGGTCAGAATAGGCCTGTGAGTAATAGCAACCAAGAAGCACTCCACATTCCCCAAAGCTCTAGGAGGGGAGTCTCAACATCAGATGCAGTTTAGAGTCATACGCAAAGCATTACTGTATTCGGTGTGCCATATGCCATCTTGTTGATGCAGTTACAGAAAATCCAGTATTTCTCTATTACCCGTGGCCATGTGCACAAGGATTTCTAATCATTGAGAATAATTAAACCGCCTGTTTAATTACAAACATTTTCCTCTCCTTTTCTCGCCTTGAATCAGAAATTCTGGGGAAATGTTTTAAGACACAATAATACCGTTTTACAATTCGTAAAAACAGCTCATTTTGTTCTCTGCCAGTGTAAAATGTTTAAGGAAAAATTCACGGGAAAAGTCTCAAACATTTCACGAGAAAAAGTCGCAAAAAAAGTTACAGAACTCATAAATGTGTTTCTTAAGTGTCGTAAAAATTATTGATTTTGTTACGATAAGTGAATTTTTTCTGGTAACATGTTCTTCCTTGCCAAAACTGTGACGTTTTTCTTTGACGTCATTTCCCTCCACATTTGAATCATATATCGCAGTATCCCACTGTAATTTTATTTTTAAAAGAAAACGTTCCTAAATCAACTTATTTAAGTATTTTTCTGAGTTTCTTAATAATTACAATATTCAAAAAAAATCTCATAACTTAAGCAACAAATTAAAAATCATTGTTTTCTTTCTAATTTGTCTGTGTCGTCTTTATTATTGTGAGAGATGCTTACAAAACTTAATCTAATCTGGTGCAGTGTTCCATTTCTTCAGTAGTCAACGAGTATCGAAGCCGCAATCAATGATGATCTGGGCAATCAAAGCGACACGGTGGATGCATGAACCAGCTCTGAAAGAAATGTTTTAATAAAATAGGAGGAATTACTCTCAGAACTTGCCCAGTCTTCTGGGGCTGTAGAATATACCAACTGCATCTCTGCGGAGGGGTAAGACTTCTCCAACGAGTGTCCTGTAAATGACACTAAAAAATTTGATGGGAAAATTCCCGTAATGCTGGAGCTTTGGAAAATACAGAGTACCCTTCATTGCCATTGGTCTCAGGTCCTCTCTGGCTCAGAGTGTAAGCACCTTATAGAGTCCTATCTATGGGTCAAATAGAACTAAACCGTATACTTATGCTAAACTGAGTTTTTTGAAAGTGAATTGTTTGTGACATAGAAACTTTACGTAGGCTAAACTGAATTGTTTAAATAAAACTGTTTATATATATATAAAAATGGACTTGGTATTAAATAACCTACAATGGTTGATGTGCCATAAAACAAAGCAAAACAAAACTTTCGAACCAACTCTCTTAAAAGCCTGACATCCGAGACTTTGCTTATCCTTGATAACATTGATAAAATTATTTAGAGAATGTAAGTGATTTAGACGAAAATAAACTTTTTGTAGCTGAATTCTTGCCCTAACCAACTGTATTTTTGTCTTCTCTGTAACTATTATAGTCTCTGTGGAAATAAAAATGAGGTTTTTCTTTTTTATCGCTACTTGTATTTCATTTTAAAATATGATCAATTCTTGTTCAGCTGACATAACAAGATCAAAAGCGAAATCAGTAAATTTTCATCACAGAAAATACTAATTTCTTGCTATGATTTGTAAATATCAACTCTAATGAATGGCTTATTTTTCTACGGTTAATTTGACTTTAAAGACTAATGGACAAAGTGTTTGAATTCAGATCTAATTTTAACAAATATTAACAAGAGAAAAATATATCTAATGGAGTTCTCGGTTTTAGTTACATAATAAGGAATCAATTATTCTAGATATGTATATATTATTTTTAATTCGATGTGAAGAGAAGGGAGTTATTTATGATTAATGATAATTTGAATTAATCAATGAAATCCGATGTATTAAATAATTATCTGAACAAAGGAAAATGTCAGAAAATATCAAGTGCTATGAACATATTTACTCAACCGTTATATAAAAGGAAATCCTTTTCTTCATTTAAATGCTGTCTTCGATTCCAACAGTTTAACGTCTCGCTGTATATCGACTTGAAGGTAAGCCATTTTTTAAATCCTAATTCTTTATTCTTAAATATCTGTCTGCATTCGCTTTTAGATTTCAAATGGAAATCCAATTGAAGGAGTTGGTTCTTTTAATACAACAAGTTTAGGGTTTATTTTTCTCTCATTTCGGGGACAAAAAAGGAAAGTTGAACAGCATGCTTCATATTTGTAACGAAAACACCATCATATTTTCCCACGTAAACACTACCATTGTCTATGCATCTTTACCAATGATGAGCAAGAAATGGTATGTAGCTTACATAAGAGTATCTTTCCGAAAGTAATGCCATCTATTTTATTAAGCAGTTCTCATAGAACACCCGTCGCAGTGCCGTGATAGATGCAGAGTAGCGGACTGATAAAAATCTATTCATTAAACTCTTACAGACTGATTTATGCAATGTATTGGCATAACTGGTAGAGTGTTTGCCAATGGCTGCGTTCAATCCTAGGTCGAGTCAGATTCAAAAAAAGGTACTTGATGCCTTCTTGCTAAACACTCAGCGTTATAAGGTGCGGATCAAGGGTAAAGTTAGGAAATACAGAGAAAATAGTAGCACCCTACCCTACATCTTGGTGTAGTAGCTATCGAAAAGGGAGCCTTTGGGTCACCCTCGACTATGGTCACCAAATTAAATTTTACAATTCTCTATTTGACTCGGAAGTCCTGCATTCAATTGCAGGTCGAGTCATTTACAATTCTCTTTTTCAAAAAACCCACAAATTTTCAAAGGCAACCAATGATTATCAAACGAGAAAAACTATTAGTTAATATTGAAAGCAAAGATTCCGATATACACATCAGCTTTAAAAGTGGTTTCTTTAATTTTGACCTACCTCTTAAGAGAAACCTTCACACTCATGAACATATACACAAACACACACACACTCACACACACAAACGCAAATATATATATATATATATATATATATATATATGTGTGTGTGTGTGTGTGTGTGTGTGTGTGTGTGTGTGTGTGTGTGTGAGGTTTATACAATAAATTAGTAATAGGAAGCACTGTTTACTGTTGCACAAGAAACAGTTGTGATGGATTGTTTCCTCTATTAGAAGACTGTCAGAATTACCTTAATTACTTACGGCTGCGCTCGGAACCTTTCCTTTACCGAAATGTCTGTGTGTTTCCACTCAGTTGACTGTCTTTTTGACACACACTCGTAATGGCAATCTCATGTTTTGCTCATTAGTAAACATCTTTTTGGCTAAAATGCGTTCCTTTTTATGTACTTTGTATACATTGCACGTTTCTTAAATTTTTCAGTCTGCATTTCTCTGACAGGAAAAATTTGATGATAGACCAGTATTGATGCCAGGAGCATTCTTTTCGATTTGCAGCTATTTTGAATTGCCTTGAAACATTTTTTTTAGATTAAAATATGTTTTGCTATAAACAATATAGAATATACATTAATGGACAAACCTTCCTAAAAAACAATCTTTTAGTTTTTCAAAAAAAGATTCCTTATGATAGGAATGACCCTCATATATATATATATATATATAGTCTCCTCCGTGGGTTGAACACTCTAGTGGGGAATTTGATGGCTACCACATAAGCTGAAAGGCAATAGCTCTTTTCATTAATCGAACACTCCAATAGCTGATAGCGTATATGTATAAAGTTATACGTAAAAAATCCCTTCGTTTACGCTGAGATTGGCGAGAGCTCTAGGCAAGTTATCCAATTGAAGTAAATTCACCCGGGTTTCTATCTAGGCAAGAAGCTTCTCGCGGGTCTAGTCACACTGAAGTGTTGTGATGAAAAGAATCAGTCTGTGGATGACCATATATAGAGTAGCGGCCAAATGTTTAGGAACGGAACAACGACAAATATCTAAATGATTTTTACTTGAAAAAATTGGCATGGACGTTTACGAAAATTTCCCAAAATATACTTGGAACTTACATGTGTTAATTACATATAAAATTTTCAACATTTTTTTAACAGGAAATTGAAAGCGAACTAAAAATTATATATGTACATTTTGCCATAGTCAAAATTTAATGAACCCTGTTGGATTATAGAAATTTAGTTAATTTTTAAACAACTTGATTGCTAATTTTGATTCATAGTCAACGGTTATACATCGTTGGAACTATTTTAAAGGAAGAAGGAGGCGAAAGAACGTGATTGTTTAACTCGAGAAGAAAAAAGCTTATTTTAGCAAATCATGAAGAAGGCAAATCGTATTCTAAAATTGCTGGCATCGTACGAAGGTCAAAAGAGTTGTTTATCGTGTAATCAGTAGATTTAAGTTTGACAAAACACTTGAACCAAAGCCAAGAACTGCCAAGCCTACTACGACTACCAAACGAGAAGATCGGATGATTGTTAAAATGTCTTTAAAAGACCGTTTCGATACAGCTGCGTCTATTTCTCATGCATTTTGTGAGCAAATAGGAAAGCCAACCTCTAGAAAAACTGTTTCGCATAGGTTAAATCAGCAAAAATTAGTGGCTCATATTTCATGTCGTAAACTTTTGATTTCAAAGAAAAGTTAAAAGGTTCGTCTTAACTTCGCCACCGAGTAGAGCGTGTGAACAATGGAATATGGTTGACTTTAGTGATGAATCTAAATTCAACTTGTTTAGATCTGATGGTAAGAGGTTTGTAAGACGGAAAAATGGGGAACGCTTATCTCTTCAACGCGTTAAGAAAACTGGGAAATTTGGAGCGGGTTTTCTGCAAGAAGAATTGGGAAAGTATCACTACCATTTTTTTGTAAGAAGTTAATATGCTCATGTGGTCGATGATGCTGTGAGATAATACGATCCAAAGGAAAATTCACTTAACATTGAATTTTTCTTTAGTTTGCATATTGATCCAACAAGGACTTATTATGCATTCCTTAACTTTTGAACTGGGCAAAATGTATAATTTTTGTTTTTTCAATTGACTATCAATTTACAGTACAAGAAAATTTTGAAAACTTTTAAATATATATAAGTTCCAGGTATTTCATTAACGTACATGCACATTTGTTTCAAGTAAAAATCATTCAAATATTTGTTGTTGTTCCATTCCTTAAATTATGGCCGCTACTGTATGTATATGCAATTCTCTCCTTACGAACAGAGCACTCCTGTATCCGATAGCGCAAAATGTAAACAAACGAAATCTATACAAAAATACGTTATTATTTCCGGTGCTCACGTGGGTTACCGAAATGACTGGGTGGTAAGATACTAAGTCTAGCATAAAGTTTCCATCCCTGCTTGAAGTGTCCTGCGTGTCTAGCCACAGGGAAGAGTTGTAATACAACGAAACAGTCTGTCTGTGGATGACTATAAATATACATAGTGTGTGTGTGTGTGTGTGTGTGTGTGTGTGTGTGTGTGTGTGTGTGTGTTGCTATTCCTGGTAGCACTTGTTATAAAGTGAGGGTGACATTCATATGACTTTTTCAATTCATCTGAGAGATGAATTCACATCTACATTAACATCAACCATATATTTTTTAAAAATACAAATATATTTTCTTAAAAGTACAAAAACAAAATAATAAGAACCAAAAAATTGTTTATATTCCAGTTGATTTCTTTTTAATTGCAAGAAAACGTCAAAAACAAGGGGGGGTCATTTTCTGATTCTATATCTATAAAATATATCCAAATATATTGAAATAAAAAGTTCATTAAGAAAAGCAGTACTTTTGTTTATATCGTCGGAAATTCATTGATAAAGTGGTTGATTTTAACAACATGTCAACTCATCAAGGGTTTTCTTATGTTCAGAGTTTACGGAATCGCGTTCATATTTACATTTGCGTAGTTTTTTCTTCTGCACATGGTACTAGCAAATAGGAGTTATTTTTAAACGGATCGATTTGGCCAATAGATGGGACCCTAATGGGTACTCTCACTCCGGAGGATACTGGGTCAGAGAATAATCAAATAGTTGGTAGGCCACATTTTAAACAAGTCAGAGATCATTTATTTGTACATAATGAAATGGTTTCAAGTATTGCTATCAAACATTAACAATTACATTTACAACAGTCATTTGTTTGCATTCAGTTAAATGGTTAAACAGTTATTGACCATCCGAAGAATCCTTGAAGGCGTACGGGCAAAAAACCTACAAGCGACATTACTATTTCTTGACTTTACCAAGGCCTTCGATTCCATTCACAGAGGGAATATGGAACAAATCCTACTAGCATATGGCCTACCAAAAGAAACGGTAGCAGCAATAACTATTCTCTATAGAAACACCAAATTGAAAGTACGTTCACCTGATGGAGATACAGAATAATTCGGCATTGTTACAGGAGTACTACAAGGGGACACGCTAGCCCCATACCTCTTTATCATCTGCCTAGGCTACGTGCTTAGAACATTGATCGATAAAATCAGAGAAAACGGCTCCGAGCTGACAAAGAAAAGAAGCAGAAGGTACTCCGCAAAAGCATTTACCGACGCTGACTATGCTGATGACATAGCGATACTGGCAAATACACCTAACAAAGCCGAAATACTACTGCATAGTTTGGAACGAGCCGCCGCAGGCATTGGCCTCCATATCAATGAACACAAAACTGAATATATGTGCTTTAATCAAGCAGGCGATATTTCCACACTAGGGAGAACCTCTCTGAAACTGGTAGACAAATTCACCTACATAGGAAAGAGCGTCTCATCAACCGAAAAAGACATCAACAAGCGGCTAAAGAAGGCATGAGCAGCTAACGATAGGCTATCGGTCATATGGAAATCAGACCTGACCGATAAAATGAAACGCAGCAGTCGTATTGATACTGTTGTATGGATGCACCACTTGGACGCTAACAAAACTGACGGAGAAGAAGCTAGACGGCAATTACACAAGAATCTTGCGAGCAATATTAAATAAGTCCTGGCGGCAACGCCCCACAAGGCACCAACCATACGGCCATTGGCCTCCCATCACGAAAACTATCCAAGATAGACGAACCAGACACGCAGGACACTGCTGGAAAAGCAGAGACGAGCTCATAAGTGATGTACTCCTATGCACCCCCACATATGGCCGAGCAAAAGCAGGACGACCAGCTAGAACATACATACATCAGCTATGTGAGGATACGGGATGTAGCCCTGAAGACCTGCCAGACGCGATGAACGTTACGGAAAAGTAGCGAAAGAGGGTCAGGGTTATCCGTGCGAGCGGCACGACATGATGACGATGATGACTTAACCCTGAGATTGAACTGTAACAGGTACAACCACTCAAGGTCAGCGTAGATATGACAGTAATACCACTGAAGGAGTACTAAATATTCCCCTAGGTAATGGTGAGGATTCCGGACTGGAGCCTCACCATCAGATGTAGTTTAGTTTCATACCCTAGACACAATAAGGCTAAAGTTCTCAGCCGGGTTTATTATTTACCTATAGCTGTGGGGAAAAAGCTGAATTCATGCTTTTTCCAAAATAAAATGCTAACGACTTTGACGTGGATTTGAACCTGGATCGCTGTGTCCCATTCTTAAGTCGAAGTGAAGTGAAAGAATAAAAGAAAATACACCAAATTATTAAAATCAGTTAACAATTCGAATCTTATATTCCAGCCATCTTTGATTATAAAAAGAAAAGAAATTATCTATCAATCTTAAATTAAATCATTTTTTTTTCTTTTTTCGTTCTTCTCTTTTCATACAGATTTTTGAAAATCTTACGTAATGGACAAATTGACATTTGTTTTCGCTGCTTTGTGTATCGCTGCCGCTTATGCAGCACCCGACAATTTCCTGTCTAGCCTCAAGTCCTTTAACCATTTCAAAAGAGCTGAAGCTCTTCTGAAGCCAGTACGTATAATTTCTTTATTTCAACCTCACAGTATACAAATGAGTTCCAGTCCTGGTCTTTAATACATTAAAAGAAACAAAACTAGCTTGTGAAAACGTTTAGATCATTTTCTATAACAATGGAAATAATCACCCCCCTCTTTTTTTTAAAGCTTCACACAGTCAACGAGCAGAAGAAAAGCGTGGATGAAATCGAACTTCTAATGCTTTTGCTAGACCAGGACAATGACAAGATGCTTAATATTGATGAGCTGAAAGTTTTACTGTCAATGGGCGGGGCCCCTGCAAATCAGTTGGACCAATACGCTTCAGTTCTAATGATGTTCGACCTGGATAAAAACGGGAAGCTCGATCTTAAGGGTAAGCAGTTTCTGAGTAATTTTTTTTTTCTGTCAATTTTTCAATTTGTCAAATAATAAGGGTTTAATTTTCCAAAATTTAATCGGAGTGGAAAGGTTATAACAAAAGAGTTACTTCTTTGATCAACACTTGTTGTTGTTGTCGATGTTGTTGTTCTTCTTCTTCTTCTTGTACGTAAGCTTTCCTACATCATTTCTGATTATTTCATTCGCACAAATTTGATTTTAGGATTGAAAATCTTCCTAAACTGAAATATAAATTTCTTTAAAGAAAAATGATGTTGAGCAATAATCTCTTGCACAGTTGCCAGTGGATCATCTTTCCGACCAAATCCTAATACGAAAATTTACATGATTGGGTAGGAATAGTGACCAACTGGTAATTGTGCAAGAGGTTAATATTTCACCATACTGATAAAGAATATATACACAGAACAAAATATGTCCTTGATAATGAGATGCATAAAATTCTCAGGGATTTTGAGATCCAGTTATTTTCTTATGAATCTTTATTTTTATTTTCAGAATTGGAAGCTCTTTCGGAACTCGGAAACCTGTAATCCCCTTTTATGTTTTTTTTATCGTACTAAATATGAATAAATAAAATAAGAAATAAAGGATTCAAAGCAAAATTCAGTTAAATTGTTTTTCTGGTGGGGGTTATGTTGTGGGTTTTTTCCATGTTTAACTTTCTGGTTCAACATATGAGAAAATAACTTGTAACGGATTTATATGTAAGACATTGTAACCCTTGTAGCAGATTTATATGTGAGATACTATAATCCTTGTAACGGATTTATATGTGAGATATTATAATACTTGTAAAAGATTAAAATATTTCTGTGATTCCTTAAAGCTAATCGGATCATGTGGAATCATAAGTATATTTATAGATACAGGGCTTGCTACGAGCAATATTAAACATGTCCTGGAGGTAGCACCCCACAAACAGCAGTTGTACGGCCACTTAACACCAATCCGAAAACTATCCAAGTTATCCAAACCACACATGTGTGACAATATACCCACTGGCCAACTCCCGCTATCTCAACCACCGAAAGCACTCCTATCGTCTAGGGGTTTCTCTCACCTCTTGCTAGGGGTATTTCACATTTCTTTACGGACACAAAGACACAACATACACAACCGAGAGGGTGGAAGAAAAGAGAACAAACAAACATGGATTTGGGTAGCTCCAAGTACAAAAAGGGCAAAGTTTGTGACACTTTCCTAGCATTCTATACTTCTATGAGCAATCGCGAGCGTGTATTAGAGCGGAATTCCCACAAAGTTACCAGGAACACTGACTCATCTTCTCACGTTGGCCAAATCTGCCTCTGAGTCCACAGGTCCTAGCAGTCATCTTTCCCGACGATCAGCTTCCCCCAACTTCTGTCGACTGCTCTCTCCTGCTGACTGTGGTTGACTGGTTTCTTCTATCGAATGCCGTTGACTGTCGACTGCTTCCTTCTGTTCTACTCTGGGACCTTGCCTTACCTCGTTCCAGTGTCGTAGGTAATCTCTCCCGTTCACACTCTTTGGGACGATAGAGAAGGGTGTCGGGAGAGAGTCAGGGAGATCCGCCCTGGCGGTTCCATGGAATACAGGCAGATTCATGCATTTGAAGAGAGGAAGAAAAGTAATCTTCGAAAGAAGAAGAAAAATTTAGCTAAGAATTTTTTAAAGGTCCCCTCAGGGAGTAGCCAGCAGAGCGACAAGAACGACTTAAATATCGGAGCTTGTTTAACTGCTCCTCTCATCCAGAACGAGCTAAGATTAAGCAGTTGTTTCATCAATTCAGAAATACAACTTCACCTCTTTCTGTTTTTGAGACTAATCTACTGAGAGGTTGCAACACTGATGAATAAATCGAGTGGTATTTTTCAGTGACCATGTGTCTGGGTTTTGTTTTTTTTTGCCTTTACCTCGTATGACCTAAGCATCATCTCTTCATCTCGTCTTTGTCTACGCCATCTTTCTTCAAGACCCCGCAACTTCACGAACAGTTGCGACTTGATCTCAGGGGAGCGAAGAACTGGACAAACACACATTTACAGTGTGGATCCTAAGTTTATTAATATTTTAATAATTCAGGCCGACCATTCAATGAGTTTACAAACCATCCCTCCCATTGAGGGGAAAATTATTTTCATTTTCTAGGCATAATGTTTCTAAAACGTTAAACCTTCCAAAACTAGGTCCGCTCTGTAGTTCTTCCAAACTGCGAATGCTAATCTCAAAACGCAAATTTGCAATCGAGGTATCCTCTAGACTCTCAATTTTCAATCAAATACTCCCAGATTTACATTCCCACATAAACATATACATAAATATACACACGTGAAGTAACGGTTATCGTCATAGGAAATAAGTACGACGAGTTTTTTACACCACAGTCAGCTAGGGAACGTTCACTGGAGTATGAGTAGAAACAAGTCCCTACAGATCTCCAGGACTTTTTTCAGTATTCTGCGAGTATTTTTAAAATGCTGTAGTCTTGAGGGTCTCGATTCTTCCTATGATTTCTGATTCTTTCAGTCCCCTTTCCAAGCCTTTAAAGACTGTTCGAAGTGCACCGACTACACTTGGTATCACCATCCTCCGTCATGTTCCACAGCTTTTTTAGTTCTCTGGCATGATTCAACTACTTATTACGTTTTCGCTTTCTTTTATTTTCACTCGATGGTCTACTGGAACGGCAAAATCCACTAGACAGTAAGTTTTCCGGGGGGGGGTGTTTGTTTTGTTTTATATGCGTCTCAATCTCTAGAACAGATTCTGTTTGTGCATATACCATTAGGTACTATGGTTAAATTAAAATTTCTTACACAGTTTCCAGTGGATCCCCTTTCCCATCAAGTCTAGTCTTGTACTCCTTTTGAACTAGTTTGTTGCATTCGATTATTATCATTATTATTTACTCCTTTAGAGTTTTTTTCATCAGTGTTAGCTGATGGTTTTTCACTGGAGTCTGAGTGACAGCAAATCTCCTCAGATCTCCAGGACTCGTCTTAGGATTCTGGACGTACTCAGCAATGCTGTCATTTGGATAGTCTCTACCCGTCCCCCAACTTCCAAGTCCCTCAGTACTTTTAATAATCCTTTAGTTATTGTGCCTAAAGCACCAATCACAATTGGCACAATCGTTACTTTCGTGTTCCACAGATTTTTCAATTCTCTAGCAAGGTCGAGGTACGTATCCTACTTTTCAATTTCCCTCAGATTTATTGATTATTATAAGGTCTGGTCTTCTGGCCGGGATTAGACTTTTATTATTATTATTATTATTATTATTATTATTATTATTATTATTATTATTATTATTATTTAGTTATGTGTAAGCGAAATGTATTTGCTGATTATTACTTGTCTAAATATATAAGCTAATAATACTGTATCCTCTGCTGATGTAAAGCATCCCCACAAAAACCGGTGTTGTATGTATGACTCTAAACTGCATCTGATAATGTTGCTCCAATTCTGGAGATCTGGTTTTGGTGTAGTGCCTCTTCATTGCCATTATTCCAAAGTCCAATCTATCCCGGAATGATAATACCAGTTTGGGTCCCATGAATCAAGTTGATCTACTTAAAATTAATCAATCAATAATAATGTGCCTGCTTGAGAACTTTGCTGTCTTCAAGATGTTCTACATGACCAGACTATGTCAGTTGTAATTTCGCAGTCATGGGTTCCATGCTGGATACATTAGCTTGATGCTACTAGAAGAGGAATCAAAGCAATTCCTGATGTGATGAATGGGATCGTGTATGTCGACCAAAAAACTGACCTGTGGAGTCACCAACAATTGTCACCCACAAAAAGTTATAATAAAAGCTTTTTATGTTCTAAAAATTTCACCTGGAAGTGAAATCACCATTCAGTTAAGAGGAGGTGGGCGATAAAGTTTGTTCGCCTAACAAAACGACTAAACATTCTATTCATAATTTTCCTCTGGTTAAATATTTGCTAAAAATGAGGATAAGAAAAATGATACAATTTAAAAAAGCTTGTTTTAAGTTGGTACACATAAGCTTTCGTTACACCTAGTAGTAATAGTAGTAGTAGTAGTTGTGTCTAAATTTCTTAGATCAAGCATTTTAATTATTATTATTATTGATTATTATTAATTTTCGAGAGATTTTCTTTCATTTCATTTCCCTTGCTTCTTTACATCTAGTTGTAGTAGTGTTATCTGAATTTTTTAATTGAAGCCCTGCCATTATTATTAATTTTTGTCTGGTCTTTTCATCATATTTATCTTGCTTTGAATAATTTTTAACAATATCTCCTCCAGAAGATATTTTCTGGAAGAAGCATTTTCTTGTCAACTAAGAAGAAGGAGTCAACTCTTTCTTGGTGAAAATTTCAGAAAAAATGCTTACAATATCAACAGTAAAAATATCGTTTCCAATTGCACAGAAGAAATTTCTGGTAGACTTCCAAAATACGAACTATTCAACACATCTTCGTTATTGTCGATTATTTCTCTGAGAAAATTTTGAATAAATTTTCAAATAAACCCTAAAATCAAATTTTCTTTTCTGAAATGTTTAGTGAACAATCATTTCCCTCATGCAATTTTCTTTCTTTCTTAGTAAATGTTAAAAAAAATGTTAAGAAAATATACTTTTCTACTTGATAAACTGAGTCACTCGTCTTCATCCCAACGTTATTTACTTCTTTTTTAAAATATTACTTATCTTTGGCCACTTTACAAATGTAAGAGATGAAACTACTTGTTTCTAGTTTGAGGTGCAAACCCTGCAAATTTAAAATTTCTATACTATACAAATTTAAATATTGCTTGTGTTTCACTTCACTTTGGTATCCAGTTCAGTTTTGGATTATTTGCTTCTTTTTCATTCTACATAATAGTTTTCATTATGACACAAGGTCAGCTGCATTTATTATAGAGTGGCAATCGTATTCACTCGTAACAGTATCACTACATAATATCTTTCCACGACCAGAACCCCGGGGAACTGTGGGAGCGTTTGATAGACAAAGGAAAGGATGGCGGTCATCATGGCAGAAGCAGACCTGAGAAACTTTGCATTTTCAGATAAGATGTCACAGCCCGTCAGAACGACAGAGCGAAGCTGTTTTGGGAGGTTTAACGTTTGAAAAGTTCCTTTTCAGGGGATGCAATATAAACTGAAGAAGATGAAGATAATTTTTTCCAATCTATGAGAGGCGGTTTGGAAACGCATTTAAATGGTCGGCCTGAATTGTTAAAATATTAATATACATGGAAATCAAATAATAAATGCGTTTGTTCTGTTTTTTGTCACCTGGGATCAAGTGACAATCTTTTGTGGTGTTGCAGGGCCTTGAATAAAAAATGAGATGTTATGGTCAAATTTTAATCGCTTGCAAAATTAACAGTGGATCACTATTCCTACCTAATCTTGCTAATTCTCGTATTATGCCTGAGTAGGAAAGGGGATTTACTTGCAACTGTGCAAGAGAATTGAAACGTATTGGTCCTGATATGCAGGGACCCCACCTATTGACTGTAAAACATTCAGCTAATCAGTATTAAGCATATTGTCATGGTCTTAGTCTAGTTCAAGCATAGCGAGTTTGATTTCATCCATATCCTTCTTTTGCTCGTTGACTGAATGAAGCTAAAAATTGTATTATTTTCATTGTCATAGAAAGGATCTAAACAGTTTCACAACCTTATATTAAAGAACTACAGATAGAGAACCATCAAAAAGAGGAAACGAATTCATTTGGATACACTGAGTTTCAAATTTTAAAAAAAGATATGTACTTCCTTCAGTAGAGCTTCAGCTCTTTTAAAATGGTTAAAGGACTTGAGGCTAGACAGGAAATTGTCGGGTGCTGCATAAACGGCAGCGATAAACAAAGCAGCGAAAACAAATGTCAATTTGTCCATTACGTAAGATTTTCAAAAATCTATATAAAAAGAGAAGAACCAAAAAGAAAAAAATGATTTAATACAAGATTGATAATTTCTTTTGTTTTTATAATCAAAGATGGCTGGAATATAAGATTTGGATTGTTAATTGATTTTAATAATTTGGTATATTTTCTTTTATTCTTTCACTTCACTTCGACTTAAGAATGGGACACAGCGACTCAGGTTCAAATCCAGGTCGAAGTCGTTAGCGTTCTACTTGGAAAGTCACAAATACATGTCCTCCCCACCCCATGTATTCGTGAATAGAAGAGCTGGCAGCATTTTTTAAACTTAACAGAGCAACTAATCTTGGAGAAGGAAAATTCTGAATTTAAACCAGCTGTACTCCATTTGAAATTGCATAGTTCTTGCGGTGGATGGGTAGGGTAAATATTTACTATGGTTTTTATTTCAGGATATTCATCTTATATAAACTTTTTCATGGTTCTGTTTATGGATTCATTTCTATATTTAGATGGAAAGGATTAAGTAAGTAAAGTTGGCCACATTGCTGAACACTCAGTAAACAAGAATAAAGTGGAGCAATCCAGGGAAATGAGTAGCGCCCTCCCCTACACCTCAGTTTTATCATATTTACCCAACCCCTCCGATCGGGCAGGATATGACACAAGGTCAATTTTTAAGCGGAGTTTAACAGGTTTGAATCCATAGTATTCCTTCTCCTAAACTAGCTGCCTCACCGAGGCTGAAGAACTCACTCTGTCCTACTATTTACCCATAGCTCGAGGGAGAATAATTGGATTCATACCTTTCCCTAGGGTATTAGTCATTCAGACTCTAATGAAATAACCATCAGCTAATGATGGTTTGAAAAACCCTCAAAAAAGAAAAATAATGAAAATAAAATGACAAGAAGCAAAACCTTCAACCCGAGAGATGACGAAGACATACTCTATGTATCAAGAGAATCAGGAGAAATAAGACTCACCGGCCTGGTGGATTGCGTCGATGCAACAATTTAGGAATTTAAGGGATATACAAAAAAGGTCAAAGAAAGGCTGATTCAGTAGCCAGTAACAATAATACAATCAGAAAAATCAAGAAAAGATAGGAATATAAACAACAGCATGGATTCTTCGAAATCACTTACTTCAAGGCAGCAGTCCAACATTTTAGCTATAACGCCACGGCGTTTCTCAACACGTCCTGAAAGCTGAAAAACCTAGAGATGACAATGATTTATGGTTGGTGCACTTCGAACAGTTTCCAAGGGCTTGTAAAGTAGATTGTAATGCTACTTATCGTTAGTATATCTGTTAATCATGCATTCCAAACTAATTTTGGCCCAGTCGGTTGCATCTCTGCAGAGGGGTAAAGCTTACCCAACGAATGTGTCCTGGATATGACACTAAATAATCTGATGGTGAGGCTCCAGTAATGTTGGAGCTGTGGGGTACGCAGAGTACCCGTTTATTGTCATCGTTCCAGGATCCACTCAGGCTCGGGGTGGGAGCACTTGGTAGGGTCCTATCTAAGGGTCAAATAGAACAAAACAGTGTACTTATGCTATACCGAATTGTTTAAAATAGAATCATTTTTGACATTTCAACTGTGTATTAAACCGAATTATTTGAAACAGAACTATTTATATGTTTTAAAATGAATTTGGCATCCATTAACCTACAATGGTTGATGTCCCATAAAACCAAACCAAGACAATTTAAAACCATTCCTTTGTTTGGTCACAGTTAAATGGTTCCAAGTATTACAACTTAAGATTAGTAATTCCATTTATAAAACATTCTTATCTAATACAACTTACACATAGCTGTATGGTTACAAATCACTAATGATAAAAATTCCAATTAAAAGATTGAACATTTCTATTTGATTCATAGATGGGACCCGAACTGGTACAACTGTCAGAATTGAGTAATCATAATAAAGTAATACTCCAAATTCCCCAAAGAGCTGAGAATGAAACCTCACCATCAGATTCAATTTAATGTCATAAAGAGACCACCAAACGGTTTCAAGTATTACAATTTGATACTATTTAATACTCTTAAATCAATATTATTAATATTATTCATACCTAATAATAATATCTATACCTTCTAATATTATTCATGCCAAATGATACTATTTATACCTTCTAATATTATTCATACCTGACGAGTTAATAAGTGATGAGCTCCTGTGGACCCCTTCACATGGACGAGCAAAGACAGGACGACCAGTTCAAATAATCATAGCAATACTGTGCCGATACGGGATGTAGTCCTGAAGACCTGCCGGAAGCAATTGACGATAGGGAGAGGTGGCGAGAGCGGGTCAGAGATATCCGTACTGATGACGCGACATGATGATGGTGATGCCTTTTAATATTATTCCTACCTATTAACCGGACCATTGGCCTAGTGGTAAGGTGTTCACCAATAATACAAAAGACTGGCGTTCCATCCTAGGCTAAGACATACCAAAGACTCAAAAATTGTACTTGATGCCACCTTGCTTGACACTCAGCATTATAATGTACGGATCAAGGGTAAATTGGAATGGAGTAGCACCTTCCCCTGCACCTCAGTGTTGTAGCTATTGAAAAAGGAGCCTTCGGGCTACCCTCGACGAAAGTCGCCAACTTTACTTTAATACTATTTATATCTTTTAATATTATTCATACCTATTAATACTATTTCAAGTATCTAATAATACTTTATACTATAAATTCAATTTAATAGTAATCATTTGTTTGCAAATATGGTTTTAAGAGTCATAAATGATTAAACAGTTCTCCTATTTACTCAACCCCTCCGCTCGGACAGGATATGACTCAAGGTCAATTCTTAAGCGGAGTTTAACGGGTTTGAATTTAGAGTTTTCCTTCTGCTACACTAGTTGCCTTACCAAAGCTGAAGATCTCAGTCTGCCCTACTATTTACCCATTGCTGGAGGGAGAATAATTGGATTCATACCTTTCCCAAGGGTATTAGTGCTATGTGAAATGGAATCAGTCTCGCCCAGGATGTGAACTCGTGTCGCCGTGTCCATTTCCTACGACGATAACTTTTACGCCACGGGTACTTCTACTAAATGATTAAATAGTCCTATTTGATTTATAGATGGGACCCTAACAAGTAAAACTCTCCGGGTCAGAATAGGCCTGTGAGTAATAGCAACCAAGAAGCACTCCACATTCCCCAAAGCTCTAGGAGGGGAGTCTCAACATCAGATGCAGTTTAGAGTCATACATAGAGCATTAGTGCATTCGGTGTGCCATTTGCCATCTTGTTGATGCAGTTACAAAAAATCCAGTATTTCTCTATTACCCGTGGCCATGTGCACAAGGATTTCTAATCATTGAGAATAATTAAACCGCCTGTTTAATTACAAACATTTTCCTCTCCTTTTCTCGCCTTGAATCAGAAATTCCGCAAAAATGTTTTAAGACACAATGATACCGTTTTTCAGTTCATAAAAACAGCTCATTTTGTTCTCAGCCGGTGTAAAACGTTTAAGGAAAACATTCACTGGAAAAGTCTCAAACATTTCACTGGAAAAAGTCGCAAAAAAAGTTACAGAACTCATAAATGGGTACCTTAAAAAATTATTGATTTTATTACGATATGTGACATTTTTCTTGTGACATGTTCTTCCTTGCCAAAACTGTGACGTTTTTCTTTGACGTCATTTCCCTTCACATTTGAATCATATGTCGCAGTATCCCTCTGTAATTTCCTAAATCAACTTATTGAAGAATTTTACCGAGTTTCATAATAATTACAATGTATTAAAAAAATCAGGGAACTTATGCAATAAATTAAAAATCATTGTTTTCTTTCTAATTTGTCTGTGTCGTCTTTATTATTGTGAGAGATGCTTACAAAACTTAATCTAATCTGGTACTGGGCTCTATTTCTTCTGTACTCAATGAGAATCGAAGCCGCAGTCAATGATGATCTGGGCAATCAAAACGACACGGCAGATGCATGAACGAGCTCTGAAAGAAATGTTTTAATAAAATAGGAGGAATTACTTTCAGAACACGCCCAGTCTTCTGGAGCTGTAGAATATACCAACTGCATCTCTGCAGAGGGGTAAGACTCCTCCAACGAGTGTCCAAGATATGACACTAAACAATCTGATGGGGAAATTCCCGTAATGCTGGAGCTTTGGAGAATGCAGAGTACCCCTTCATTGCCATCGGTTCCAGGTCCTCTCTGGCTCGGAGTGTTAGCACCTTATAGAGTCCTATCAATGGGTCAAATAGAACTAAACCGTATACTTATGCTAAACTGAATTGCTTTAAATAGAACTGTTTTGACATTGACACTGTACTTAGGCTAAACTGAATTGTTTAAATAAAACTGTATAAAAATGGATTTGGTAATAAATAACCTTCAATGGTTGATGCGCCATAAAACAAAACAAACCTAAACTTTCAGAGCAACTCTCTTTAAAGCCTGACATCCGCGAATTTGCTTATCATTGATAACATTGATAAAACTGTGTAGAGAATGTAAGGGATTTAGTCGAAAATAAATAATTTGTAGCTGAAATCTTGCCCGAACCAACTGTATGTTTGTCTTCTCTGTAACTATTATAGTCTCTGTGGATTTTTTTTTCTTTTTGATCGCTACTTGTATTTCATTTTAAAATATGATCACTTCTTGTTCAGCTGACATATTAAAATTAAAAGTGAAATCAGTAAATTTTCATCGCAGAAAATATTGAGTTCTTGCTTTGATTTGTAAATATCAACTCTAATGAATGGCTTATTTTTCTACGGTTAATTTGACTTTAAAGACAAATGGATAGATCTAATTTTAACAAACTGGATACATTGCATCAAAAAATGTTAACAAAAGAAAAATGTATTTAATGGAGTAGTCTCTTTTAGTTACATAATAAGGAATCAATTATTCTTGATGTGCATACATTATTATTAATTCGAGGTGAAGAGAAGGGAGTTATTTATAATTAATGGTAATTGGAATAAGTCAATGAAATCGGATGTATTAAATAATTATCTGCACAAAGGAAAATGTCAGAAAAAATCAGGGGCTATTAACATATATACTGAACCTAACGTTATATAAAAGGAAAGCTTTTTCTTCATTTAAACGCTGTCTTCGATTCCAACAGTTTAACGTCTCGCTGTATATTGACTTAAAGGTAAGCCATTTTTTAAATCCTAATTCTTTATTCTTAAAAATCTGTTTGTATTCGCTGTTAGGACTTCAAATGGAAATCCAATTGAAGGAACTGGTTCTTTTAATACAAGTTTAGGGTTTATTTTTCTCTTATTTCGGGAACATAAAACGAAAGTTGAACAGCATGCTTCATATTTGTAACGAAAACGCTATCATATTTTTCCACGTAAACACTACCATTGTCTATGCATTTTTACCAATGATGAACAAGAGACGGTATTTAGCATACATAAGAGTATCTCTCCGAAAGTAATGCCACCTATTTTATCAAGCAGTTCTCATAGAGCACCCGTTGCATCGCCGTGATAGATGCAGCCTAGTAGACGGATAAAAACCTATTCATTAAACTCTTACAGACTAATTTATGCAATGTATTTGCATAACTGTTAGAGTTTTTGCCAATGGCTCGGAAGTCCCGCGTTCAATTCCAGGTCGAGTCATACCATAGATTCAAGAAATGGTACTTGATGCCGCCTTGCTTAACACTCAGCATTATAAGGTGCGGATCAAGTTGGGCAATACAGGGGAAATAGTAGCGCCCTCCCCTACATCTTGGTGTAGTAGCTATCGAAAAGGGAGCCTTTGTGTTACCCTCGACTACAGTCGCCAAATTTACTTTTACAATTCTCTTTCTGAAAAATCCCACAGCTTTTCAAAGGCAACAATGATTTTCAAACGAGAACAACTATTAGTTAATATTGAAAGCAAAGATTCCGATATACACATCAGCTTTAAAAGTAGTTTCTTTAATTTTGACTCACCTCGCAAGAGAAACCAACACACTCATGAACATACATACACACACACACACACACACACACATACAGACACAAACGCATATATATATATACATATATATATATATATATATATCATCATCATCATCATGTCGTGCTGGCAGCACGGATATCCCTGACCCTCTCTCGCCACTCCTCCCTATTGTTCATCGCCCTAGGTAGGTCTTCAGGACAACAACCTGTATCCTCACATAGCTGCTGAATGTACGTTCGTGCTGGTCGTCCTGCTTTTGCGCGGCCGTGTGTGGGGATCCATAAGAGTACGTCTCTTATGAGTTCATCTTTGCTTCTTCAGCAATGTCCTGCATGTCTGGTTCGCCTAACTTGAATAGTTTTCGTGATAGGGGGCAGGTGGCCGTACAGTTGGTGTCTTGTGGGGTGTTGCTGCCAGGACTTGTTGAGGATTGCAAGCAGCATTCTTGTGTAATTGCCATCTAGTTTCTTCTCTAGCCGTTTTGTTAGCGTCCATGTAGTGCATCCATATAGCAGTATCGATGTGACCGCTGCCTGGAAGAAACTGCGTTTCATTTTATCGGTTAGGTCTGATTTATATATATATTGCATTGGAAAACATGAGGTGCAATTCTAGTGCAGCCAAACTAAAGTGTTCATTTTCTTTATCAAACTCTACATTTTAAAAAACTGTGTTAGTTTTTAAAGATTCTAAACTAAAAAATTTATTCCTTTTTTCCTATCTTGAGAATTTTAAGATTTATGTGGCTATAAAATAGTAGTTTTATTATAAAAATAAGTTACATAAAACGTGTGCTTTCCTGTAGATTAACTATAATGATTACATTATATAAAAACGTGAAATATTTTATTGGCATAAGACGATATTTATTTTCACCCTGTCAATGGGATTTATGATATACTGACTCTACAAAGGGATAAGACTTGCTAAAAAGAGAAATGCTGTATAAATCACTAAATTGCCGGTAATAGTTAGGCTACTAATTAAGAGATCCGGGAAATGTGAATTACCTATTCATTACAATTACTCCCACGTTCACTTGGACCCAGAGTAGTAGTACCTATTAGGGTTTTATCTATTGGTCAAATAGATTAATGTAAAAATTATTCGTATTCGACTGGATCGT